>CM059427.1:109979934-110494934 GCA_030390025.1 Squalus acanthias | reverse complement strand
CATCCAGGTCTTGCTGCAGGCAGGCACAGACTGCTTCATTATCTGAGGAGTTGTGAATGGAACTGAACACTGTGCAATCATCAGCAAACAGCCCCACTTCTGACCTTATGATGGAGGGAAGGTCATTAATGAAGCAGCTGAAGATGGTTGGGCCTAGGACACTGCCCTGAGGAACTCCTGCAGCGATGTCCTGGGGCTGTGATGATCTGACCCCACCCCCTCACCCCACCCCGTAAGTAAAGAAACATGGAACTCTTTAACACCCCTTCCTTATTGAAGTGATGAGTGGCCTTTTCACCCAGAGCCTGGTGATACTGAACTCTCCTACTGCAATGAATAATACATGTTGCACATCTGAACATTTTTGTGAAATGAAAATATCGTTAAATGTTATTAATGCTGAGACTTGCTGGTGTCCCATTAGTCCTGCCTCCGACAGTTAGCAGAGCGCTCGTTTCCAGCCTTGCAGGATATTGCTCTGATGCCGGAGACTTATCACTGTTCTGTTGAGCGAGTGAAAGACCCACATTTGGTATCTTGCAGAGGGAAGGCCCAGCCCACATGAGCAGTGGCTAGTCCGGACACAATCTGATCGCTCTCTGCCTCTTACATTCTACTGTTACTGTAGAAATGCCGCTAGTCGAAGTGATTCCGCAGTCTGCTGGCACTGCAAGAAGCTCCATATTCACCACTCTCATAATGTCAGGTAAATAGCTTATCCAAGCCCACTGATATTAATAATTTAAACTATGCCCATAGCAACAAATGGGATTTATAAAGGTTCTTAGCATAGAAAAATACCCCAAGTCGCTTCACAGAAGCATGAGGAAAAATAGCCAAATAAGACATTAGTGGAGGGTGTAGAGGGGCCGGGGGGGGGGGGGGTTTCTCCCCATCATAGAATCATACAGCACAGAAGGAGGCCATTTTGCCCATCATGCCTGTGCCAGCTCTTTGAAGGAGCTATCCAATTAGTCCCACCCTGCTGCCCTTTCCTCAGCTGTGGCTCAGTTGGTAGCACCCTCACCTTCGAGTCAGAAGGTTGTGGGTTCAAGTCCCATTCTAGAGCCTTGAGCACAAAATCTAGGCCAACACTCCTGTGCAGTACCGAGGGAGTGCCGCACTGTCGGAGGTGCCATCTTTCGGATGAAGCGTTAAACCGACGCCCTGTCTGCTCTCTCAGGTGGACATAAAAGATCCCATGGCACTACCAAAGAAGAGCAGGGGGAGTTATCCCTGTTGTCCTGGTCAATATTTATCCCTCAACCAACATTACTAAAACAAATTATCTGGTCATTATCACAGTGCTGTTTATGGGAGCTTGCTGTGCGCAAATTGGCTGCTGTGTTTCCTACATTACAACAGTGGCTACACTCCAAAAAATATTTAATTAGCTGTAGAGTGCTTTGGGATGTCCAGTGGTTGTGAAAGGCGCTATATAAATACAAGTCGTTCTTTTTCTTTCTCATAGCCCTGCACATGTTCCTTTCCAAGCATATATCCAATTCCTTTTTGAAAGTTACTATTGAATCTGCTTTTACCATCCTTTCAGGCAGTGCATTCCAGATCATAAAAACTCACTGCGTAAAAAGATTTCTCCTAATCTCACCTCTGGTTCTTTTGCCAATTACCTTCAATCTGTGTCATCTGGTTACTAACTCTTCCGCCACTGGAAACAGTTTATCCTTATTTACTCTATGAAAACCCTTCAAAATTTTGAACATCTCTATTAAATCTCCCCTTAACCTGCTCTGCTCTAAGCTTCTCCAGTCTCTCCACCTAACTAAAGTTCTACATCCCTGGCACCATTCTAGTAAATCTCCTCTGCACCTTTGCAAAGGCCCTCACATAGAATCGCAGAATAGTACAGCACAGAAAGAGGCCATTCAGCTCATCGAGTCTGCGCCGCTCTTTCGAAGAGCAATCCAGTTAGTCCCACTGCCCTGCTCTTTCCCCATATCCCTGCAATGTTTTCTCCTTCAAGTATTCAATTCCCTTTTGAAGATCACTATTGACTCTGTATCCACCACCCTATCAGGCAGTGCATTCCAAATCCGAACCACTCGTTGCATAAAATAGTTTTTCCTCATCTCGCCTCTGGTTCTTTTGCCAATCACCTTAAATCTGTGCCCTCTGGTTATCGACCCTTCAGCCATTGGAGACAGTTTCTCTTTATTTACTTTATCTAAACCCTTCATGATTTTAAACACCTCTATCAAATCTCCTCTCAACCTTCTCTGCTCTAAGGAGAACAATCCCAGCTTCTCCAGTCTATCCACATAACTGTAATCCCTCATCCCTGGAACCATTCCAGTAAATCTCTTCTGTACCCTCTCCAAAGCCTTCACGTCCTTCCTAAAGTGTGGTGCCCAGAATTGACATAATACTGGGGCCGAACTAGTGTTTTATATAAGTTTCGTGTAACTTTTCTTTATTCATTCACGGGATGTGAGTGTCCCTGGTTAGGCCAGCATTTATTGCCCATCCCTAATTGCCCTTGAGAAGGTGGTGGTGAACCGCTGCAGTCCGTGTGGTGAAGGTACTCCCACAGTGCTGTTAGGGAGTGAATTCCAGGATTTTGACCCAGTGACGAGGAAGGAATGACGATATATTTCCAAGTCAGGATGGTGTGTGACTTGGAGCGGAACTTGGAGGTGGTGGTGTTCCCATGCGCCTGTTGCCCTTGTCCTTCTAGGTGGAAGAGGTCATG
The DNA here is from genome assembly GCA_030390025.1 of Squalus acanthias. Lineage (NCBI taxonomy): Eukaryota > Metazoa > Chordata > Chondrichthyes > Squaliformes > Squalidae > Squalus > Squalus acanthias. Next base: position 110,492,224 of record CM059427.1, on the reverse strand, counting down.
GGTTTGGGAGGTACTGCCGAAGAAGCCTTGACGAGTTGCTGCAGTGCATCTTGTAGATGGTACACACTGCAGCCACGGTGGTGGAGGGAGTGAATGTTTAAAGTGGTGGATGGGGTGCCAATCAAGTGAGCTGCTTTGTCCTGGATGGTGTCAAGCTTCTTGAATGTTGTTGGAGCTGCACTCATCTAGGCAAGTGGAGAGTATTCCATCACACTCCTGACTTGTGCCTTGTAGATAGTGGAAAGGCTTTGGGGAGTCAGGAGGTGAGACACTCGCCACAGAATATCCAGCCTCTGACTCTTGTAGCCACAGTATTTATGTGGCTAGTCCAGTTAAGTTGTTGGTCAATGGTGACCCCCAGGATGTTGCTGGTGGGGATTTGGCGATGGTAATATCATTGAATGTCAAGGGGAGATGGCTAGACTCTCTCTTGTTGGAGATGGCCATTGCCTGGCACTTGTGTGGCGTGTATGTTACTTGCATCTTATCAGCCCAAGCCTGAATGTCGTCCAGGTCTTGCTGCATGTGGATATGGAATGCTTCATTATCTGAAGAGTTGCGAATGGAACTGAACACTGAGCAATCATCAGTGAACAACTCCACTTCTAACCTTATGATGGAGGGAAGGTCATTGATGAAGCAGCTGAAGATGGTTGGGCCTAGGACACTGCCCTAAGGAACTCCTGCAGCGATGTCCTGGGGCTGAGATGATTGGCCTCCAACAACCACAACCATCTTCCTTTGTGCCAGGTACCACACCAGCCAGTGGAAGGTTTTCCCCCTGATTCCCATTGACTTCAATTTTACTAGGGCTCCTTGATGCCACACTCAGTCAAATGCTGCCTCGATGTAAAGGGCAGTCACTCTCGCCTCACCTCTGGAATACAGCTCCTTTGTCCATGTTTGGACCAAGGCTGTAATGAGGTCTGGAGCTGAGTGGTCCTGGCAGAACCCAAGCTGAGCATCAGACTTCCTGGCTTTTGTACTCTATGCCTCTATTTATAAAGCCCAGGATCCCATATGCTTTATTAACCATTCTTTAACCTGTCCTGTCACGTTCAAAGATTTTTGCACCTCTTTAAAATCTTTTCTAAAGTCTGGTGTCCACCCTTTCTCCAATGGATGGACAACTAGAAGAATCCCCACAGAAATTCCACACCATAATATTAATGGTTTGCCTTTGGAACAGAAAGCTGGATGGCGGGACTCTCATTTCAAAGTTTACTACAGGCAAAAGCAAAATGCTGCGGAAGCTGGAAATCTGAAATGAAGGTTTGCTCAGGTATGTTTGAGAATCGTGGCTTTTCACGTTGTGTAAAGGCAGCTACTGCTATGTGTTGGCTCTTTTTCTCAACTACTTAGAACCGGTGCCAACATCCTCATTGGGAAGCACTCGTAAGAAAACTTTGCTCAGTCAATGCTCCAGCTTATACTGCATGGCGGAGGAATAAGATTTTTATACAAAACTGAAAATGTGATCATTGCCTGATTTGAAGTCAATTATCTGTCGTCTGCCACCAAAGGGATTAATTGGTATATCTTCTTAAATGGTTGCCCTTTCCTTAATAATGCGGCAATCAAGCCTATTGATACAAGTCCATAACTGTCTGCTGGATGCAACTGAATTGGACCTCTGGGTACTCAACTGCATCATTAAGAGAAGTAGCAAGTACTGGATTACCCATTGTAATAATGCTTTCTCCCACAGCTGTAAAGCGCAATGTCCTAGCACTGTCTGAATAGAGAGCTAATGATAATGGGGCCTTCCCACAGCTCTTATCTGAAACATTCTGATAGTAATTTCTAGTAGAACATTTTTTTATCTCTAGTTTTTGTTATTCCACCCTCTTTTGCTTACAAAACCTCTGGAATAGGAATAGGTATTTACTCTTTCTGGTATTTTTAGATGGTATTGCCGTGGCTGGCCATGTCAGCTGTGGCTGAGTGAGTAGCACACTCGCCTCCAAGTCAGAAGGTCGTGGGGTCATAGCTCCACTCCAGAGACTTGAGCGCATAATCTAGGCTGACACTCCAGTGCAGTACTGAGGCAGTGCTGCACTGTCAGAGGTGCCGTCTTTCGGATGAGACGTTAAAACGAGGCCCTGTCTTCCCCCTCAGGAAGGCGTAAAAGATCCCATGGCACTATTTGAAGAAGAGCAGGGGAGTTCTCCCTGGTGTCCTGGCCAATATTTATCCCTCAACCAACATCACAACAAACAGATTGCCTGGCCATCACATTGCTATTTGTGGGACCTTGCTGTGCGCAAATTGGCTGCTGCGTTCCTACAATACTAGAGTGACTACAGCTCAAAAGCACTTCATTGGCTGTAAAGCGCTTTGGAAAGTCTTGAGGTCGTGAAAGGCGCTATATAAATGCATATCTTGCTTTTCCTTTGAAAGCGCGTGGAGCGCAAAAATAATTAACATCAGTGAATGTCTTGGGCACAGTGAGATCGGGGGCCTGGAGTCTAGGCCAAGGTTGGTGATTGTCATTGCAGGAAGGGGTTAATTTTGTTAATATTGCCCATTTTATTGTGACACAACCATCTTCCAACAGACTGAGCCTTGTCTGGTCCTGTGGGTATACCATGGTATACCAGTTCAATATCAGTACCAATATTACTCTACATGTTAGCTGATTAAATAAAATCCTCTGGTTCTCGGCAAAAAGAGTGGGTAGAACTTTCAAATTCAGCAGGGGTGCAAAATGGGTGTTAGCGGATCGGCCGCACGTTATACGCCACTCCCACACTTCCGCTGACAGGTCAGGCAGGGTATATAATGGGCAGCCGTTTCGCCAACGCCTGTGTTACACCCCCGCCCAAGTTGAACGTTCCGTCCGCTGTTTCTTAGAAAGAGGGGGGGGGCACAAGCGGTTCACAAGTGGGGGGGGGGGGCGGGTGGTGGGTGGGCTCAGCATGTTCTGCCCTAAGCCAATGGGAGAGATCTCCGGGAACGATCTTTTAACCTTTTTTTTGGTTTTTTTTTAAAAGCTCAACTGCAGACAGCAGGATTTGACACTTTGGACCCCCTGTGACCCATCTCATTATCTTGGCTGTGCTCTGGTGTGTCTTTGATGTAATGCCTCCCTGAAAGATTGTATTTCTGCAGACAAATTGCTTTCTGTGTTTATATACTGTGTAATACTGTAGATTCCCTCATTGTACCTTTACCTGACGAAGGGGCAACAGCTCCGAAAGCTTGTAATTTTAAATAAATCTGTTGGACTATAACCTGGTGTTGTGCGACTTCTCATTTTTGAATATACTCAACCACTGAGCCTCCACAGCCCTCTGGGGTAGAGAATTCCAAAGATTCACCACCTTCTGAGTGAAGAAATTTCTCCTCATCTCAGTTTTAAACATGGTGTAACCATCATAGCAGCATCTGAGGAGAACACTTGAAGTGTCCGGTACACTTGATGTAAACCATTGTTCAAATGGGCCTGAGTTCTACCCTTTTAAGACATAATGTTAAAATTAATCACTGATTGATATTGGGTTGTTACCCATCCTTGATTTCATGGCTGCAAAAGGTAGGTAAGGCAGCTTGACAAATTGAATGCTGTGCCTTTTGCAAGGGGTACAGGGATGAGCTTGGAATAAAATACAGTTTATTAAATGTTACCACCAGTTGGAGACAGCTCAAATCAGACAATACATTTTTGACCAGTTGTGCATGTCACACTGAAATAACAGTTGATGCAGAAATGTAAACATGTTGAATTAAATGCCACTGGCGCATGAATATTGTCTTTTGTTATACAGAAGGATTTACTAATGCAGAGAAATTCTTGAAAGCTCAGGAAAATCTTCAGGCACTTCCATGATAATGTACCACAAGTAACAGGAGCACAGCGCCCCCGCGCGCCCCCCCCCCCCCCCACTGGAAAGGAGAACCTGTCACTCCGACAGGAGCACAGCGCCCCCCCCACTGGCAAGGGGAACCCGTTACTCCGACAGGAGCACAGCGCCTCCCCCACTGGCAAGGGGAACCCGTTACTCCGACAGGAGCACAGCGCCTCCCACTGGCAAGGGGAACCCGTCACTCCGACAGGAGCACAGCGCCTCCCACTGGCAAGGGGAACCCGTCACTCCGACAGGAGCACAGCGCCTCCCACTGGCAAGGGGAACCCGTCACTCCGACAGGAGCACAGCGCCCCCCCCACTGGCAAGGGGAACCCGTTACTCCGACAGGAGCACAGCGCCTCCCACTGGCAAGGGGAACCCGTCATCCGACAGGAGCACAGCGCCTCCCACTGGCAAGGGGAACCCGTTACTCCGACAGGAGCACAGCGCCTCCCACTGGCAAGGAGACCCGTTACTCTGACAGGAGCACAGCGCCCCCTCCCCAGAGGTGTGGAAAACAAGTGTCCCCTTCTACTGGCCTTAAAACAAGAACCAGAGGCACATAATCGAGGTGGAAAGTGTGGCTCGGACACCACGGGTCTCTGATCTAGTAGTGCATTATGAGTGCTTTTAAGGACGATAACTGAAAGCCTATTATTGCCAGTCTGACTTTGATTTGTTCCCACTTGTGATTGGCCCACAGGTGTTCCTTGACTTTGTAAACCGGAGGTTGCGATTAGTTCTACTCACCCGATTGGAATCGATCCTCTGTCTCGAGCTGTAGATCGGGGGTGGGATGTTGAAGGCCTGTGGGACCAGGTACTCCTCAGCATCCATCATATCTTCCAGCTCCTCTTCGTCCAGCAGGCTCTGGAAGAACTTGCTGTCATTCGGGCTGGGCAGCTTCATACGGTCATCTCCCTGTAACAATGAGGAGTGCCCTTTTACTGTTTAAAGTCACACTTGCCTTGGCCTCACACCCTGTTATGAGCACAGATGAGCTTCCCGCTTTAAAAGTTCGACCAGAATGGGGGTTCTGGGTGGCCCCTCCTGACGCCAGAGCTTTAGTCCATGGCCACATTAGGAAGAGTAGACAGATCTCATTGGTTGGTTGGCCGCCTAACTCAGTAAGGTGCTACAGTCTAGAAATCCAAGTAAGAATCAGACTCCCGCACTGATACTGACCCCAGAGCACTTGGATAGAGTAAAGAACACTATGAAGAATATACTGTTCATTCTGAATTCTAAATATGAAAAATGGAATTTCAAACGCACAAAGGATCCAAGATTATACAGGATGCACATCAAGAACCTGTGGGTTATTAGCAATAATCTGCTACTAGGCACACAGTTCATCAATTAATCCATTTAGCCTGACCAGGAGTGGTCTCTTTTCTGAAGACCATCAGTTGTCTGTGAGTCTTCTGCATATACAATAGATATACATACAATCAGACATTTTTATATGCCTTTAGATTACTTCATGTTGGATTAGCACTGGTTTAGGAGCACATTGGCATTTTGAAGTTGGAGTTTAGAGGGTGAGATTAGATTACTAAGGGTCATTTTGTGGATAGAAAGAACTGGCATTTACTTAAAGCATCTTAGCACTTCTCAAAACATTTCACATACAATGCATTATTTTGAGGTGTAGTCAGTGTTATGTTGGTAAGTGCAGCAGCTACTTGTGCACAGGAAGATCTCACAAGCAGCCATGAGATAGTTAATCTGTTGGTGGTAATGGTTGAGGGGCCAATGCTGGTCAAGGCACCAGGAAAACACCTTGTTCTTGTTTGAGTCGCACCATGGCCCCTTTAATATCCACCTGAACAGGTAGATAAGACTTTGGATTAACATCTTCACTAGAAGGACAACACCTCAAGACAATCCAAGAATAAGGTGCTGGACTGGGGCTCGGAACCACACCCTTCTCACCCAAAGGTGCTAACAACTCAACTAAAAAATCTGTTCATGCGCAAGTGTGACAGTCATTGGAAATCTTGGCCTGCAGTTTCCACTCGATTGCGCTGGTTTTTTCGGCACAGTTTGCCTGAAATCGCCGTAATACGCGCAGAAGATTGCGGAATTTTAAGCGTGAATTACATTCAGAGCAACTCGAGTTTCCGCGATCTTTTGCGCTCGTTTAAAAAACATCGCGCTAGAAGCCGGCTCCGCCCACAAAACTGGCCACGCCTCCCAGGATAAATTAATCACCATTGGGAGTTTCCGCTGATTGTGTTCGTTTGCGGATCTTCGAAGAGGCTCCAAAAATTAAGCTTTAGGGCGCAAGGAGACTAATTTTATACTGAATATAATTTTTTCCTAATTTACTAAGAAACCAACTGCTGTACCCCAATCTAACTAGCAAATGGCTCTGTATATTTTTTTAAAGTCATTTTCAGTAATTTAAAATTGGGTTACTCACAGGTGGTGGATTGACAATGTGATTAAAATGCTTATTTTTTGTGATAAACCCATTTTCAGCTGCATTAATCAAACTGCGCCCAGTTACCACTCTTAAATATATCAAGGAATATTTTTTAAAGCAAAATTTTTTTTTAAATGATGCTTTAAAATACTACCCGATTGCGCTGGTACATGGCAGATTTTACGTTTGGCAATATGCAAATGTGTGAAAACTTAAGAAAAATAAACACTTCTCAAAACCGGTGCAAGTTTGGGCGCAATCTCCGCCCGTTTCGCCGATTGCGCCCAAAGCGGAAGCTGCACCCCTCATCTTTTATTGGTTGGGGAGAGAAGGTTCCTGATTGGTGCTTTTGCTATTTGCCTATTACAAACACCTCCTGTGTTACTGCAATCACAACATGATTGGTGGTAGCATCAAGTTTTTAAATGCAGATATATATCCCAACCTCGTGCATTGCCCTGTGACAGTTCCTGCTGGTCAGAAGCATCATCGGGCGCTTTAATCAGTACGATGGCTCAGTTTGTAAGTGTCTCGGGTGGAACTGTGACGTACGGGCTCGGGTTTGATCAGTGTGGTGCCAGGGTCACTACAATTGGCCTCAGCGCTTGTAGGATTGGGAGCAAAATCCAGGGACCCCCCTGCTGGGAAGCACATGCGTGGATGTCAGACGGGGAAATGATGAGGCTTGGTTGTGATACACCCAATGTGGAATAGCCCGCTGATACTCATAATTCAGACTCACATGAGAATAATGGGCACCTGGGTAAGATACTGGTGGACTCCTGGTGCCTGTGGGCACCACACCTCAGCATGAGCCTGTGTCTGCTAGAGGTAAGGGGAAGAAAAAGTATTGGAAGGGAACTTATTGTTTTAAAAACAATCACTCTTGTTGTGGGAGAGTTCTATTTCCCTAATTGTCAATAGTTACGGTCACTTATTTGCATTTTTTAAAATTTAGAAAATAGATAGAATTCTAGAATCTGGCCCCCAAAACACTGGTAAAAATCCAGGGGTTTGACTTACTCAGGCACCATAAACCAGCAGCCTTGTCAATGGTGTTCAGCTGCCACACAGTGGGCACCTTCCCAGCGCTCGGGGTCCATTTTTTGGTAAGGATGGCACAAGTTCAGATAGAAGTTGCCTCTCATCCAGGTTTGGACCGGAACAGCCTGGTTTCTCAGGAAGCTGGCTGAAAAATCTTTTAAACTTCAACCAACCTCCAAGCGGTTAAAGTTCCTTTGAGGGCAATCCCTGAAGAGCAAGCTGCTCACTTGCTGTGCCGAACTTCTTTTGTGCACTACTCAGGGAGTGGAGCACAAAATCCAGGCTGAGTTCAGGGAGTGCTGCACTGTCGGAGCTGTCGTATTTTGGATGAGACATTAAACCGAGGCCCCGTCTGCCCCCTCACAATGGAGGTAAAAGATCCCATGGCACTATTTCGAAGAAGAGCATGGCAGCTCTGGCCAATTTTTACCTTTCAACCAATATCACTGAAACAGATTATCTGGTCATTAACTCATTGCTGTTTGTGGAATCTTGCTGTGCGCATATTGGCTGTCGCGTTTCCCACATTACAAACAGTGACTACACTTCAAAAGTACTTCGTTGGTTGTAAAGCGTTTTGGGACGTCCTGAGGTTGTGAAAGGCGCTATATAAATGCAAGTCTTTCTTTCTGATGGAGATAGGGCTGCTATCACAGTGAGCAGAGCCTAGAGAGCAGGTCAATCCCTCCCACCCCCACCCACGGCACCGTGCACCAGCTGGCTCGAGAACAGCATTGACGCGAGATGGACCACCTAGCGGAGAGACTAGAAGGGGGGGCAAGGTGATGCAGAATGGCATAGAATTTTTAAAAACACTAATTTAGTGAGCAAGATAACCAATTTTATAAAGTCTTGCTAAGTGGACGAGAATACCAAGGGCCTTTGCTTGCAATTTGCTTCGAAGACTCTTGAGATTGCCCGTCAGTATTGCCAGCGTCAGCACTAGGGCAGTGTGTCGCTGAGGAAACTGCTGAGGCTGCTCCCGTTTGAAACACGTCTTCCTTTAATTCATGCACCTGCTCCCTTGTAGATCAATCTTCCCCAGCCTGTCTGAAAAGGCAGGCTGGTATTATGGACTATGAGCACAGTGTGCAGACTGCACGGATTACAATCTGCACAGGACGAGGAGTCTGCTATTATTTTAAGAGCCAGTTGTCTTGTGACATGTCATTCAGATTCCGTATATGGCAGTAACTAAAGTGAATGGTGTATTATTAATGGATAAACAGGTCCCATCCAATTTTCTCCCCTCCTCATCAGACAGTGACGAGTGGGGTTTGGTTCCACAGGAATCCAGCATCTTATCCAAGCGATGCCTTTTCACATGTGTTGTTCAGACAGTGAGTGTCGACGGGCTATTGAACTGTGTTGGGCCGGAGGTGGGCGTCCGAGCTGAGCCCAGTCCTGTCCTAGTGAAGCTAATTACTGATCAGGAGCAGGACCCCACCCCAGCTGACCTTCCTCTTCCTGGCCCAGGGGTGCTGAGTCCAATGACAGAGTCCAAACGGCTGCTCACTCGGCACAAATAGGGATCAAACATGGGACCTTCCTGGTCTGCACTTAGCCACTGTGTCACCAGGGGGCGCTCCTGGGTCATTACTGGTTACGCGGAAGGGGGGGGGGTGTGTGCAACAACAACAACAACAACTTGCATTTATATAGCGCCTTTAACACAGTAAAACATCCCAAGGCGCTTCACAGGAGCGTTAGCAGACAGAATCTGATACTGAGCCACATAAGGAGATATTAGGACAGAGAGAGCTGGAGAGGCGGAGAAGTTTAGGGAGGGAATTCCAGAGTTTGGATAGCTGAAGGCACGGCCGCCAATGGTGGGGTGAAGGAAATCAGGGCTGCGCAAGAGGCGAGATTTGGAGAAACGCAGAGAGCTCGGAGGGGTGAAGCACACAGACAACGCAGTAAATGGGAGTTGAAACCTCTTTTACACATTCAGCGATACACACTTTGTGCACTTTCTAGCAGCTCAGATACATAAGGCTGCGCTCAAAGTTACACACAACTGAGGTTAGGCCTCCCTTACGACGGACTCTTCACCCCTTCCTTGAACACGAGACTCCATGCCACGAGACGCCCCCTGAAGACGATGTCGCCATCTATCTTGGTGTTGCCTTTGGGCGAGGAGTTAAAATAGTTCGAGCCTTCTTTCTGGAGCAGCAGGGTCAGCCTGCCACCCACCCAAAACCTGTCCTGAGTTAAAATAGGGGGCAGGGGACATAAACACTGGAGGGTTTCAATGATTTAGAAGAAGAAACGGGGGTTTCTTGGATGACTAGGCTTGTATTCCCTTGAGTATTGAAGATTGAGGGGTGATCTAATTGAGGTGTTTAAAATGATTAAAGGATTTGATAGGGTAGATAGAGAGAAACTATTTGCTCTGGTGTGGGAATCCAGAACAAGGGAGCATAACCTTAAAATTAGAGCTAGGGGTGATGTCAGGAAGCACTTCTTCACACAAAGAGTAGTGGAAATCTGGAACTTCCTCCCCCAAAAAGCTGCTGAGGCTGGGGGTCAATAGAAAATTTTAAAACTGAGATTGATAGATTTTTGTTAGGCCCAGGTATTAAGCGATCTGGAACCAAGGCTGATAGATGGAGTTAAGATACAGATCAGCCATGATCTAATTGAAAGGTGGAACAGCTGGAGGGGCTGAATGGCCTCCTCCTGTTCTGATGAGTCACTTCAATAGGAAGGGCAGGCGGCTGGTGTAGAGTTGGCCCAGCTTCACTCTGGGCTCGAGTCAACTGCCTTGTGATTCCAAGCTGACGCCAGCTCTATCAATAGAAGAGACTCAGGAAGCACAAACAAGTGCTGGTCACCAGTGTGCCGTTTAACATGGATGGTCGGAAGGATTTATCTTTTCAGTTTTTAATCATACAATAATTCTGAGTGAGAAGCAGAAATCAAATTACACTGACCTGAATTACCAAGTACCTCTGTGGATCTCGAGCCATTCGAGAAAATTCCGCTGCCAATTCTTTGAACTTGGGCCTGCTGTCGGCATCAATCATCCAGCCTGGGACAAGGAGCAAGAAAAATGGCAACTTATAGAAAAGTGTGAACATCGCATGGTAATCCGTGACAAATTCAAAACATGCCGTAATAAATTCAAACACGTACAATAAACTGACAATGGTTCACAAATTGAAAGTAATTAAGCATCACAAAGACCAAGACAAAATAAACTGTAAATATAAAATTTTACAATTTCGATAGCACACATTCAGCCAAGTAGCAAACATTTTATTTTCAGTATTCAGCTTCAGATACGAGCTGCGCTCAGTGTGAACACGAGCTGGTGTCACTGTGAACACGAGCTGCGGTCAGTGTGAAAACACGAGCTGCGGTCAGTGTGAACACACGAGCTGCGGTCAGTGTGAACACGAGCTGCGGTCAGTGTGAGCACGAGCTGAGGTCAGTGTGAGCACGAGCTGCGGTCAGTGTGAGCACGAGCTGCGGTCAGTGTGAACACGAGCTGCGGTCAGTGTGAACACACGAGCTGCGGTCAGTGTGAGCACGAGCTGCGGTCAGTGTGAACACGAGCTGCGGTCAGTGTGAACACACGAGCTGCGGTCAGTGTGAACACACGAGCTGAGGTCAGTGTGAACACGAGCTGCGGTCAGTGTGAACACGAGCTGCGGTCAGTGTGAACACGAGCTGCGGTCAGTGTGAACACACGAGCTGAGGTCAGTGTGAACACGAGCTGCGGTCAGTGTGAACACACGAGCTGAGGTCAGTGTGAACACGAGCTGCGGTCAGTGTGAACACACGAGCTGCGGTCAGTGTGAACACGAGCTGCGGTCAGTGTGAGCACGAGCTGAGGTCAGTGTGAGCATGAGCTGCGGTCAGTGTGAGCACGAGCTGCGGTCAGTGTGAACACGAGCTGCGGTCAGTGTGAGCACGAGCTGAGGTCAGTGTGAACACGAGCTGCGGTCAGTGTGAACACGAGCTGCGGTCAGTGTGAGCACGAGCTGCGGTCAGTGTGAACACGAGCTGCGGTCAGTGTGAACACACGAGCTGCGGTCAGTGTGAACACACGAGCTGCGGTCAGTGTGAACACGAGCTGCGGTCAGTGTGAGCACGAGCTGCGGTCAGTGTGAGCACGAGCTGCGGTCAGTGTGAACACACGAGCTGCGGTCAGTGTGAACACACGAGCTGCGGTCAGTGTGAACACACGAGCTGCGGTCAGTGTGAACACGAGCTGCGGTCAGTGTGAACACACGAGCTGCGGTCAGTGTGAACACACGAGCTGCGGTCAGTGTGAACACGAGCTGCGGTCAGTCTGAACACACGAGCTGCGGTCAGTGTGAACACGAGCTGAGGTCAGTGTGAACACACGAGCTGCGGTCAGTGTGAACACGAGCTGTGGTCAGTGTGAACACACGAGCTGCGGTCAGTGTGAACACACGAGTGAGGTCAGTGTGAACACACGAGCTGCGGTCAGTGTGAACACGAGCTGCGGTCAGTGTGAACACACGAGCTGCGGACACCGTGAACACGAGCTGCGGTCAGTGTGAACACACGAGCTGCGGTCAGTGTGAACACGAGCTGTGGTCAGTGTGAACACACGAGCTGCGGTCAGTGTGAACACACGAGTGAGGTCAGTGTGAACACACGAGCTGCGGTCAGTGTGAACACGAGCTGCGGTCAGTGTGAGCACGAGCTGCGGTCAGTGTGAACACGAGCTGCGGTCACTGTGAACACACGAGCTGCGATCAGTGTGAACACGAGCTGCGGTCAGTGTGAACACGAGCTGCGGTCAGTGTGAGCACGAGCTGCGGTCAGTGTGAACACGAGCTGCGGTCAGTGTGAACACGAGCTGCGGTCAGTGTGAACACACGAGCTGAGGTCAGTGTGAACACAAGAGCTGCGGTCAGTGTGAACACACGAGCTGCGGTCAGTGTGAACACGAGCTGCGGTCAGTGTGAACACGAGCTGTGGTCAGTGTGAACACACGAGCTGCGGTCAGCGTGAACACGAGCTGTGGTCAGTGTGAACACACGAGCTGTGGTCAGTGTGAACACGAGCTGCGGTCAGTGTGAGCACGAGCTGCGGTCAGTGTGACCACGAGCTGCGGTCAGTGTGAACACACGAGCTGAGGTCAGTGTGAACATACGAGCTGCGGTCAGTGTGAACACACGAGCTGCGGTCAGTGTGAACACACGAGCTGCGGTCAGTGTGAACACGAGCTGCGGTCACTGTGAACACGAGCTGCGGTCAGTGTGAACACACGAGCTGCGGTCAGTGTGAACACACGAGCTGCGGTCAGTGTTCACACGAGCTGCGGTCAGTGTGAACACACGAGCTGCGGTCAGTGTGAACACGAGCTGCAGTCAGTGTGAACACACGAGCTGCGGTCAGTGTGAACACGAGCTGCGGTCAGTGTGAACACACGAGCTGCGGTCAGTGTGAACACACGAGCTGCGGTCAGTGTGAACACGAGCTGCGGTCACTGTGAACACGAGCTGCGGTCACTGTGAACACGAGCTGCGGTCAGTGTGAACACACGAGCTGCGGTCAGTGTGAACACACGAGCTGCGGTCAGTGTTCACATGAGCTGCGGTCAGTGTGAACACACGAGCTGCGGTCAGTGTGAACACGAGCTGCGGTCAGTGTGAACACGAGCTGCGGTCAGTGTGAACACACGAGCTGCGGTCAGTGTGAACACACGAGCTGCGGTCAGTGTGAACACGAGCTGCGGTCAGTGTGAACACGAGCTGCGGTCAGTGTGAACACGAGCTGCGGTCAGTGTGAACACGAGCTGCGGTCAGTGTGAACACGAGCTGCGGTCAGTGTGAACACGAGCTGCGGTCACTGTGAACACGAGCAGCGGTCAGTGTGAACACACGATCTGCGGTCAGTGTGAACACGAGCTGCGGTCAGTGTGAACACGAGCTGAGGTCAGTGTGAACACGAGCTGCGATCAGTGTGAACACGAGCTGCGATCAGTGTGAACACGAGCTGCGGTCAGTGTGAACACGAGCTGCGGTCAGTGTGAGCACGAGCTGAGGTCAGTGTGAACACGAGCTGCGGTCAGTGTGAACACGAGCTGCGGTCAGTGTGAGCACGAGCTGAGGTCAGTGTGAACACGAGCTGCGGTCTGTGTGAACACGAGCTGCGGTCAGTGTGAGCACGAGCTGAGGTCAGTGTGAACACACGAGCTGAGCTCAGTGTGAACACGAGCTGCGGTCAGTGTGAACACGAGCTGCGGTCAGTGTGAAGACACGAGCTGAGGTCAGTGTGAACACGAGCTGCGGTCAGTGTTAACACACGAGCTGAAGTCAGTGTGAACACGAGCTGCGGTCAGTGTGAACACACGAGCTGCGGTCAGTGTGAACACACGAGCTGCGGTCAGTGTGAACACACGAGCTGCGGTCAGTGTGAACACGAGCTGAGGTCAGTGTGAACACGAGCTGCGGTCACTGTGAACACGAGCTGCGATCAGTGTGAACACGAGCTGCGGTCAGTGTGAGCACGAGCTGCGGTCAGTGTGAACACGAGCTGAGGTCAGTGTGAACACGAGCTGTGGTCAGTGTGAACACGAGCTGCGGTCAGTGTGAACACACGAGCTGGTGTCAGTGTGAACACACGAGCTGAGGTCAGTGTGAACACGAGCTGCGGTCAGTTTGCACACGAGCTGAGGTCAGTGTGAGCACGAGCTGAGGTCAGTGTGAACACGAGCTGCGGTCAGTGTGAACACGAGCTGCGGTCAGTGTGAACACACGAGCTGCGGTTAGTGTGAACACACGAGCTGCGGTCAGTGTGAACACACGAGCTGCGGTCAGTGTGAACACGAGCTGAGGTCAGTGTGAACACGAGCTGCGGTCAGTGTGAACACACGAGCTGCGGTCAGTGTGAACACGAGCTGAGGTCAGTGTGAACACACGAGCTCGTGTCAGTGTGAACACACGATCTGCGGTCAGTGTGAACACACGAGCTGAGGTCAGTGTGAACACGAGCTGCGGTCAGTGTGAACACACGAGCTGCGGTCAGTGTGAACACGAGCTGCGGTCAGTGTGAACACACGAGCTGCGGTCACTGTGAACACGAGCAGCGGTCAGTGTGAACACACGATCTGCGGTCAGTGTGAACACGAGCTGCGGTCAGTGTGAACACGAGCTGAGGTCAGTGTGAACACGAGCTGCGATCAGTGTGAACACGAGCTGCGATCAGTGTGAACACGAGCTGCGGTCAGTGTGAACACGAGCTGCGGTCAGTGTGAGCACGAGCTGAGGTCAGTGTGAACACGAGCTGCGGTCAGTGTGAACACGAGCTGTGGTCAGTGTGAGCACGAGCTGAGGTCAGTGTGAACACGAGCTGCGGTCAGTGTGAACACGAGCTGCGGTCAGTGTGAGCACGAGCTGAGGTCAGTGTGAACACACGAGCTGAGCTCAGTGTGAACACGAGCTGCGATCAGTGTGAACACGAGCTGCGGTCAGTGTGAACACGAGCTGCGGTCAGTGTGAACACGAGCTGCGGTCAGTGTGAGCACGAGCTGAGGTCAGTGTGAACACGAGCTGCGGTCAGTGTGAACACGAGCTGCGGTCAGTGTGAGCACGAGCTGAGGTCAGTGTGAACACGAGCTGCGGTCTGTGTGAACACGAGCTGCGGTCAGTGTGAGCACGAGCTGAGGTCAGTGTGAACACACGAGCTGAGCTCAGTGTGAACACGAGCTGCGGTCAGTGTGAACACGAGCTGCGGTCAGTGTGAAGACACGAGCTGAGGTCAGTGTGAACACGAGCTGCGGTCAGTGTTAACACACGAGCTGAAGTCAGTGTGAACACGAGCTGCGGTCAGTGTGAACACACGAGCTGCGGTCAGTGTGAACACACGAGCTGCGGTCAGTGTGAACACACGAGCTGCGGTCAGTGTGAACACGAGCTGAGGTCAGTGTGAACACGAGCTGCGGTCACTGTGAACACGAGCTGCGATCAGTGTGAACACGAGCTGCGGTCAGTGTGAGCACGAGCTGCGGTCAGTGTGAACACGAGCTGAGGTCAGTGTGAACACGAGCTGTGGTCAGTGTGAACACGAGCTGCGGTCAGTGTGAACACACGAGCTGGTGTCAGTGTGAACACACGAGCTGAGGTCAGTGTGAACACGAGCTGCGGTCAGTTTGCACACGAGCTGAGGTCAGTGTGAGCACGAGCTGAGGTCAGTGTGAACACGAGCTGCGGTCAGTGTGAACACGAGCTGCGGTCAGTGTGAACACACGAGCTGCGGTTAGTGTGAACACACGAGCTGCGGTCAGTGTGAACACACGAGCTGCGGTCAGTGTGAACACGAGCTGAGGTCAGTGTGAACACGAGCTGCGGTCAGTGTGAACACACGAGCTGCGGTCAGTGTGAACACGAGCTGAGGTCAGTGTGAACACACGAGCTCGTGTCAGTGTGAACACACGATCTGCGGTCAGTGTGAACACACGAGCTGAGGTCAGTGTGAACACGAGCTGCGGTCAGTGTGAACACACGAGCTGCGGTCAGTGTGAACACGAGCTGCGGTCAGTGTGAACACACGAGCTGCGGTCACTGTGAACACGAGCAGCGGTCAGTGTGAACACACGATCTGCGGTCAGTGTGAACACGAGCTGCGGTCAGTGTGAACACGAGCTGAGGTCAGTGTGAACACGAGCTGCGATCAGTGTGAACACGAGCTGCGATCAGTGTGAACACGAGCTGCGGTCAGTGTGAACACGAGCTGCGGTCAGTGTGAGCACGAGCTGAGGTCAGTGTGAACACGAGCTGCGGTCAGTGTGAACACGAGCTGTGGTCAGTGTGAGCACGAGCTGAGGTCAGTGTGAACACGAGCTGCGGTCAGTGTGAACACGAGCTGCGGTCAGTGTGAGCACGAGCTGAGGTCAGTGTGAACACACGAGCTGAGCTCAGTGTGAACACGAGCTGCGGTCAGTGTGAACACGAGCTGCGGTCAGTGTGAACACGAGCTGCGGTCAGTGTGAAGACACGAGCTGAGGTCAGTGTGAACACGAGCTGCGGTCAGTGTTAACACACGAGCTGAAGTCAGTGTGAACACGAGCTGCGGTCAGTGTGAACACACGAGCTGCGGTCAGTGTGAACACGAGCTGCGGTCAGTGTGAACACACGAGCTGCGGTCAGTGTGAACACACGAGCTGCGGTCAGTGTGAACACGAGCTGAGGTCAGTGTGAACACGAGCTGCGGTCACTGTGAACACGAGCTGCGATCAGTGTGAACACGAGCTGCGGTCAGTGTGAGCACGAGCTGCGGTCAGTGTGAACACGAGCTGAGGTCAGTGTGAACACGAGCTGTGGTCAGTGTGAACACGAGCTGCGGTCAGTGTGAACACACGAGCTGGTGTCAGTGTGAACACACGAGCTGAGGTCAGTGTGAACACGAGCTGCGGTCAGTTTGCACACGAGCTGAGGTCAGTGTGAGCACGAGCTGAGGTCAGTGTGAACACGAGCTGCGGTCAGTGTGAACACGAGCTGCGGTCAGTGTGAACACACGAGCTGCGGTTAGTGTGAACACACGAGCTGCGGTCAGTGTGAACACACGAGCTGCGGTCAGTGTGAACAGGAGCTGAGGTCAGTGTGAACACGAGCTGCGGTCAGTGTGAACACACGTGCTGCGGTCAGTGTGAACACGAGCTGAGGTCAGTGTGAACACACGAGCTCGTGTCAGTGTGAACACACGATCTGCGGTCAGTGTGAACACACGAGCTGAGGTCAGTGTGAACACGAGCTGCGGTCAGTGTGAACACACGAGCTGCGGTCAGTGTGAACACGAGCTGCGGTCAGTGTGAACACACGAGCTGAGGTCAGTGTGAACACGAGCTGCGGTCAGTGTGAACACGAGCTGCGATCAGTGTGAACACGAGCTGAGGTCAGTGTGAACACGAGCTGCGATCAGTGTGAACACACGAGCTGAGGTCAGTGTGAACACACGAGCTGAGGTCAGTGTGAACACGAGCTGTGGTCAGTGTGAACACACGAGCTGTGGTCAGTGTGAACACACGAGCTGCGGTCAGTGTGAACACACGAGCTGCGGTCAGTGTTCACACGAGCTGCGGTCAGTGTGAACACACGAGCTGCGGTCAGTGTGAACACGAGCTGCAGTCAGTGTGAACACACGAGCTGCGGTCAGTGTGAACACGAGCTGCGGTCAGTGTGAACACACGAGCTGCGGTCAGTGTGAACACACGAGCTGCGGTCAGTGTGAACACGAGCTGCGGTCAGTGTGAACACGAGCTGCGGTCACTGTGAACACGAGCTGCGGTCAGTGTGAACACACGAGCTGCGGTCAGTGTGAACACACGAGCTGCGGTCAGTGTTCACACGAGCTGCGGTCAGTGTGAACACACGAGCTGCGGTCAGTGTGAACACGAGCTGCGGTCAGTGTGAACACGAGCTGCGGTCAGTGTGAACACACGAGCTGCGGTCAGTGTGAACACACGAGCTGCGGTCAGTGTGAACACGAGCTGCGGTCAGTGTGAACACGAGCTGCGGTCAGTGTGAACACGAGCTGCGGTCAGTGTGAACACGAGCTGCGGTCAGTGTGAACACGAGCTGCGGTCACTGTGAACACGAGCAGCGGTCAGTGTGAACACACGATCTGCGGTCAGTGTGAACACGAGCTGCGGTCAGTGTGAACACGAGCTGAGGTCAGTGTGAACACGAGCTGCGATCAGTGTGAACACGAGCTGCGATCAGTGTGAACACGAGCTGCGGTCAGTGTGAACACGAGCTGCGGTCAGTGTGAGCACGAGCTGAGGTCAGTGTGAACACGAGCTGCGGTCAGTGTGAACACGAGCTGCGGTCAGTGTGAGCACGAGCTGAGGTCAGTGTGAACACGAGCTGCGGT
This sequence comes from Squalus acanthias, assembly GCA_030390025.1. NCBI lineage: Eukaryota > Metazoa > Chordata > Chondrichthyes > Squaliformes > Squalidae > Squalus > Squalus acanthias. The sequence goes on along the minus strand of CM059427.1, from coordinate 110,474,053 downwards.
CTGTGTGAACACGAGCTGCGGTCAGTGTGAGCACGAGCTGAGGTCAGTGTGAACACACGAGCTGAGCTCAGTGTGAACACGAGCTGCGGTCAGTGTGAACACGAGCTGCGGTCAGTGTGAAGACACGAGCTGAGGTCAGTGTGAACACGAGCTGCGGTCAGTGTTAACACACGAGCTGAAGTCAGTGTGAACACGAGCTGCGGTCAGTGTGAACACACGAGCTGCGGTCAGTGTGAACACACGAGCTGCGGTCAGTGTGAACACACGAGCTGCGGTCAGTGTGAACACGAGCTGAGGTCAGTGTGAACACGAGCTGCGGTCACTGTGAACACGAGCTGCGATCAGTGTGAACACGAGCTGCGGTCAGTGTGAGCACGAGCTGCGGTCAGTGTGAACACGAGCTGAGGTCAGTGTGAACACGAGCTGTGGTCAGTGTGAACACGAGCTGCGGTCAGTGTGAACACACGAGCTGGTGTCAGTGTGAACACACGAGCTGAGGTCAGTGTGAACACGAGCTGCGGTCAGTTTGCACACGAGCTGAGGTCAGTGTGAGCACGAGCTGAGGTCAGTGTGAACACGAGCTGCGGTCAGTGTGAACACGAGCTGCGGTCAGTGTGAACACACGAGCTGCGGTTAGTGTGAACACATGAGCTGCGGTCAGTGTGAACACACGAGCTGCGGTCAGTGTGAACACGAGCTGAGGTCAGTGTGAACACGAGCTGCGGTCAGTGTGAACACACGAGCTGCGGTCAGTGTGAACACGAGCTGAGGTCAGTGTGAACACACAAGCTCGTGTCAGTGTGAACACACGATCTGCGGTCAGTGTGAACACACGAGCTGAGGTCAGTGTGAACACGAGCTGCGGTCAGTGTGAACACACGAGCTGCGGTCAGTGTGAACACGAGCTGCGGTCAGTGTGAACACACGAGCTGCGGTCACTGTGAACACGAGCAGCGGTCAGTGTGAACACACGATCTGCGGTCAGTGTGAACACGAGCTGCGGTCAGTGTGAACACGAGCTGAGGTCAGTGTGAACACGAGCTGCGATCAGTGTGAACACGAGCTGCGATCAGTGTGAACACGAGCTGCGGTCAGTGTGAACACGAGCTGCGGTCAGTGTGAGCACGAGCTGAGGTCAGTGTGAACACGAGCTGCGGTCAGTGTGAACACGAGCTGTGGTCAGTGTGAGCACGAGCTGAGGTCAGTGTGAACACGAGCTGCGGTCAGTGTGAACACGAGCTGCGGTCAGTGTGAGCACGAGCTGAGGTCAGTGTGAACACACGAGCTGAGCTCAGTGTGAACACGAGCTGCGGTCAGTGTGAACACGAGCTGCGGTCAGTGTGAACACGAGCTGCGGTCAGTGTGAAGACACGAGCTGAGGTCAGTGTGAACACGAGCTGCGGTCAGTGTTAACACACGAGCTGAAGTCAGTGTGAACACGAGCTGCGGTCAGTGTGAACACACGAGCTGCGGTCAGTGTGAACACGAGCTGCGGTCAGTGTGAACACACGAGCTGCGGTCAGTGTGAACACACGAGCTGCGGTCAGTGTGAACACGAGCTGAGGTCAGTGTGAACACGAGCTGCGGTCACTGTGAACACGAGCTGCGATCAGTGTGAACACGAGCTGCGGTCAGTGTGAGCACGAGCTGCGGTCAGTGTGAACACGAGCTGAGGTCAGTGTGAACACGAGCTGTGGTCAGTGAGAACACGAGCTGCGGTCAGTGTGAACACACGAGCTGGTGTCAGTGTGAACACACGAGCTGAGGTCAGTGTGAACACGAGCTGCGGTCAGTTTGCACACGAGCTGAGGTCAGTGTGAGCACGAGCTGAGGTCAGTGTGAACACGAGCTGCGGTCAGTGTGAACACGAGCTGCGGTCAGTGTGAACACACGAGCTGCGGTTAGTGTGAACACACGAGCTGCGGTCAGTGTGAACACACGAGCTGCGGTCAGTGTGAACAGGAGCTGAGGTCAGTGTGAACACGAGCTGCGGTCAGTGTGAACACACGAGCTGCGGTCAGTGTGAACACGAGCTGAGGTCAGTGTGAACACACGAGCTCGTGTCAGTGTGAACACACGATCTGCGGTCAGTGTGAACACACGAGCTGAGGTCAGTGTGAACACGAGCTGCGGTCAGTGTGAACACACGAGCTGCGGTCAGTGTGAACACGAGCTGCGGTCAGTGTGAACACACGAGCTGAGGTCAGTGTGAACACGAGCTGTGGTCAGTGTGAACACGAGCTGCGATCAGTGTGAACACGAGCTGAGGTCAGTGTGAACACGAGCTGCGATCAGTGTGAACACACGAGCTGAGGTCAGTGTGAACACACGAGCTGAGGTCAGTGTGAACACGAGCTGTGGTCAGTGTGAACACACGAGCTGTGGTCAGTGTGAACACACGAGCTGTGGTCAGTGTGAACACGAGCTGCGGTCAGTGTGAACACGAGCTGCGATCAGTGTGAACACGAGCTGAGGTCAGTGTGAACACGAGCTGCGGTCAGTGTGAACACGAGCTGCGGTCAGTGTGAACACGAGCTGCGGTCACTGTGAACATGAGCTGCGGTCAGTGTGAACACACGAGCTGCGGTCAGTGTGAACACGAGCTGCGGTCACTGTGAACACGAGCTGCAGTCAGTGTGAACACACGAGCTGCGGTCAGTGTGTTCACACGAGCTGCGGTCAGTGTGTTCACACGAGCTGCGGTCAGTGTGAACACACGAGCTGCGGTCAGTGTGAACACAAGCTGCAGTCAGTGTGAACACACGAGCTGCGGTCAGTGTGAACACGAGCTGCGGTCAGTGTGAACACACGAGCTGAGGTCAGTGTGAACACGAGCTGCGGTCAGTGTGAACACGAGCTGCAGTCAGTGTGAACACACGAGCTGAGGTCAGTGTGAACACGAGCTGCGGTCAGTGTGAACACGAGCTGCGGTCAGTGTGAGCACGAGCTGCGGTCAGTGTGAACACACGAGCTGAGGTCAGTGTGAGCACGAGCTGCGGTCAGTGTGAGCACGAGCTGCGGTTAGTGTGAACACACGAGCTGCGATCAGTGTGAACACACGAGCTGCGGTCAGTGTGAACACACGAGCTGCGGTCAGTGTGAACACACGAGCTGCGGTCAGTGTGAACATGAGCTGCGGTCAGTGTGAGCACGAGCTGCGGTCAGTGTGAACACGAGCTGTGGTCAGTGTGACCACACGTGCTGCGGTCAGTGTGAACACACGAGCTGCGGTCAGTGTGAACACGAGCTGAGGTCAGTGTGAACACGAGCTGTGGTCAGTGTGAAAACACGAGCTGAGGTCAGTGTGAACACGAGCTGCGGTCAGTGTGAACACGAGCTGCGGTCAGTGTGAGCACGAGCAGAGGTCAGTGTGAACACGAGCTGCGGTCAGTGTGAACACGAGCTGCGGTCAGTGTGAACACGAGCTGCGGTCAGTGTGAACACAGGAGCTGCGGTCAGTGTGAACACACGAGCCGCGGTCAGTGTGAACACGAGCTGCGGTCAGTGTGAACACGAGCTGCGGTCAGTGTGAACACACGAGCTGCGGTCAGTGTCACCACACGAGCTGCGGTCAGTGTGAACACACGAGCTGCGGTCAGTGTGAACACACGAGCTGCGGTCAGTGTGAACACACGAGCTGCGGTCAGTGTGAACACGAGCTCCGGTCAGTGTGAACACACGAGCTGCGGACAGTGTGAACACGAGCTGCGGTCAGTGTGAACACACGAGCTGCGGTCAGTGTGAACACGAGCTGCGGTCAGTGTGAACACACGAGCTGCGGTCAGTGTGAACACACGAGCTGCGGACAGTGTGAACACGAGCTGCGGTCAGTGTGAACAATAGCTGCGGTCAGTGTGAACACACGAGCTGCGGACAGTGTGAACACGAGCTGCGGTCAGTGTGAACACGAGATGCGGTCAGTGTGAACACACGAGCTGCGGTCAGTGTGAACACACGAGCTCCGGTCAGTGTGAACACGAGCTGCGGTCAGTGTGAACACGAGCTGTGGTCAGTGTGTGAATGGAAGCTGTGGTCAGTGTGAACACGAGCTGCGGTCATTGTGAACACACGAGATGCGACAGTGTGAACACATGAGCTGCGGTCAGTGTGAACACACGAGCTACGGTCAGTGTGGACACACGAGCTGCGGTCAGTGTGAGCATGAGCTGCGGTCAGTGTGAACACACGAGCTGCGGTCAGTGTGAACACACGAGCTGAGGTCAGTGTGAACACGAGCTGCGGTCAGTGTGAACACACGAGCTGCGGTCAGTGTGAACACGAGCTGCGGTCAGTGTGAACACGAGCTGCAGTCAGTGTGTCAACACGAGCTGCGGTCAGTGTGAACACGAGCTGTGGTCAGTGTGACCACACGTGCTGCGGTCAGTGTGAACACACGAGCTGCGGTCAGTGTGAACACGAGCTGAGGTCAGTGTGAACACGAGCTGTGGTCAGTGTGAACACACGAGCTGAGGTCAGTGTGAACACGAGCTGCGGTCAGTGTGAACACGAGCTGCGGTCAGTGTGAGCACGAGCAGAGGTCAGTGTGAACACGAGCTGCGGTCAGTGTGAACACGAGCTGAGGTCAGTGTGAACACGAGCTGCGGTCAGTGTGAACACAGGAGCTGCGGTCAGTGTGAACACACGAGCCGCAGTCAGTGTGAACACGAGCTGCGGTCAGTGTGAACACGAGCTGCGGTCAGTGTGAACACACGAGCTGCGGTCAGTGTCACCACACGAGCTGCGGTCAGTATGAACACGAGCTGCGGTCAGTGTGAACACACGAGCTGCAGTCAGTGTGAACACACGAGCTGCGGTCAGTGTGAACACGAGCTCCGGTCAGTGTGAACACACGAGCTGCGGACAGTGTGAACACGAGCTGCGGTCAGTGTGAACACACGAGCTGCGGTCAGTGTGAACACGAGCTGCGGTCAGTGTGAACACACGAGCTGCGGTCAGTGTGAACACACGAGCTGCGGACAGTGTGAACACGAGCTGCGGTCAGTGTGAACAATAGCTGCGGTCAGTGTGAACACACGAGCTGCGGACAGTGTGAACACGAGCTGCGGTCAGTGTGTGAATGGAAGCTGTGGTCAGTGTGAACACGAGCTGTGGTCAGTGTGTGAATGGAAGCTGTGGTCAGTGTGAACACGAGCTGCGGTCATTGTGAACACACGAGATGCGACAGTGTGAACACATGAGCTGCGGTCAGTGTGAACACACGAGCTACGGTCAGTGTGGACACACGAGCTGCGGTCAGTGTGAACATGAGCTGCGGTCAGTGTGAACACACGAGCTGCGGTCAGTGTGAACACACGAGCTGAGGTCAGTGTGAACACGAGCTGCGGTCAGTGTGAACACACGAGCTGCGGTCAGTGTGAACACGAGCTGCGGTCAGTGTGAACACGAGCTGCGGTCAGTGTGAACACGAGCTGCGGTCAGTGTGAACAAACGAGCTGCGGTCACTGTGAACACGAGCAGCGGTCAGTGTGAACACACGATCTGCGGTCAGTGCGAACACGAGCTGCGGTCAGTGTGAACACACGAGCTGAGGTCAGTGTGAACACTAGCTGTGGTCAGTGTGAACACGAGCTGAGGTCAGTGTGAACACACGAGCTGCGGTCAGTGTGAACACGAGCTGCGGTCAGTGTGAACACGAGCTGCGGTCAGTGTGTCAACACGAGCTGCGGTCAGTGTGAACACGAGCTGTGGTCAGTGTGACCACACGTGCTGCGGTCAGTGTGAACACACGAGCTGCGGTCAGTGTGAACACGAGCTGAGGTCAGTGTGAACACGAGCTGTGGTCAGTGTGAACACACGAGCTGAGGTCAGTGTGAACACGAGCTGCGGTCAGTGTGAACACGAGCTGCGGTCAGTGTGAGCACGAGCAGAGGTCAGTGTGAACACGAGCTGCGGTCAGTGTGAACACGAGCTGAGGTCAGTGTGAACACGAGCTGCGGTCAGTGTGAACACAGGAGCTGCGGTCAGTGTGAACACACGAGCCGCAGTCAGTGTGAACACGAGCTGCGGTCAGTGTGAACACGAGCTGCGGTCAGTGTGAACACACGAGCTGCGGTCAGTGTCACCACACGAGCTGCGGTCAGTATGAACACGAGCTGCGGTCAGTGTGAACACACGAGCTGCGGTCAGTGTGAACACACGAGCTGCGGTCAGTGTGAACACACGAGCTGCGGTCAGTCTGAACACACGAGCTGCGGTCAGTGTGAACACGAGCTGAGGTCAGTGTGAACACACGAGCTGCGGTCAGTGTGAACACACGAGCTGCGGTCAGTGTGAACACGAGCTCCGGTCAGTGTGAACACACGAGCTGCGGACAGTGTGAACACGAGCTGCGGTCAGTGTGAACACACGAGCTGCGGTCAGTGTGAACACGAGCTGCGGTCAGTGTGAACACACGAGCTGCGGTCAGTGTGAACACACGAGCTGCGGACAGTGTGAACACGAGCTGCGGTCAGTGTGAACAATAGCTGCGGTCAGTGTGAACACACGAGCTGCGGACAGTGTGAACACGAGCTGCGGTCAGTGTGAACAATAGCTGCGGTCAGTGTGAACACACGAGCTGCGGACAGTGTGAACACGAGCTGCGGTCAGTGTGTGAATGGAAGCTGTGGTCAGTGTGAACACGAGCTGTGGTCAGTGTGTGAATGGAAGCTGTGGTCAGTGTGAACACGAGCTGCGGTCATTGTGAACACACGAGATGCGACAGTGTGAACACATGAGCTGCGGTCAGTGTGAACACACGAGCTACGGTCAGTGTGGACACATGAGCTGCGGTCAGTGTGAACATGAGCTGCGGTCAGTGTGAACACACGAGCTGCAGTCAGTGTGAACACACGAGCTGCGGTCAGTGTGAACACGAGCTCCGGTCAGTGTGAACACACGAGCTGCGGACAGTGTGAACACGAGCTGCGGTCAGTGTGAACACACGAGCTGCGGTCAGTGTGAACACGAGCTGCGGTCAGTGTGAACACACGAGCTGCGGTCAGTGTGAACACACGAGCTGCGGACAGTGTGAACACGAGCTGCGGTCAGTGTGAACAATAGCTGCGGTCAGTGTGAACACACGAGCTGCGGACAGTGTGAACACGAGCTGCGGTCAGTGTGTGAATGGAAGCTGTGGTCAGTGTGAACACGAGCTGTGGTCAGTGTGTGAATGGAAGCTGTGGTCAGTGTGAACACGAGCTGCGGTCATTGTGAACACACGAGATGCGACAGTGTGAACACATGAGCTGCGGTCAGTGTGAACACACGAGCTACGGTCAGTGTGGACACACGAGCTGCGGTCAGTGTGAACATGAGCTGCGGTCAGTGTGAACACACGAGCTGCGGTCAGTGTGAACACACGAGCTGAGGTCAGTGTGAACACGAGCTGCGGTCAGTGTGAACACACGAGCTGCGGTCAGTGTGAACACGAGCTGCGGTCAGTGTGAACACGAGCTGCGGTCAGTGTGAACACGAGCTGCGGTCAGTGTGAACAAACGAGCTGCGGTCACTGTGAACACGAGCAGCGGTCAGTGTGAACACACGATCTGCGGTCAGTGCGAACACGAGCTGCGGTCAGTGTGAACACACGAGCTGAGGTCAGTGTGAACACTAGCTGTGGTCAGTGTGAACACGAGCTGAGGTCAGTGTGAACACACGAGCTGCGGTCAGTGTGAACACGAGCTGCGGTCAGTGTGAACACGAGCTGCGGTCAGTGTGTCAACACGAGCTGCGGTCAGTGTGAACACGAGCTGTGGTCAGTGTGACCACACGTGCTGCGGTCAGTGTGAACACACGAGCTGCGGTCAGTGTGAACACGAGCTGAGGTCAGTGTGAACACGAGCTGTGGTCAGTGTGAACACACGAGCTGAGGTCAGTGTGAACACGAGCTGCGGTCAGTGTGAACACGAGCTGCGGTCAGTGTGAGCACGAGCAGAGGTCAGTGTGAACACGAGCTGCGGTCAGTGTGAACACGAGCTGAGGTCAGTGTGAACACGAGCTGCGGTCAGTGTGAACACAGGAGCTGCGGTCAGTGTGAACACACGAGCCGCAGTCAGTGTGAACACGAGCTGCGGTCAGTGTGAACACGAGCTGCGGTCAGTGTGAACACACGAGCTGCGGTCAGTGTCACCACACGAGCTGCGGTCAGTATGAACACGAGCTGCGGTCAGTGTGAACACACGAGCTGCGGTCAGTGTGAACACACGAGCTGCGGTCAGTGTGAACACACGAGCTGCGGTCAGTCTGAACACACGAGCTGCGGTCAGTGTGAACACGAGCTGAGGTCAGTGTGAACACACGAGCTGCGGTCAGTGTGAACACACGAGCTGCGGTCAGTGTGAACACGAGCTCCGGTCAGTGTGAACACACGAGCTGCGGACAGTGTGAACACGAGCTGCGGTCAGTGTGAACACACGAGCTGCGGTCAGTGTGAACACGAGCTGCGGTCAGTGTGAACACACGAGCTGCGGTCAGTGTGAACACACGAGCTGCGGACAGTGTGAACACGAGCTGCGGTCAGTGTGAACAATAGCTGCGGTCAGTGTGAACACACGAGCTGCGGACAGTGTGAACACGAGCTGCGGTCAGTGTGAACAATAGCTGCGGTCAGTGTGAACACACGAGCTGCGGACAGTGTGAACACGAGCTGCGGTCAGTGTGTGAATGGAAGCTGTGGTCAGTGTGAACACGAGCTGTGGTCAGTGTGTGAATGGAAGCTGTGGTCAGTGTGAACACGAGCTGCGGTCATTGTGAACACACGAGATGCGACAGTGTGAACACATGAGCTGCGGTCAGTGTGAACACACGAGCTACGGTCAGTGTGGACACATGAGCTGCGGTCAGTGTGAACATGAGCTGCGGTCAGTGTGTGAATGGAAGCTGTGGTCAGTGTGAACACGAGCTGTGGTCAGTGTGTGAATGGAAGCTGTGGTCAGTGTGAACACGAGCTGCGGTCATTGTGAACACACGAGATGCGACAGTGTGAACACATGAGCTGCGGTCAGTGTGAACACACGAGCTACGGTCAGTGTGGACACACGAGCTGCGGTCAGTGTGAACATGAGCTGCGGTCAGTGTGAACACACGAGCTGCGGTCAGTGTGAACACACGAGCTGAGGTCAGTGTGAACACGAGCTGCGGTCAGTGTGAACACACGAGCTGCGGTCAGTGTGAACACGAGCTGCGGTCAGTGTGAACACGAGCTGCGGTCAGTGTGAACACGAGCTGCGGTCAGTGTGAACATACGAGCTGCGGTCACTGTGAACACGAGCAGCGGTCAGTGTGAACACACGATCTGCGGTCAGTGCGAACACGAGCTGCGGTCAGTGTGAACACATGAGCTGAGGTCAGTGTGAACACTAGCTGTGGTCAGTGTGAACACGAGCTGAGGTCAGTGTGAACACACGAGCTGCGGTCAGTGTGAACACGAGCTGCGGTCAGTGTGAACACGAGCTGCGGTCAGTGTGTCAACACGAGCTGCGGTCAGTGTGAACACGAGCTGCGGTCAGTGTGACCACACGTGCTGCGGTCAGTGTGAACACACGAGCTGCGGTCAGTGTGAACACGAGCTGAGGTCAGTGTGAACACGAGCTGTGGTCAGTGTGAACACACGAGCTGAGGTCAGTGTGAACACGAGCTGCGGTCAGTGTGAACACGAGCTGCGGTCAGTGTGAGCACGAGCAGAGGTCAGTGTGAACACGAGCTGCGGTCAGTGTGAACACGAGCTGAGGTCAGTGTGAACACAGGAGCTGCGGTCAGTGTGAACACACGAGCCGCAGTCAGTGTGAACACGAGCTGCGGTCAGTGTGAACACGAGCTGCGGTCAGTGTGAACACACGAGCTGCGGTCAGTGTCACCACACGAGCTGCGGTCAGTATGAACACGAGCTGCGGTCAGTGTGAACACACGAGCTGCGGTCAGTGTGAACACACGAGCTGCGGTCAGTGTGAACACGAGCTCCGGTCAGTGTGAACACACGAGCTGCGGACAGTGTGAACACGAGCTGCGGTCAGTGTGAACACACGAGCTGCGGTCAGTGTGCACACGAGCTGCGGTCAGTGTGAACACACGAGCTGCGGTCAGTGTGAACACACGAGCTGCGGACAGTGTGAACACGAGCTGCGGTCAGTGTGAACAATAGCTGCGGTCAGTGTGAACACACGAGCTGCGGACAGTGTGAACACGAGCTGCGGACAGTGTGAACACATGAGCTGCGGTCAGTGTGAACACACGAGCTACGGTCAGTGTGGACACACGAGCTGCGGTCAGTGTGAACATGAGCTGCGGTCAGTGTGTGAATGGAAGCTGTGGTCAGTGTGAACACGAGCTGTGGTCATTGTGAACACACGAGATGCGACAGTGTGAACACATGAGCTGCGGTCAGTGTGAACACACGAGCTACGGTCAGTGTGGACACACGAGCTGCGGTCAGTGTGAACATGAGCTGCGGTCAGTGTGAACACACGAGCTGCGGTCAGTGTGAACACACGAGCTGAGGTCAGTGTGAACACGAGCTGCGGTCAGTGTGAACACACGAGCTGCGGTCAGTGTGAACACGAGCTGCGGTCAGTGTGAACACGAGCTGCGGTCAGTGTGAACACGAGCTGCGGTCAGTGTGAACACACGAGCTGCGGTCACTGTGAACACGAGCAGCGGTCAGTGTGAACACACGAGCTGAGGTCAGTGTGAACACTAGCTGTGGTCAGTGTGAACACGAGCTGAGGTCAGTGTGAACACACGAGCTGCGGTCAGTGTGAACACGAGCTGCGGTCAGTGTGAACACGAGCTGCGGTCAGTGTGTCAACACGAGCTGCGGTCAGTGTGAACACGAGCTGTGGTCAGTGTGACCACACGTGCTGCGGTCAGTGTGAACACACGAGCTGCGGTCAGTGTGAACACGAGCTGAGGTCAGTGTGAACACGAGCTGTGGTCAGTGTGAACACACGAGCTGAGGTCAGTGAGAACACGAGCTGCGGTCAGTGTGAACACGAGCTGCGGTCAGTGTGAGCACGAGCAGAGGTCAGTGTGAACACGAGCTGCGGTCAGTGTGAACACGAGCTGAGGTCAGTGTGAACACGAGCTGCGGTCAGTGTGAACACAGGAGCTGCGGTCAGTGTGAACACACGAGCCGCAGTCAGTGTGAACACGAGCTGCGGTCAGTGTGAACACGAGCTGCGGTCAGTGTGAACACACGAGCTGCGGTCAGTGTCACCACACGAGCTGCGGTCAGTATGAACACGAGCTGCGGTCAGTGTGAACACACGAGCTGCGGTCAGTGTGAACACACGAGCTGCGGTCAGTGTGAACACGAGCTCCGGTCAGTGTGAACACACGAGCTGCGGACAGTGTGAACACGAGCTGCGGTCAGTGTGAGCACGAGCTGCGGTCAGAGTGAACAATAGCTGCGGTCAGTGTGAACACACGAGCTGCGGACAGTGTGAACACGAGCTGCGGTCAGTGTGTGAATGGAAGCTGTGGTCAGTGTGAACACGAGCTGTGGTCAGTGTGAACACGAGCTGCGGTCATTGTGAACACACGAGATGCGACAGTGTGAACACATGAGCTGCGGTCAGTGTGAACACACGAGCTACGGTCAGTGTGGACACACGAGCTGCGGTCAGTGTGAACATGAGCTGCGGTCAGTGTGAACACACGAGCTGCGGTCAGTGTGAACACACGAGCTGAGGTCAGTGTGAACACGAGCTGCGGTCAGTGTGAACACACGAGCTGCGGTCAGTGTGAACACGAGCTGTGGTCAGTGTGACCACACGTGCTGCGGTCAGTGTGAACACACGAGCTGCGGTCAGTGTGAACACGAGCTGAGGTCAGTGTGAACACGAGCTGTGGTCAGTGTGAACACACGAGCTGAGGTCAGTGTGAACACGAGCTGCGGTCAGTGTGAACACGAGCTGCGGTCAGTGTGAGCACGAGCAGAGGTCAGTGTGAACACGAGCTGCGGTCAGTGTGAACACGAGCTGAGGTCAGTGTGAACACGAGCTGCGGTCAGTGTGAACACAGGAGCTGCGGTCAGTGTGAACACACGAGCCGCAGTCAGTGTGAACACGAGCTGCGGTCAGTGTGAACACGAGCTGCGGTCAGTGTGAACACACGAGCTGCGGTCAGTGTCACCACACGAGCTGCGGTCAGTATGAACACGAGCTGCGGTCAGTGTGAACACACGAGCTGCGGTCAGTGTGAACACACGAGCTGCGGTCAGTGTGAACACGAGCTCCGGTCAGTGTGAACACACGAGCTGCGGACAGTGTGAACACGAGCTGCGGTCAGTGTGAACACACGAGCTGCGGTCAGTGTGAACACGAGCTGCGGTCAGTTTGAACACACGAGCTGCGGTCAGTGTGAACACACGAGCTGCGGACAGTGTGAACACGAGCTGCGGTCAGTGTGAACAATAGCTGCGGTCAGTGTGAACACACGAGCTGCGGACAGTGTGAACACGAGCTGCGGTCAGTGTGTGAATGGAAGCTGTGGTCAGTGTGAACACGAGCTGTGGTCAGTGTGTGAATGGAAGCTGTGGTCAGTGTGAACACGAGCTGCGGTCATTGTGAACACACGAGATGCGACAGTGTGAACACATGAGCTGCGGACAGTGTGAACACGAGCTGCGGTCAGTGTGAACAATAGCTGCGGTCAGTGTGAACACACGAGCTGCGGTCAGTGTGAACATGAGCTGCGGTCAGTGTGTGAATGGAAGCTGTGGTCAGTGTGAACACGAGCTGTGGTCAGTGTGTGAATGGAAGCTGTGGTCAGTGTGAACACGAGCTGCGGTCATTGTGAACACACGAGATGCGACAGTGTGAACACATGAGCTGCGGTCAGTGTGAACACACGAGCTACGGTCAGTGTGGACACACGAGCTGCGGTCAGTGTGAACATGAGCTGCGGTCAGTGTGAACACACGAGCTGCGGTCAGTGTGAACACACGAGCTGAGGTCAGTGTGAACACGAGCTGCGGTCAGTGTGAACACACGAGCTGCGGTCAGTGTGAACACGAGCTGCGGTCAGTGTGAACACGAGCTGCGGTCAGTGTGTCAACACGAGCTGCGGTCAGTGTGAACACGAGCTGCGGTCAGTGTGAACACGAGCTGCGGTCAGTGTGAACACACGAGCTGCGGTCAGTGTGAACACGAGCTGCGGTCAGTGTGAACACGAGCTGCGGTCAGTGTGTCAACACGAGCTGCGGTCAGTGTGAACACGAGCTGCGGTCAGTGTGAACACACGAGCTGCGGTCAGTGTGAACACACGAGCTGCGGTCAGTGTGAACACGAGCTCCGGTCAGTGTGAACACACGAGCTGCGGACAGTGTGAACACGAGCTGCGGTCAGTGTGAACACACGAGCTGCGGTCAGTGTGAACACGAGCTGCGGTCAGTGTGAACAATAGCTGCGGTCAGTGTGAACACACGAGCTGCGGACAGTGTGAACACGAGCTGCGGTCAGTGTGTGAATGGAAGCTGTGGTCAGTGTGAACACGAGCTGTGGTCAGTGTGTGATGGAAGCTGTGGTCAGTGTGAACACGAGCTGCGGTCATTGTGAACACACGAGATGCGACAGTGTGAACACATGAGCTGCGGTCAGTGTGAACACACGAGCTACGGTCAGTGTGGACACACGAGCTGCGGTCAGTGTGAACATGAGCTGCGGTCAGTGTGAACACACGAGCTGCGGTCAGTGTGAACACACGAGCTGAGGTCAGTGTGAACACGAGCTGCGGTCAGTGTGAACACACGAGCTGCGGTCAGTGTGAACACGAGCTGTGGTCAGTGTGACCACACGTGCTGCGGTCAGTGTGAACACACGAGCTGCGGTCAGTGTGAACACGAGCTGAGGTCAGTGTGAACACGAGCTGAGGTCAGTGTGAACACGAGCTGTGGTCAGTGTGAACACACGAGCTGAGGTCAGTGTGAACACGAGCTGCGGTCAGTGTGAACACGAGCTGCGGTCAGTGTGAGCACGAGCAGAGGTCAGTGTGAACACGAGCTGCGGTCAGTGTGAACACGAGCTGAGGTCAGTGTGAACACGAGCTGCGGTCAGTGTGAACACAGGAGCTGCGGTCAGTGTGAACACACGAGCCGCAGTCAGTGTGAACACGAGCTGCGGTCAGTGTGAACACGAGCTGCGGTCAGTGTGAACACACGAGCTGCGGTCAGTGTCACCACACGAGCTGCGGTCAGTATGAACACGAGCTGCGGTCAGTGTGAACACACGAGCTGCGGTCAGTGTGAACACACGAGCTGCGGTCAGTGTGAACACGAGCTCCGGTCAGTGTGAACACACGAGCTGCGGACAGTGTGAACACGAGCTGCGGTCAGTGTGAACACGAGCTGCGGTCAGTGTGAACACACGAGCTGCGGTCAGTGTGAACACACGAGCTGCGGACAGTGTGAACACGAGCTGCGGTCAGTGTGAACAATAGCTCCGGTCAGTGTGAACACACGAGCTGCGGTCAGTGTGAACACACGAGCTACGGTCAGTGTGGACACACGAGCTGCGGACAGTGTGAACATGAGCTGCGGTCAGTGTGAACACACGAGCTGCGGTCAGTGTGAACACACGAGCTGAGGTCAGTGTGAACACGAGCTGCGGTCAGTGTGAACACACGAGCTGCGGTCAGTGTGAACACGAGCTGTGGTCAGTGTGACCACACGTGCTGCGGTCAGTGTGAACACACGAGCTGCGGTCAGTGTGAACACGAGCTGAGGTCAGTGTGAACACGAGCTGAGGTCAGTGTGAACACGAGCTGTGGTCAGTGTGAACACACGAGCTGAGGTCAGTGTGAACACGAGCTGCGGTCAGTGTGAACACGAGCTGCGGTCAGTGTGAGCACGAGCAGAGGTCAGTGTGAACACGAGCTGCGGTCAGTGTGAACACGAGCTGAGGTCAGTGTGAACACGAGCTGCGGTCAGTGTGAACACAGGAGCTGCGGTCAGTGTGAACACACGAGCCGCAGTCAGTGTGAACACGAGCTGCGGTCAGTGTGAACACGAGCTGCGGTCAGTGTGAACACACGAGCTGCGGTCAGTGTCACCACACGAGCTGCGGTCAGTATGAACACGAGCTGCGGTCAGTGTGAACACACGAGCTGCGGTCAGTGTGAACACACGAGCTGCGGTCAGTGTGAACACGAGCTCCGGTCAGTGTGAACACACGAGCTGCGGACAGTGTGAACACGAGCTGCGGTCAGTGTGAACACACGAGCTGCGGTCAGTGTGAACACGAGCTGCGGTCAGTGTGAACACACGAGCTGCGGTCAGTGTGAACACACGAGCTGCGGACAGTGTGAACACGAGCTGCGGTCAGTGTGAACAATAGCTGCGGTCAGTGTGAACACACGAGCTGCGGACAGTGTGAACACGAGCTGCGGTCAGTGTGTGAATGGAAGCTGTGGTCAGTGTGAACACGAGCTGTGGTCAGTGTGTGAATGGAAGCTGTGGTCAGTGTGAACACGAGCTGCGGTCATTGTGAACACACGAGATGCGACAGTGTGAACACATGAGCTGCGGACAGTGTGAACACGAGCTGCGGTCAGTGTGAACAATAGCTGCGGTCAGTGTGAACACACGAGCTGCGGACAGTGTGAACACGAGCTGCGGTCAGTGTGTGAATGGAAGCTGTGGTCAGTGTGAACACGAGCTGTGGTCAGTGTGTGATGGAAGCTGTGGTCAGTGTGAACACGAGCTGCGGTCATTGTGAACACACGAGATGCGACAGTGTGAACACATGAGCTGCGGTCAGTGTGAACACACGAGCTACGGTCAGTGTGGACACACGAGCTGCGGTCAGTGTGAACATGAGCTGCGGTCAGTGTGAACACACGAGCTGCGGTCAGTGTGAACACACGAGCTGAGGTCAGTGTGAACACGAGCTGCGGTCAGTGTGAACACACGAGCTGCGGTCAGTGTGAACACGAGCTGCGGTCAGTGTGAACACGAGCTGCGGTCAGTGTGTCAACACGAGCTGCGGTCAGTGTGAACACGAGCTGTGGTCAGTGTGAACACGAGCTGCGGTCAGTGTGAACACACGAGCTGCGGTCAGTGTGAACACGAGCTGCGGTCAGTGTGAACACGAGCTGCGGTCAGTGTGTCAACACGAGCTGCGGTCAGTGTGAACACGAGCTGCGGTCAGTGTGAACACACGAGCTGCGGTCAGTGTGAACACACGAGCTGCGGTCAGTGTGAACACGAGCTCCGGTCAGTGTGAACACACGAGCTGCGGACAGTGTGAACACGAGCTGCGGTCAGTGTGAACACACGAGCTGCGGTCAGTGTGAACACGAGCTGCGGTCAGTGTGAACACACGAGCTGCGGTCAGTGTGAACACACGAGCTGCGGACAGTGTGAACACGAGCTGCGGTCAGTGTGAACAATAGCTGCGGTCAGTGTGAACACACGAGCTGTGGACAGTGTGAACACGAGCTGCGGTCAGTGTGTGAATGGAAGCTGTGGTCAGTGTGAACACGAGCTGTGGTCAGTGTGTGAATGGAAGCTGTGGTCAGTGTGAACACGAGCTGCGGTCATTGTGAACACACGAGATGCGACAGTGTGAACACATGAGCTGCGGTCAGTGTGAACACACGAGCTACGGTCAGTGTGGACACACGAGCTGCGGTCAGTGTGAACATGAGCTGCGGTCAGTGTGTGAATGGAAGCTGTGGTCAGTGTGAACACGAGCTGTGGTCAGTGTGTGAATGGAAGCTGTGGTCAGTGTGAACACGAGCTGCGGTCATTGTGAACACACGAGATGCGACAGTGTGAACACATGAGCTGCGGTCAGTGTGAACACACGAGCTACGGTCAGTGTGGACACACGAGCTGCGGTCAGTGTGAACATGAGCTGCGGTCAGTGTGAACACACGAGCTGCGGTCAGTGTGAACACACGAGCTGAGGTCAGTGTGAACACGAGCTGCGGTCAGTGTGAACACACGAGCTGCGGTCAGTGTGAACACGAGCTGCGGTCAGTGTGAACACGAGCTGCGGTCAGTGTGAACACACGAGCTGCGGTCACTGTGAACACGAGCAGCGGTCAGTGTGAACACACGATCTGCGGTCAGTGCGAACACGAGCTGCGGTCAGTGTGAACACACGAGCTGAGGTCAGTGTGAACACTAGCTGTGGTCAGTGTGAACACGAGCTGAGGTCAGTGTGAACACACGAGCTGCGGTCAGTGTGAACACACGAGCTGTGGTCAGTGTGAACACGAGCTCCGGTCAGTGTGAACACACGAGCTGCGGACAGTGTGAACACGAGCTGCGGTCAGTGTGAACACACGAGCTGCGGTCAGTGTGAACACGAGCTGCGGTCAGTGTGAACACACGAGCTGCGGTCAGTGTGAACACACGAGCTGCGGACAGTGTGAACACGAGCTGCGGTCAGTGTGAACAATAGCTGCGGTCAGTGTGAACACACGAGCTGCGGACAGTGTGAACACGAGCTGCGGTCAGTGTGTGAATGGAAGCTGTGGTCAGTGTGAACACGAGCTGTGGTCAGTGTGTGAATGGAAGCTGTGGTCAGTGTGAACACGAGCTGCGGTCATTGTGAACACACGAGATGCGACAGTGTGAACACATGAGCTGCGGACAGTGTGAACACGAGCTGCGGTCAGTGTGAACAATAGCTGCGGTCAGTGTGAACACACGAGCTGCGGACAGTGTGAACACGAGCTGCGGTCAGTGTGTGAATGGAAGCTGTGGTCAGTGTGAACACGAGCTGTGGTCAGTGTGTGATGGAAGCTGTGGTCAGTGTGAACACGAGCTGCGGTCATTGTGAACACACGAGATGCGACAGTGTGAACACATGAGCTGCGGTCAGTGTGAACACACGAGCTACGGTCAGTGTGGACACACGAGCTGCGGTCAGTGTGAACATGAGCTGCGGTCAGTGTGAACACACGAGCTGCGGTCAGTGTGAACACACGAGCTGAGGTCAGTGTGAACACGAGCTGCGGTCAGTGTGAACACACGAGCTGCGGTCAGTGTGAACACGAGCTGCGGTCAGTGTGAACACGAGCTGCGGTCAGTGTGTCAACACGAGCTGCGGTCAGTGTGAACACGAGCTGTGGTCAGTGTGAACACGAGCTGCGGTCAGTGTGAACACACGAGCTGCGGTCAGTGTGAACACGAGCTGCGGTCAGTGTGAACACGAGCTGCGGTCAGTGTGTCAACACGAGCTGCGGTCAGTGTGAACACGAGCTGCGGTCAGTGTGAACACACGAGCTGCGGTCAGTGTGAACACACGAGCTGCGGTCAGTGTGAACACGAGCTCCGGTCAGTGTGAACACACGAGCTGCGGACAGTGTGAACACGAGCTGCGGTCAGTGTGAACACACGAGCTGCGGTCAGTGTGAACACGAGCTGCGGTCAGTGTGAACACACGAGCTGCGGTCAGTGTGAACACACGAGCTGCGGACAGTGTGAACACGAGCTGCGGTCAGTGTGAACAATAGCTGCGGTCAGTGTGAACACACGAGCTGTGGACAGTGTGAACACGAGCTGCGGTCAGTGTGTGAATGGAAGCTGTGGTCAGTGTGAACACGAGCTGTGGTCAGTGTGTGAATGGAAGCTGTGGTCAGTGTGAACACGAGCTGCGGTCATTGTGAACACACGAGATGCGACAGTGTGAACACATGAGCTGCGGTCAGTGTGAACACACGAGCTACGGTCAGTGTGGACACACGAGCTGCGGTCAGTGTGAACATGAGCTGCGGTCAGTGTGTGAATGGAAGCTGTGGTCAGTGTGAACACGAGCTGTGGTCAGTGTGTGAATGGAAGCTGTGGTCAGTGTGAACACGAGCTGCGGTCATTGTGAACACACGAGATGCGACAGTGTGAACACATGAGCTGCGGTCAGTGTGAACACACGAGCTACGGTCAGTGTGGACACACGAGCTGCGGTCAGTGTGAACATGAGCTGCGGTCAGTGTGAACACACGAGCTGCGGTCAGTGTGAACACACGAGCTGAGGTCAGTGTGAACACGAGCTGCGGTCAGTGTGAACACACGAGCTGCGGTCAGTGTGAACACGAGCTGCGGTCAGTGTGAACACGAGCTGCGGTCAGTGTGAACACACGAGCTGCGGTCACTGTGAACACGAGCAGCGGTCAGTGTGAACACACGATCTGCGGTCAGTGCGAACACGAGCTGCGGTCAGTGTGAACACACGAGCTGAGGTCAGTGTGAACACTAGCTGTGGTCAGTGTGAACACGAGCTGAGGTCAGTGTGAACACACGAGCTGCGGTCAGTGTGAACACGAGCTGCGGTCAGTGTGAACACGAGCTGCGGTCAGTGTGTCAACACGAGCTGCGGTCAGTGTGTCAACACGAGCTGCGGTCAGTGTGAACACGAGCTGTGGTCAGTGTGACCACACGTGCTGCGGTCAGTGTGAACACACGAGCTGCGGTCAGTGTGAACACGAGCTGAGGTCAGTGTGAACACGAGCTGTGGTCAGTGTGAACACACGAGCTGAGGTCAGTGTGAACACGAGCTGCGGTCAGTGTGAACACGAGCTGCGGTCAGTGTGAGCACGAGCAGAGGTCAGTGTGAACACGAGCTGCGGTCAGTGTGAACACGAGCTGAGGTCAGTGTGAACACGAGCTGCGGTCAGTGTGAACACAGGAGCTGCGGTCAGTGTGAACACACGAGCCGCAGTCAGTGTGAACACGAGCTGCGGTCAGTGTGAACACGAGCTGCGGTCAGTGTGAACACACGAGCTGCGGTCAGTGTCACCACACGAGCTGCGGTCAGTATGAACACGAGCTGCGGTCAGTGTGAACACACGAGCTGCGGTCAGTGTGAACACACGAGCTGCGGTCAGTGTGAACACGAGCTCCGGTCAGAGTGAACACACGAGCTGCGGACAGTGTGAACACGAGCTGCGGTCAGTGTGAACACACGAGCTGTGGTCAGTGTGTGAATGGAAGCTGCGGTCAGTGTGAACACACGAGCTGCGGTCAGTGTGAACACACGAGCTGCGGTCAGTGTGAACACACGAGCTGCGGACAGTGTGAACACGAGCTGCGGTCAGTGTGAACAATAGCTGCGGTCAGTGTGAACACACGAGCTGCGGACAGTGTGAACACGAGCTGCGGTCAGTGTGTGAATGGAAGCTGAGGTCAGTGTGAACACGAGCTGTGGTCAGTGTGTGAATGGAAGCTGTGGTCAGTGTGAACACGAGCTGCGGTCATTGTGAACACACGAGATGCGACAGTGTGAACACATGAGCTGCGGTCAGTGTGAACACACGAGCTACGGTCAGTGTGGACACACGAGCTGCGGTCAGTGTGAACATGAGCTGCGGTCAGTGTGAACACACGAGCTGTGGTCAGTGTGAACACACGAGCTGAGGTCAGTGTGAACACGAGCTGCGGTCAGTGTGAACACACGAGCTGCGGTCAGTGTGAACACGAGCTGTGGTCAGTGTGACCACACGTGCTGCGGTCAGTGTGAACACACGAGCTGCGGTCAGTGTGAACACGAGCTGAGGTCAGTGTGAACACGAGCTGTGGTCAGTGTGAACACACGAGCTGCGGTCAGTGTGAACACGAGCTGCGGTCACTGTGAACACGAGCTGAGGTCAGTGTGAACACGAGCTGCGGTCAGTGTGAACACAGGAGCTGCGGTCAGTGTGAACACACGAGCCGCAGTCAGTGTGAACACGAGCTGCGGTCAGTGTGAACACACGAGCTGCGGTCAGTGTCACCACACGAGCTGCGGTCAGTATGAACATGAGCTGCGGTCAGTGTGAACACACGAGCTGCGGTCAGTGTGAACACACGAGCTGCGGTCAGTGTGAACACGAGCTCCGGTCAGTGTGAACACACGAGCTGCGGACAGTGTGAACACGAGCTGCGTTCAGTGTGAACACACGAGCTGCGGTCAGTGTGAACACGAGCTGCGGTCAGTGTGAACACACGAGCTGCGGTCAGTGTGAACACACGAGCTGCGGACAGTGTGAACACGAGCTGCGGTCAGTGTGAACAATAGCTGCGGTCAGTGTGAACACACGAGCTGCGGACAGTGTGAACACGAGCTGCGGTCAGTGTGTGAATGGAAGCTGTGGTCAGTGTGAACACGAGCTGTGGTCAGTGTGTGAATGGAAGCTGTGGTCAGTGTGAACACGAGCTGCGGTCATTGTGAACACACGAGATGCGACAGTGTGAACACATGAGCTGCGGTCAGTGTGAACACACGAGCTACGGTCAGTGTGGACACACGAGCTGCGGTCAGTGTGAACATGAGCTGCGGTCAGTGTGAACACACGAGCTGCAGTCAGTGTGAACACGAGCTGCGGTCAGTGTGAACACACGAGCTGAGGTCAGTGTGAACACGAGCTGCGGTCAGTGTGAACACACGAGCTGAGGTCAGTGTGAACACGAGCTGCGGTCAGTGTGAACACACGAGCTGCGGTCAGTGTGAACACGAGCTGCGGTCAGTGTGAACACGAGCTGCGGTCAGTGTGTCAACACGAGCTGCGGTCAGTGTGAACACGAGCTGTGGTCAGTGTGAACACGAGCTGCGGTCAGTGTGAACACACGAGCTGCGGTCAGTGTGAACACGAGCTGCGGTCAGTGTGAACACGAGCTGCGGTCAGTGTGTCAACACGAGCTGCGGTCAGTGTGAACACGAGCTGTGGTCAGTGTGAACACGAGCTGCGGTCAGTGTGAACACACGAGCTGCGGTCACTGTGAACACGAGCAGCGGTCAGTGTGAACACACGATCTGCGGTCAGTGCGAACACGAGCTGCGGTCAGTGTGAACACACGAGCTGAGGTCAGTGTGAACACTAGCTGTGGTCAGTGTGAACACGAGCTGAGGTCAGTGTGAACACATGAGCAGCGGTCAGTGTGAACACATGAGCTGAGGTCAGTGTGAACACATGAGCTGAGGTCAGTGTGAACACGAGCTGCGGTCAGTGTGAACACGAGCTGCGGTCAGTGTGAACACGAGCTGCGGTCAGTGTGAGCACGAGCTGAGGTCAGTGTGAACACGAGCTGCGGTCAGTGTGAACACACGAGCTGCGGTCACTGTGAACACGAGCAGCGGTCAGTGTGAACACGCGATCTGCGGTCAGTGTGAACACGAGCTGCAGTCAGTGTGAACACACGAGCTGAGGTCAGTGTGAACACGAGCTGCGGTCAGTGTGAACACACGAGCTGCGGTCAGTGTGAACACACGAGCTGCGGTCAGTGTGAACACGAGCTGGTGTCAGTGTGAACACACGAGCTGAGGTCAGTGTCAACACGAGCTGCGGTCAGTGTGAACACGAGCTGCGGTCAGTGTGAGCACGAGCTGCGGTCAGTGTGAACACACGAGCTGAGGTCAGTGTGAGCACGAGCTGCGGTCAGTGTGAGCACGAGCTGCGGTTAGTGTGAACACACGAGCTGCGATCAGTGTGAAAACACGAGCTGTGGTCAGTGTGAACACACGAGCTGCGGTCAGTGTGAACACACGAGCTGCGGTCAGTGTGGACACACGAGCTGAGGTCAGTGTGAACACACGAGCTGCGGTCACTGTGATCACGAGCTGCGGTCAGTGTGACCACGAGCTGCGGTCAGTGTGAACACGTGCTGAGGTCAGTGTGAACACGAGCTGCGGTCAGTGTGAACACAGGAGCTGCGGTCAGTGTGAACACACGAGCCGCGGTCAGTGTGAACACGAGCTGCGGTCAGTGTGAACACGAGCTGCGGTCAGTGTGAACACACGAGCTGCGGTCAGTGTCACCACACGAGCTGCGGTCAGTGCGAACACGAGCTGCGGTCAGTGTGAACACACGAGCTGCGGTCAGTGTGAACACACTAGCTGCGGTCAGTGTGAACACGAGCTGCGGTCAGTGTGAACACACGAGCTGCGGTCAGTGTGAACACGAGCTGCGGTCAGTGTGAACACACGAGCTGCGGTCAGTGTGAACACGAGCTGCGGTCAGCGTGAACACACGAGCTGCGGTCAGTGTGAACACACGAGCTGCGGACAGTGTGAACACGAGCTGCGGTCAGTGTGAACAATAGCTGCGGTCAGTGTGAACACACGAGCTGCGGACAGTGTGAACACGAGCTGCGGTCAGTGTGAACACGAGATGCGGTCAGTGTGAACACACGAGCTGCGGTCAGTGTGAACACACGAGCTCCGGTCAGTGTGAACACGAGCTGCGGTCAGTGTGAACACGAGCTGTGGTCAGTGTGTGAATGGAAGCTGTGGTCAGTGTGAACACGAGCTGCGGTCATTGTGAACACACGAGATGCGACAGTGTGAACACATGAGCTGCGGTCAGTGTGAACACACGAGCTACGGTCAGTGTGGACACACGAGCTGCGGTCAGTGTGAACATGAGCTGCGGTCAGTGTGAACACACGAGCTGCGGTCAGTGTGAACACACGAGCTGAGGTCAGTGTGAACACGAGCTGCGGTCAGTGTGAACACACGAGCTGCGGTCAGTGTGAACACGAGCTGCGGTCAGTGTGAACACGAGCTGCGGTCAGTGTGTCAACACGAGCTGCGGTCAGTGTGAACACGAGCTGTGGTCAGTGTGACCACACGTGCTGCGGTCAGTGTGAACACACGAGCTGCGGTCAGTGTGAACACGAGCTGCAGTCAGTGTGAACACGAGCTGCGGTCAGTGTGAACACGAGCTGAGGTCAGTGTGAACACGAGCTGTGGTCAGTGTGAACACACGAGCTGAGTTCAGTGTGAACACGAGCTGCGGTCAGTGTGAACACGAGCTGCGGTCAGTGTGAGCACGAGCAGAGGTCAGTGTGAACACGAGCTGCGGTCAGTGTGAACACGAGCTGAGGTCAGTGTGAACACGAGCTGCGGTCAGTGTGAACACAGGAGCTGCGGTCAGTGTGAACACACGAGCCGCAGTCAGTGTGAACACGAGCTGCGGTCAGTGTGAACACGAGCTGCGGTCAGTGTGAACAAACGAGCTGCGGTCAGTGTCACCACACGAGCTGCGGTCAGTATGAACACGAGCTGCGGTCAGTGTGAACACACGAGCTGCGGTCAGTGTGAACACACGAGCTGCGGTCAGTGTGAACACGAGCTCCGGTCAGTGTGAACACACGAGCTGCGGACAGTGTGAACACGAGCTGCGGTCAGTGTGAACACACGAGCTGCGGTCAGTGTGAACACACGAGCTGTGGACAGTGTGAACACGAGCTGCGGTCAGTGTGAACAATAGCTGCGGTCAGTGTGAACACACGAGCTGCGGACAGTGTGAACACGAGCTGCGGTCAGTGTGTGAATGGAAGCTGTGGTCAGTGTGAACACGAGCTGCGGTCATTGTGAACACACGAGATGCGACAGTGTGAACACATGAGCTGCGGTCAGTGTGAACACACGAGCTACGGTCAGTGTGGACACATGAGCTGCAGTCAGTGTGAACATGAGCTGCGGTCAGTGTGAACACACGAGCTGCGGTCAGTGTGAACACACGAGCTGAGGTCAGTGTGAACACGAGCTGCGGACAGTGTGAACACACGAGCTGCGGTCAGTGTGAACACGAGCTGCGGTCAGTGTGAACACGAGCTGCGGTCAGTGTGAACACGAGCTGCGGTCAGTGTGTCAACACGAGCTGCGGTCAGTGTGAACACGAGCTGCGGTCAGTGTGAACACGAGCTGCGGTCAGTGTGAACACACGAGCTGCGGTCAGTGTGAACACGAGCTGCGGTCAGTGTGAACACGAGCTGCGGTCAGTGTGTCAACACGAGCTGCGGTCAGTGTGAACACACGATCTGCGGTCAGTGCGAACACGAGCTGCGGTCAGTGTGAACACACGAGCTGCGGTCAGTGTGAACACACGAGCTGCGGTCAGTGTGAACACACGAGCTGAGGTCAGTGTGAACACTAGCTGTGGTCAGTGTGAACACGAGCTGAGGTCAGTGTGAACACATGAGCAGCGGTCAGTGTGAACACATGAGCTGAGGTCAGTGTGAACACGAGCTGCGGTCAGTGTGAACACGAGCTGCGGTCAGTGTGAACACGAGCTGCGGTCAGTGTGAGCACGAGCTGAGGTCAGTGTGAACACGAGCTTGTGTCAGTGTGAACACACGAGCTGCGGTCAGTGTGAACACGAGCTGCGGTCAGTGTGTCAACACGAGCTGCGGTCAGTGTGAACACGAGCTGTGGTCAGTGTGAACACGAGCTGCGGTCAGTGTGAACACACGAGCTGCGGTCACTGTGAACACGAGCAGCGGTCAGTGTGAACACGCGATCTGCGGTCAGTGTGAACACGAGCTGCAGTCAGTGTGAACACACGAGCTGAGGTCAGTGTGAACACGAGCTGCGGTCAGTGTGAACACACGAGCTGCGGTCAGTGTGAACACACGAGCTGCGGTCAGTGTGAACACGAGCTGGTGTCAGTGTGAACACACGAGCTGAGGTCAGTGTCAACACGAGCTGCGGTCAGTGTGAACACGAGCTGCGGTCAGTGTGAGCACGAGCTGCGGTCAGTGTGAACACACGAGCTGAGGTCAGTGTGAGCACGAGCTGCGGTCAGTGTGAGCACGAGCTGCGGTTAGTGTGAACACACGAGCTGCGATCAGTGTGAAAACACGAGCTGCGGTCAGTGTGAACACACGAGCTGCGGTCAGTGTGAACACACGAGCTGCGGTCAGTGTGGACACACGAGCTGAGGTCAGTGTGAACACGAGCTGCGGTCAGTTTGAACACGAGCTGCGGTCAGTGTGAGCACGAGCTGCGGTCAGTGTGAACACACGAGCTGAGGTCAGTGTGAGCACGACCTGCGGTCAGTGTGAGCACGAGCTGCGGTAAGTGTGAACACACGAGCTGCGATCAGTGTGAAAACACGAGCTGCGGTCAGTGTGAACACACGAGCTGCAGTCAGTGTGAACACACGAGCTGCGGTCAGTGTGAACACACGAGCTGCGGTCAGTGTGAACACGAGCTGCGGTCAGTGTGAGCACGAGCTGCGGTCAGTGTGAACACGAGCTGTGGTCAGTGTGACCACACGTGCTGCGGTCAGTGTGAACACACGAGCTGTGGTCAGTGTGAACATGAGCTGAGGTCAGTGTGAACACGAGCTGTGGTCAGTGTGAACACACGAGCTGAGGTCAGTGTGAACATGAGCTGCGGTCAGTGTGAACACGAGCTGCGGTCAGTGTGAGCACGAGCAGAGGTCAGTGTGAACACGAGCTGCGGTCAGTGTGAACACGAGCTGAGGTCAGTGTGAACACGAGCTGCGGTCAGTGTGAACACAGGAGCTGCGGTCAGTGTGAACACAGGAGCCGCGGTCAGTGTGAACACGAGCTGCGGTCAGTGTGAACACGAGCTGCGGTCAGTGTGAACACACGAGCTGCGGTCAGTGTCACCACACGAGCTGCGGTCAGTGCGAACACGAGCTGCGGTCAGTGTGAACACACGAGCTGCGGTCAGTGTGAACACACTAGCTGCGGTCAGTGTGAACACGAGCTGCGGTCAGTGTGAACACACGAGCTGCGGTCAGTGTGAACACGAGCTGTGGTCAGTGTGAACACGAGCTGCGGTTAGTGTGAACACGAGCTGCGGTCAGTGTGAACACGAGCTGCGGTCAGTGTGAACACACGAGCTGCGGTCAGTGTGAACACACGAGCTGCGGACAGTGTGAACACGAGCTGCGGTCAGTGTGAACACACGAGATGCGGTCAGTGTGAACACACGAGCTGCGGTCAGTGTGAACACACGAGCTGAGGTCAGTGTGAACACTAGCTGTGGTCAGTGTGAACACGAGCTGTGGTCAGTGTGAACACGAGCTGAGGTCAGTGTGAACACATGAGCAGTGGTCAGTGTGAACACATGAGCAGTGGTCAGTGTGAACACATGAGCTGAGGTCAGTGTGAACACGAGCTGCGGTCAGTGTGAACACGAGCTGCGGTCAGTGTGAACACGAGCTGCGGTCAGTGTGAGCACGAGCTGAGGTCAGTGTGAACACGAGCTTGTGTCAGTGTGAACACACGAGCTGCGGTCAGTGTGAACACGAGCTGCGGTCAGTGTGAACACGAGCTGCGGTCAGTGTGAACACACGAGCTGCGGTCAGTGTGAACACACGAGCTGCGGTCAGTGTGAACACGAGCTGCGGTCAGTGTGAACACAGGAGCTGCGGTCAGTGTGAACACGAGCTGCGGTCAGTGTGAACACACGAGCTGCGGTCAGTGTGAACACGAGCTGCGGTCAGTGTGAACACGAGCTGCGGTCAGTGTGAACACACGAGCTGCGGTTAGTGTGAACACACGAGCTGCGGTCAGTTTGAACACACGAGCTGCGGTCAGTGTGAACACGAGCTGCGGTCAGTGTGAACACGAGCTGTGGTCAGTGTGAACACGAGCTGCGGTCAGTGTGAACACACGAGCTGCGGTCACTGTGAACACGAGCAGCGGTCAGTGTGAACACACGATCTGCGGTCAGTGTAAACACGAGCTGCGGTCAGTGTGAACACAGGAGCTGAGGTCAGTGTGAACACTAGCTGTGGTCAGTGTGAACACGAGCTGAGGTCAGTGTGAACACACAAGCAGCGGTCAGTGTGAACACATGAGCTGAGGTCAGTGTGAACACGAGCTGCGATCACTGTGAACACGAGCTGCGGTCAGTGTGAGCACGAGCTGAGGTCAGTGTGAACAGGAGCTGTGGTCAGTGTGAACACGAGCTGCGGTCAGTGTGAACACGAGCTGTGGTCAGTGTGAACACGAGCTGCGGTCAGTGTGAACACGAGCTGTGGTCACTGTGAACACGAGCTGAGGTCAGTGTGAACACGAGCTGAGGTCAGTGTGAGCACACGAGCTGAGGTCAGTGTGAACACGAGCTGAGGTCAGTGTGAACAGGAGCTGTGGTCAGTGTGAACACGAGCTGCGGTCAGTGTGAACACGAGCTGTGGTCAGTGTGAACACGAGCTGCGGTCAGTGTGAACACGAGCTGTGGTCACTGTGAACACGAGCTGAGGTCAGTGTGAACACGAGCTGAGGTCAGTGTGAGCACACGAGCTGAGGTCAGTGTGAACACGAGCTGCGGTCAGTGTGAACACGAGCTGCGGTCAGTGTGAACACACGAGCTGAGGTCATTGTGAACACGAGCTGTGGTCAGTGTGAACACACGAGCTGCGGTCAGTGTGAACACGAGCTGCGGTCAGTGTGAACACGAGCTGCGGTCAGTGTGAACACGAGCTGCGGTCAGTGTGAACACGAGCTGCGGTCAGTGTGAACACGAGCTGTGGTCAGTGTGAACACACGAGCTGCGGTCAGTGTGTTAATAGAAGCTGGGGTCAGTGCCCTTGGTTGCTGAAAGTACCATCTTTTAATCATCATCTCTTGCGAAGAAACTGGAATATCTTCCTATCAGCAAGGTAAAACAGAACATTACCCAAGCAGGCAGCTCCTTGACTAGATGGTGAAAATAAATAATTTTGCAAAGACTGCAGGGCACAATGGAGCTTTCAATTATAAAAGATATAATTTAAATTATAATATTTTGCCTGAACGCTGACATGCATATGAGGTGTTGAACTATACCATACTGATGAAAAGGTATTAAAATGAATCATCATTTCAGGAAAAGTAAAGGCCGAATATTAAAAGGAAATGGCAAAGACTATGATAAACTTCAATAAAATTAGAATTCTTCAGAATAAAGAGCAGAGGCTTCAGAGAATAATGTGGTTCATTGTGGCTCCAATGATGAGATTGTTATATAAAGGATTCATTCACTGAACACTAACAGCTTCTGATTTGCCTGCAGTTAATAGCCTTCAGAAACCAAGGCTGGTTGAAAAGTGATTGTCAGTTTGATTTATACGGAGCGGTACTGAGCCATACTGACCAGAACCTTCCCGGTATGGACTGACTCACCTGCACACAGTAGGGGTGGCACAATTTGCTTCAGTATCCATTGCAAGGACGGGGTGGGGGTCGATGTGGTGGGTGGTGGGGGGGGGGGCGCGGGGGTGACATACGTCAGGATTCTGTTTCCACTGGCAGGAGGGTCGGTAACCAGAGGACACCGATTTAAGATCACTGGCAAAAACTCCAGGGGTGAAATGAGGAGAATTTTTTTTAACGCAGCGAGTTGAAGTTGTTGGAATGCACTGCCTCAATGGGTGGTGGAAGCAAATTCAATAATAACTTTAAAAAAGGGAGTTAGATAAATGTTTGAAGGAGAAAAATTTGCAGGGCTATGAGGAACGAGCAGGGGGAGTGGGGCTAATTGGAGAGCTCTTTCAAAGAGCAGGCACAGGCACCATGGGCTGAATGGCCTCCCTCTGCGCTGTATCATTCTAAGATTCCCACTGCCATTCCTTATCCAATGTCCTAGGCTGGAAGATGGATGTAAGTTTAGGAAAGGCTTGGGATCAGTGTCATACAGTATATGGAATTTCACTCCACATTTTCCTGCTCGATGGTTCCAACTTTTAATCATTAAAAAGGAGGCGTGATCAGTGACATCATCGCATGCACAATTCTGTCAATGAACCCAGTAAAAGAATGTCAGCAACAAGACCTCACGTCATCGAATATCTCCGCTAGTTTTTCAAGGGTGAGGGGGAACAGTAGACACTGAGCAGCAGGTGACGGAGTTTTGGGGAGCAGACCAGAAAGGAGATCGAAGGAACAGTAAAAGTCTTTTTTTTAGGAAGCTTAGAAGGCAGAGAGAGGCAGAGTGTATTTTTGGAAGAGAATTTAATAGGTTAGGGGGTTGAACAGCAAACAATACCCCTTTAAACTGGAGAGCAGCAGCAAAGAGAGAAAACTTCAAATCATTCAGACAGGCGCACTTGGGATATGCGCACACAAACGGATAGAGAGTGGAGGTGAGGGTTATTTTGTGAGGTTGTGGTATGACAGCCTGTCATCTTTGTGCCAGCAAAGAGAGAAAGAGAAGAAAACCCTGCTACAATGGTGTGTCTGTTGCCCTGAGCACACTATGGGCTATGAACCAAGACTTTAAATTAGTTCTGGACTTCAAAAGTGGAGGAGTAAATGTTGAAAACCAGCTCCCCCTTTGTGACCATCCACTGCTTTCACCCCCCCCCCCAACCCCAAACCCAACCCCACATATAAAAAGGGACCTTTCAATTTTTGGGAGACTTTGCACTTCAAATGAGGTCTTTGTCATTCTGCTCTATTCAGCTCCAGCCAGATCTGTGCCTGAGCATTGTTTAAAGAGTCACCCTTCAACTTTGCTGGAGTAATGAGGGCCGCTTACATTTTACCATCACCATGTAGACATCAATGGTACAGATCGGAGGTTGTGAAAGGCGCTCTCCTTTTTCCAAAATGTCCGGTATTTCACGGGCTGGGATCCCATCGTATGGCTTCCCGCCAAAAGTCATCAACTCCCAAATAGTGACACCTGTAGGAAATAAACAAAAATAAAATCCATTCATCCACTCACCGCATGCTTGAACCACAGAGCAGAGTCAGAAGCGTCAGGAGAAATCTGAGCATTGGAAAGACGTGCTGTGCCTCACCAGACACACTGCAAAATCCTGCTACAAACACGCAGTGTTCACAGTCGAGAACCTACCATAGCTCCACACGTCACTTTGATGGGTGAACTTCCGGTAGTGAATACATTCCAAAGCCATCCACTTAATCGGCATCTGCAAGGAGATGGTGAAGAGTATTAGTGGAATACTCACGACTGTTCTTGTGCAAGTAACAGGCAGACAATTATGTGGTGCTAAAACTCATGACAACATTTATCCCATCTCTATTCAAAAGTTACTGCATCTATTTTTTTTCTCCTAATTTTCTCCCTGGAATTCCCCTCCTGACTCATTCCTTGTGATATGAGTACAGGTTGCCTTCTGCTACCTTGGTCCAAATGGCCAGTTTTCATGGGTGAGTGGCAGCCGGCTCTTCACCCATGGAGCTATCACAGCTGACTCCAATCCTGTCCTTACTGGACATCCAGCCATACAACCGCACTTTCTGGCATGATGCATGGTCATGGTGCGGGGTCATAGTGCATGGTCATGGTGCGGGGTCATGGTGCATGGTCATGGTGCGGGGTCATGGTGCGGGGTCATGGTGCGGGGTCATGGTGCGGGGTCATGGTGCGGGGTCATGGTGCATGGTCATGGTGCGGGGTCATGGTGCGGGGTCATGGTGCGGGGTCATGGTGCATGGTCATGGTGCGGGGTCATGGTGCATGGTCATGGTGCGGGGTCATGGTGCGGGGTCATGGTGCATGGTCATGGTGCGGGGTCATGGTGCGGGGTCATGGTGCGGGGTCATGGTGCATGGTCATGGTGCGGGGTCATGGTGCATGGTCATGGTGCGGGGTCATGGTGCGGGGTCATGGTGCGGGGTCATGGTGCATGGTCATGGTGGGGGGTCATGATGCGGGGTCATGGTGGGGGGTCACTGCAATAGGGATCTAGAGCAAGAACCCAGCCTGATTTTTCCCTTCCCTCAGGAGACTAACTGTCGCTCCCATAGTGAGATCACATTTAAGGTGACTGGCAAAATCCCAGAGGAGACATGAGGAAATACTTTTTTATGCAACGAGTGGTTAGGATTTGGAATGCATGGCCTGATAGGGTGGTGGATACAGATTCAATATTCAATAAATAGTTGAATAAGAAAAAATTGCATGGATATGGGGAAAGAGCAGGGGAGTGGGACTAACTGGACTGCTCTTCGAAAGAGCCAGCGCAAACTCGATGGGACGAATGGCCTCCTTCAGTGCTGTACTATTTTACGATGCTATGATCGGCTAACTCGGTGCAGGTAATCCCGTTCTGTATGGTGACTCGCTGATTAAACACATTGAGCTGTCAGGGTGGGGGGAGGGGAGGGGAGGGGCTCTCCCAACATCCCCATTTAATATTTTCTGGGCCGTTCACTACAGCAGGGACCTCAATGCAAGAAAGGGACAGCTTCTTATTTCGACGATTTGTTTAGTAAATGAAGCCAGGGAGAAGCAGAAGATGCATTTCAGTTCACCCATGATTTCCTGAATATCTAGCAATGTCCTGTTTAACACGTTTGGATCCCACCGGCGAGCCCGAGGAATGTCTGACGACGTGTCCGAGATTAAAAGCCTCCACCTGTTCCCCACTGTAGGAATATTCCCGTAGTCCGAGTCCTGGACCTTCCGTGGGCCAGCGTGCTGCCGCCAGGGATTCCAGCTCTGCTGTGAATTTGGGGCGTTTCGAGCTGGCTCTGTTCCAGCAGTGCCCAGGGATCAAGTTTTTAACTCTTGAACTCAGGGCAGGTGCACCTTGGAAAATGGGTTTGAAATCGATGGTGCCGTTTGCAGGGTGCCAAGCATTAAGTACAGTTGGCAACTGTGTCAGCGCTGCCTCTCCATCAACTGGGATGGCATCAGTTTCAATTAGGCATCATGAATATGCTGGAGTGGTTACAAAGTGGGCATCTAATGGAGAATTGGGGATGAATTCAGAAACCATGATAGAAAACAAGTGGCTTACAACCATAGTGTCAGCCGTGGCTCAGTGGGTCGCATGCTCACCTCTGAGTCAGAAGGTTGTGGGTTCATTGCCCCACTCCAGAGACTTGATCACAAAATCCGGGCTGACACTCCCAGTGCAGCACTGAGGGAGAGCTTCACTGTCGGAGGTGCCGACTTTTGGATAAGATGTTGAACCGAGGCCCCGTCTGCCCTCTCAAGTGGACGTAAAAGATCCCATGGCACTATTTTGAAGAAGAGTAGGGGGAGTTCTCCCCGGTGTCCTGGCCAATATTTATCTCTTAACTAACATCAATAAGAAACAGATGATCTGGTCATTATCTAGTTGCTGTTGTGGGATCTTGTTGTGCGCAAATTGGCTAACACGGTTAGATAACCATGAAGACTGCTGGCTCACTAATGTCCTTTGGCGAAGGCAGCCTGCCACTCCTACCTCATCTGGCCTAGATGTGACTCCAGTCTCACACTACATGGTTGACTCTCAGGGCAACTAGGGATGGGCAACTCATGCGGCCTTGCAAGGGTTGCCCACACTCAGAAAACAAATTAAAAAATTCTGTTGAGAGACAGGCATCCAGTGTAGGTCATTGAGACCACAGGTGATGGATGCGAGGGACTTAGTGAGAGGCAGGTTATGAGCAGCTGGGTTGGGAGTTTACGGAAAGTGGAGGATGGGAGTCCAGCCAGGCGGGTGCTGGAATAATTAAGCCTACAGGTGACAAAAGTGTGGGTAAGGCTTTCAGCTGTGGAGTGGCTGAGGTAGAATAGAGGTGACAGCTTGGGCTCAGTCAGTACCGCCACAGCAGGGCATGCAATCCAGGCTGACAATCCAATGCTGCACTGAAGGAGTGCTGTGCCTTACTCTGGATAAGGAGTCAAGCTGAAGTCCTGGCTAATGGTTCGGATGGATGTTAATTTGAAAAAAGGAAAGTGGGGAGCTCTCCTGGTATCCTATCCAGCAATTCAAAACTGAGGGTGATAGATTTTTGTTAGGTAAGGGTATTAAGAGATATGGAACCAAGGCGGGTAAACAAAGTTAAGATACAGATCAGTCATGTTCTAACTGAATGGTGGAACAGGCTCGAGAGGCGGAATGACCAACTCCTGGTCCTATTTCTTATGTTCTTATAAATTCAGTGCCAGCCATGTACCACAGACAGCACTTACTTGGTTCCTATGTTCCATTCCTTTTCAACCAGCACCACACAAAACAGATTAACAGCTGTCTGTGGGACATGGCTGGCACTGAATTTATAAGAGCATAAAAACATAAGGAATCGGAGCAGGAGTAGGCCATATGGCCCATCGAGCCTGC
This sequence comes from Squalus acanthias, assembly GCA_030390025.1. Lineage (NCBI taxonomy): Eukaryota > Metazoa > Chordata > Chondrichthyes > Squaliformes > Squalidae > Squalus > Squalus acanthias. The sequence goes on along the minus strand of CM059427.1, from coordinate 110,440,312 downwards.
TTCGCCATTCAATAAGATCATGGTTGAACTTCTACATCAACAACAGCATTTTGAGATGTTTTGATGTGATAAGGCACTATATAAGTATTGTTCCTATTTCTCACATTCTTATGGGATATGGGGATGGTGCAGGAAAGTGGAGTTGAGGTAGAAGATCAGCCATGATCTTATTGAATGGCGGAGCAGGCTCGAGGGGCTGAGTGGCCTACTCCTGCTCCTATTTCTTATGCACGAGTGCGAGGCAGGTTATGAGCGGCTGGGTTGGGAGTTTAACAGTTACAACAGCTCACATTTTCAAGCTTATTTACATAGATTATACAGCACAGAAACAGGCCATTCGGCCCAACTGGTCGATGCCGGTGTTTATCCTCCACACGAGCCTCCTCCCAGCCTTATTCATCTCACCCAATTAGTATACCCTTCTATGCCTTTCTCCCTCATGTACTTATCCAGCTTCCCCTTAAATGCATCTAGGAAGAAGCTAGCTCAATACTTCTGAGGGTTTTAAATTTGCCAAAGTCCCAAGTGCTTGAGTACATTGAGTTGGTAAAAGGCAGAATATTACGATGGCCTTTAGAATTGGGAGCGGTGATTTCATGCACAGTGACACAAAAACCATTCAGTAGTGTAGCAAGATATTATAAAGCTTCTGGTGAATATGTAATCTCCAGCTCCATATCTGCCCTGCACATTTCTGTGTCATTGCTGCAATCAGTTGTTGGACTGCCCAGAGAGAATGACCATCTAAACTGCCGTAAAGGCTTTGATTCACCTGGCCGCTGAAAATGATTAAATATATATATATACATACATTCCAACAAATATGTTTTCTCCAAAAACCCAGCGAATTTGAATATAATTTTCCCTTTATGTAGAGAATAACGTTTGCCAGGGAGTGATTATAAAACTGAAATCTCATTGAGCAGTTGAGATTATCTATGAGAGTAAATCTCAAGCAGTTTATAAGCAACATGTGCAGCCTGAAATGGCATTACAGCCTTGAAATCACTGGAAGGTATGATTTATTTTTTATGATATATATACCACTTCAATTTTCTATGGCTATATTATTCTGTTTCTGTGGAGACACCAGCTGTCACTACAGATGGTAAAACTATCAACCTGCTTCATGCTCCTGATGTCTGGTCATGTTCGCACAAGGGAAGTAACAATTGTGACTTCATCCCTCTGCCTTTATTGAGAAATAATCTCTGGTTGATTACTGGAGAATGCTATGCCCAATGCCCATTATAAATGGGGAATGGGACAGTCTCCCCAGTGTAGCACTAAGCCATACAGCCCAGGCCGTCCCAGGTTCATGTACTGGGCTTTGCTGAGGTAGCCGGCCTCTGCTAGGGCAGTAGTATCACGCTGCAATTGGCCTCAGTACCCTGGACTAGTGGGAGGGTGGGGTTGCGGGGGAAGAAGTCAGTTAGAGTGTCTGCTAATATTGCTGTTTGTGGGATCTTGCTGTGAGCAAATTGGCTGCCACGTTTCCTACATTATAAAGGTGACTGCGCTTCAAAAAAGTACTTCATTGGCTGTACAGCGCTTTGGGACGTCCTGAGGTCATGAAAGGCGATATATAAATGCAAGTCTTTCTTTTCTGATCGGTGTCCAGAGACGCCCGTGGATATGCGCTTTTGTGAATATTGGATTGAGGAAAGAATTGGGCTCGACTGTGATTGAATACCCGCTGAGACTCATCGCTCAGGTTAAGACAAGAAGAATGAGCACTAGGGTGAGCTGCCAAAAGGTTGCCAACACCCTCTAGACCTGCACCCCAAGCAAAAGTCAGCATCTTCAGGAGGGGAGAGTGGAAGAACTGGGAACAATGAAAAAGAATGATTTGAAGAAAAACAATGGTTCATCATTTGTTCTCTTTTGTATTTAACAAATTATTGATAATCTTATTAAATCAGCTCCTATACAGAGTAACTGGGCATCTGTTCTTGCAAATGAGAGGAATAGGAAGCAGATCAGCCAGATACAGTGGAGAATATATGCCTACTGTGGGTTGATAGAAGGTGCATTGTAAAACTAAAATTGAATTTTAGTACTGTACATGAAACTGCTAAAAATCATTCCGAGGAGTAGGGATTGTATTTTCTGAGTTAGCCAGACACAGAAGGGCGCTCAGTTTCTCTGTTGTCATTGAATAGTATAATTCTCTATTAACCCTTTGTGGGTTGGATTTCCCCCGTGGGGTTTGAAACAGGCCTATTTTTCAGTGTATAACACACACACTGCACTTGACTCTGTGGCTCAGCGGTAGCACTATCGCCTCTGAGTCCGAGGGTTGTTGGTTCAAGTCCTTCTCCAGATAATTGAGCACAAAATCTAGGCTGCACTGTTGAAGGCATCACCTTTTGGATGAGATGTTAAACCGAGGCGTTGTCAGTCCACTCGGGTAGACATAAAAGAACCATGGCGCTTTTTTAATGAAGAGCAGGGGAGTTCTCCCGGTGTCCTGGGGCCAATATTTATCCCTCAACCAACATCTAAAAACAGATGATCAGGTCATTATCACATTGTTGTGCACAAATTGGCTGCCGCACATCCCACATTGCAACAGTGACTACACTTCAAAAGTACTTCATTGGCTGTAAAGAGCTTTGGGATGTCCTGAAGTCATGAAAGATGCAAGTCTTTCTTTTTCTTTCTTTGACTTTCCTTACTGGTACAATGCAAGAAGTAGCCCATCAGAGGTGACAATCAGTGGCAGCCCACTTCAGGTGAGGCTGAGCAGGGGAGGAGGGGGTTCACTATGGGACACATGCAACATAAAGAACCAACACCTCATCACTGACCCAACAGCAGAGGTCCCTGTTTTGACCTCCCTTAAAGATAGCAGACAGCCGTCAACCCAATCCACAGAGGGCATGGACGATGTGGCCACCTGCTCCACAAGTGGAACCCAAAGTGCGACTGTGGCCACAAATCCCAGACCATGGAATACATCACATCAACCTTCCCACTAAGATCTGTGCGGGAGGTGCCTCATTTCCCCACTCGGCATCTCAGGAGGCCATCGAAAGGATAGCCAAACTAGACATCCCATTACAAGCTTTTCCCATCATACAAAACAACAACTGTGGAGCCTTTGCACGGTGTTAATTGGCCCATGGCCCAGCTGAATTTTAAATGTTGCTTGTTTTGAAATTTCTCCGCTTCCCTGATGGCATTGATCATTCTGTGATGAATTGCATTAAGCAAAGTGGCCAATTAAAATGTAACCCCTCCGACCCTCATGGCCCATAGAGATGCTGGATGCCAGAGACACACAGACATCCCCTGTGCTGAGCGCTGGTTGCCCACAAGTGATGGGAAGTATGTCATGTCATATTCCTGTAACATGACTTATGACGTATATATATAGCGCCTTTCATGACCTCAGGATGTCCCAAAGCGCTTTACGGCCAATGAAGTACTTTTGAAGTGTAGTCACTGTTGTAATGTAGAAAACGCAGCAACCAATATGCACAGCAAGCTCCCACAAATGTGATAATGGTCAGTTAATCTATTTTAGTGATGTTGGTTGAGGGATAAATATTGGCCAGGACACAGGGTGAACTCCCCTGCTCTTCTTCAAAATAGTGCCATGGGATCTTTTACGTCCACCTGAGAGGGCAGATGAGCCCTGGGTTTAACGTCTCATCCGAAAGACGGCACCTCCAACAGTGCAGCACTCCCTCAGCACTGCACTGGAGTGTCAGCCTGGATTTTGTGCTCTTGCCTGGAGTGCGACCTGAACCTCCTGACTCAGAGGCGGGACTGCTACCCATTGAGCCACGCCTGATAACTATGGTGTAGTGATTAACCTGTGCTACTAATTTAATACACAGATCTGAGTGTCACTGGCTGATGTGGCCTCCACCACCTTCAATGGTCAGTGCTAAAATGGAGGTAAGTGAGGGGATTATTTTATAAAATCAAATGTGTAAGCTAAAAAAAACACAAGCGCGTTTAAAGATGCAGGAATAAGGGTAGTTTGCTGACTCTTTTTTTGAAGAATGCAAAGGGAGGTGACTTACAGATCTGGGCTGTGCCGTTGTGGAGAGGCACTGGCAAAAACTGCAGGGAAGAAAGGATAAGCAGGGGATCGATTAATCCTGGGACATTCCATGATGGTTGGCTTGAAAGCCTGGAAGAGGACCTGTAGGTGCCTTTGCTGCTGTGCCAGGGTGTGTGTTTGTGGCATGAGGGATGAGGGGTCTTAAAGAGGAGAAACAACAACAACTTGCATTTCTAGAGCACCTTTAATGTAGTAAAGCGTCCCAAGGCACTCCACAGGAGCATAATCAGACAAAAATTGACACCGAGCCAAAGAAGGAGATATTAGGACCAAACGTTTGGTCGAAGAAGTAGGTTTTAAGCAGTGTCTTAAAGGAGGAGCGAGGGGTAGAAAAGCGGAGACGTTCGGGGACGAAATTTCAGAGCTTAGGTTCTAGACAGCTGAAGGCACGGCCGCCAATAGAGCGGCGAAGGAAGTGGGGGAGGCGCAGGAGGCCAGAATTGGAGGAACACAGAGTTCTCGAAGGAACATCTGGAAACAATTTGAGGGGAGACAAAAATGTGAGGAAAAGGAATCGCATTTTTATATGTGGGAGGGGGCAGATCTAATCGTTATGTCTAGTGAAGCTGTACAACTGTTGTTTTGAAGACTTTCACTCGAAATTGGGAACAGAGGATATAGTCCACACAGTGAGCAAAGAAAGTCTCCCCCCTATTGTGTAGTCAAAAAATTGTAGGCTCAGAATGGCATTAGGGCCTCCCTCACCATGAGGGGGCCTTCGAGATAAATAACTGAGGAGGCATTTGAGAATTTAAATAGACCTTCACTTTAATGAGACCCTCAGTCAGCAACAAAAGCAACACAAAAAATGCAATTGTTTGCTATAATTTCACTGAAGGTGATCTTTGCAAATGAAGGCAAGTTTGTCCAATTTGAGATAAAGGCTGACCAAGCACTGTCAACCTCCTATATATTTATACATTAATACATTGCTTTCGGGTGGCCCATTATCCCCAACAATCAAAGATCCTTCTTCAAATAAGACACACACAACACATTACCAGAAAGTAGCGTGGGTAAAGATCACAATTAGACAATAAATATGTAAATGAGTTGCACATACTTACTGAGCTGAAACTCCCATTCAGCAGCACTACACAGTGGCACATACATGAAAAGGATATAGAGGCACTGGAGAAAATGCAGACAAGATTTACAAAGATGATACCAGAACTGAGAGGTTATAACTATCAGGAAAGATTGATCAGGCTGGGGCTCTTTTCTCTGGAAAAGAGAAGGCTGAGGAGTGACTTGAAAGAGGTCTTTAAGATTATGAAGGGGTTTGATAGGGTAGACGTAGAGAAGATGTTTCCACTAGTGGGGGAGACCAAAACTAGGGGTTATAAATATAAGATAGTCACTAATAAATCCAGTAAGGAATTCAGGAGAAACTTCTTTACCCAGAGAGTGGTTAGAGTGTGGAACTCTCTACCACAGGGAGTAGTTGAGGTGAATAGCATTGATACATTTAAGGGGAAGCAAGCTAACTACATGAGGGAGAAAGGAATAGAAAGATATACTGATATGGTTAGATGAAGAGGGGTGGGAGGAGGCTCGAATGGAGTATAAACACTGACACGGATCAGTGGGCCCAAATGACCTGTTTCTGTGCTGTAAATTCCATGTAATTCTACGTACACTAATGAATGATTTCACCAACCTTTCCACCATCTGCGTTGTATTCTTTCTCATCCACGTCCAGCAGCCTGGCCAAGCCAAAGTCAGTGATCTTAATGTGATTCGGTGACTTTACCAGCACGTTCCTTGCTGCCAAGTCTCGATGAACCAGGCGTCTCTCCTCCAGGTACATCATTCCCTGCCGTGCACAAATTAGCCTCCCTATTAATTTGTTCACTTTTAATGGCTGCAGAAGGTTTTTTAAAACAACCATAAAATGTGCAGAAATAAACAGTGTTTAAAAATATTGCAGCAAGGTTTCATTTTTAGTTAGATATGTTCGAGTGATTTAGAGAATATCTTGATAGGCACGGCTGCAGAAATATCACCCTCTGAATAGCCCAGTGATGCCAAGTTGGCTGCTGTCAAAGGTTCAGCAACATGAGATGTGCAGTTTTGAGCTTCTGTTCAAGCTAAAATAGAAATTAAAATAACATTTTGCATCTTCCTACATTACAACAGTGACTACACTTCAAAAAGGGAACGGTAGCATAGTGGTTATGTTACTGGACTAGTACTCCAGAGACCTGGACTAATAATCCGCGAGACAACAGCTGTGGCATTTAAATTCAGTTAATTAAATAAATCTGGAATAAAAAAGCTAGTATCAGTAATGGTAACCATGAAACTACTGGATTGTCGTAAAACCCCATCTGGTTCACTAATGTCCTTTAGGGAAGGAAATCTGCCGTCCTTACGTGGTCTGGCCTATACATAGGATATACGGCACAGAAACAGGCCATTCGGCCCAACCAGTTCATACCGGCGTTTATGCTCCACTCGAGCCTCCTCCCGTCTTTCCTCATCTAAATCTATCAGCGTAACCCTCTATTCCCTTCTCCCTCATATGCTTGTCTAGCCTCCCCTTAAATGCATCTATACTATTCGCTTCAACCACTCCCTGTGGTAGCGAGTTCCACATTCTCACCACTCTTTGGGTAAAGAAGTTTCTTCTGAATTCCCTATTGGATTTCTTGGTGACCATCTTATATTGATGGCCTCTAGTTATGCTCTTCCCCACAAGTGGAAACATTCTCTCTGTATCCACTCTATCAAAACCTTTCATAATTTTAAAGACCTCTTTAGGTCACCCCTCAGCCTTCTTTTTTCAAGAGAAAAGAGACCCAGCCTGTTCATCCTTTCCTGATATGTATACCCTCGCATTTCTGGTATCATCCTTGTAAATCTTGTCTGCACCCTCTCCAGCGCCTCTATATCCTTTTTATAATATGGCGACCAGAACTCTACGCAGTACTCTAAGTGTGGTCTAACCAAGGTTCGATACAGGTTTAGCATAACTTCCCTACTTTTCAATTCTATCCCTCTAGAAATAAACCCTAGTGCTTGGTTTGTTTTTTTATGGCCTTATTAACCTGTGTCACAACTTTTAGTGATTTGTGTATTTGTACTCCTAGATCCCTTTGTTCCTCTACCTCACCTAGACTCGCACCCTCCAAGTGATAAGTGACCTCCTTATTCTTCCTACCAAAATGTAATACCTCACATTTATTTGTGCACAGCAAGCTCCCACAAACAGCAGCGTGATAATGATCAGATAATCTGTTTTTTAGTGATGTTGGTTGAGGGATAAATATTCGCCAGAACACGGGGAAGAACGCCCCCTGCTCTTCTTCGAAATAGTGCCATGGGATCTTTTATGTCCACCTGAGAGGGCAGACGGGGCCTCGGTTTAACACCTCATCCGAAAGAAGCGTAATTATTGTCAGAGTGAAAAATCTAACTTCACATGGAATTATGGGCTCAATCAGGTAGGCGACATGAGCTTGTGAAGAATAAGACGCTATGTTTCACTTGTCACCATTACATGTATAATGTTGTTGACATTTGTACACCTTTGACTACCAATGTCGACAGAGTAAGGGGGAGAAATTCATTATAGCCCCATTTGGGGCATTAACTTTAAAAGTTCAAAAAATTAGCGCCAGGCGCTAATGTTTCTCAACTTTTAAAAAATTGGGGTTTGCGGTCCAGGAAGGAAGCTAAATCAAGCGCTCCACTTCCTTCCTGGCGCGCAGCAGGCAGCAGGCGGGGCGGTAGGTGAGCAGCGCTGCTCAATGGGCCGTGCAGCACTGCCGCGTTGGAAGGCTCCTTCCCTCCCTTAAAGGGAAGGGCCATCGTTGCAGGCTCTGCAAGGGAAAGCAACTTATCTGGTCCCCGACGGCAGCTATGATCCGGCCCGATCAAACCCGATGCACTGCAGCAGAGTGCCGGGCTGATCGAGCGCTGGGGATAAAAGGAAAAAAAAACCAGAAAAACGAGCATTTGACAATTTTTTTCCCTACCTCAGCACCTCGCCTTTAAGTATCGCCCCCGAAGCGCCCGGCCTCCCGATGAACGTCTTCTGCAGCTGCCGGTGTTGTCGCCCGGCGATGCTGCAGGGGGCGGAACCGAAGTTCAGGTCCGGGGCGCTACCAGGGCGATGCGCACAGCGATGATGTCACGATCTCCATGCGAAGGAGATCGGGGCGCAATCCCATACCCTCGCCGCAAACCTCCCGCTGAATTTAGCGAGAGGCGATATTCTCGCCGCGCCCAGGCGGTAAGTGGTTAGCGTCCTTTTATCGCTCACCGGAGGCAATAATGGGAGGCGCAAAGGTACCCAATTTCTCCCCCAAGGACTCAGGTCAGAGGCGGGCAGCATTGAGGAATGAAAGGTTTCAGCCTTGTAAACTGTAGTAAATCTGGAGATCATCAGGTGTTTTTTCCATTGGATTTTCAGCCAAGGAAGTGTGGAAAAATGCAATGGATGTATCATCAAGCCATAACAAACTGGGTGATGGACCCTTGAATCATCAACTTACGACACAAACAGAAGGGGTAATTCTGAAACCAACAGTCAAACATTGCAGCTTCTAAAGTGAATGCTTTTCTGGTTACTAGCAGAGTGTCCACCACTGAAGGGAGGAGGCCTGCATAATTAAATTGTGCGCTCTAGAGCCAAGCTGTCAAATGAAGGCCGTGAAGGGAATCGTGCCATATCTTGGCCTCCATCTGTGATAGCAGGTCCTACTAGTATGGCCTGTTTCAAAGCTCAGCTCCAGTAGCCCGTAAAATGCAAATAGAAACATTTCCCTCCCAGGAGACTGACAGGCCGTTGAAGGCAGCTTCCCAACTCCCTCGACTGCTGCAGCAGAATCTTGACAACCATTTGTTCTGGAGCATTGCCACGAGATTCAGTTGACACCAGAGCCAAAACTGCACTGTGCCCACACCCAGGAGCGGGACTGAGTCGCTACGTTTATGTAAAACATCACTGTAGTGCTATTGGATCAGTCTGACTGACCACCATGCATTTGTACCTTGAAGATCAAGACTTACAGAAGAAGAGAACGTGGCAGCTGATTATTTAACTGAGATTGTGATTGTGATTGCATAACTAGAAGACGTGACTATAAAATTAAGCCTTGTACAAGACTAAAAATTGGAACAATCATTTTTCCACAGGGTAGTGGATTCATAAACAGACCCCCAACGGAATCAACTAATACTGGGGCAGAAATCTATCTTGGGCAGTAGCGCAAAATGGGAGGTATCGCATTGGTTGCTGGTTGTATGCCCACCCGATATTTAGTGCGATTGGCTTCAATAGAACTGAATATCAGGCGGGGAGCAGAACAGGCTGTTAACACACAAACTACCCCACTGTGCCACCTCACTGCTTATTGAGAAAAAAATATGGTTAAGAACAGTGTTGAAGAGTCTAATAAGAGACATATATAGTCGAATTCTTTGCAAAACACCAGGTTAAGGGAAACCTCGACCTGACAAGACACCAGAGCCGATACTGGAGACTATTTGGAACTGGGGGAGGGTGTGGGAGCAGCAAGGTTCCCCGATCCACCCTTCCCGAGCACATGAGCTAATGCAGAACATGTGTCTGTCCATAGTTTCTTTGAAGTTTTGCATTCTGAGGACTGGCCATCATCTATACATGATTATATTTCTGAAGGTTCACACGTTATTAACTGTGAGGCCTAATAGCTTGTGGTGGAGGGAGAAATACCAGCCTGCCTTCCTTGATCACATTCCAGCACTTCAGTCTTTTCCAACAACCGCTCTTTAGTAAACTGGAACAGGCTATGTAAAGAATAGAAACAATATGAGCATCACTCCTGGTTATCAGCTGTAGGAAAGGATGTATTGAGACCGAAATTCCAGGTTTGCGGGAGAGTGGAAAAGGAGATTTCTGCACGGAGGAGGGAGCCAGGAATTTGGGGCAGAACTTGATTTCGCTGAAACTAAAATGGTGTCTTAAATTCAAAGGGGGAGGAAGAGGGCAGGTCTGGCATGTTCCTGGGCTACCCTGGGAATTCGATCCATTATATCCTTATAATGACCTGTGACCTGCCCAACAGATGTGCAAAGACCTGTTGGCACCGGTTGCAGCTGATGGTCAAACATCTGGTGCTAGAGCTTTGGTCAGAACGACAATGTTTATTGATGTACATCTCAAACGGAAAGAGTAACAAAAGCTGATGAAATGGTGAAGGTCTTAGATAAAAAATCTTCATTTGAAAACTTGCACAGACTATTTAATTTACTATCTAGACTATTTCAAACTGTAAGAAATGACCAATTGGTGATTTTGAAAACTTTTTTCTGGTGTCGAGCAAAAGGAGGGGGAGGAGTGAATAGAACCAGAGGTGTGATTCTAGAGAAAGGCAGGAGTGGCGAGGGAACAAACTCAAGTGGCTGCTGTCTATCTTGACAAGGGACTGGGTTGCCATGAATTTCCTATTTCCCTTTGGCTGATGACCTCCTCATTTGAAGTAGGTGAGATCATTTCAGCGACAAGTGTTATCACTCGTGGCCTCCTCGGGACACAGGCTCGGTTATTTGCACGACCCTTTGCACAATTCAGCTAACGCAGAGACAGCGATCACAGTTGGGTATTTTCTGTTTCCTAATATTACTGGACTGGCAAAAGTGACAGCACAGAGAATTAAATTTGGCAACGGGCCGCCCACCTAGCGACCTCTCTGCTGCCCCCTCCCATGCAGCTGCTTATTGCGGTTGGTTAGTGTCCTTTTGTGAAAAGCTGTGGCTGCTCCTTTAATGACATTCCCATGGCTTCGCATCTCATCGTTGCCTGTGCTTACAATTTCCCCCAGTCCGTGCAGATTCTCCACATTGCGCACTGATTGCCTGGTTACCAGCCTTTCCAAAGGCAGTCACGGCAAACTGAAGCCCCATGTCTGCTCCCGCATCGACCTCCTGCGCAACGGGGAATTTGTAAGCGTCTCTCGAGTGGGCCTTGTAATTATTCAGCCGGCAGAATGTTTAAGTAGTCGATGCGCTCCGTTGCTATGCAGTTTGAAAAGCAAGTGCCACATTCCAGCTGATCGCAAGGCTTTTTAATTTTTGAGCCTTCAAATGCTCTGTCCTCTTCACATCTCAAGCTATGCTTACCGGGGGTGGGAGTTTAAGATGGCTGGGAATGGACAGGCACACGCTGTGTTGCTGAATGTACACAACACTGCTTTCAACATCACTCACTTCCAGGGTCTTTTCCCAGAAGGGAACAAATCGAGGTGTGAGAAAATTGCAGATGTGGACCTAGACACGTAACCAAAGGCATACTTCAGGATCCTCGGTAAACTTGAGCTATTCCAAAACTCTGCTGCCTGTGTCCTAAATCACATCAAGTCCCATTCACCCATCACCCCTGTGCTCGCTGATCTACATTGGCTTCCAGTCCGGCAACGCCTCGATTTTAAAAATCTCATCCTTGTGTTCATATCCCTCTCTGTAACCACCTCCAGTCCTGCAACCCTCCGAGATCTCTGCGCTCTTCCAATTCTGGCCTCTTGCGCATCCCCAACTTTCATCGCTCCACCATTGGTGCCTGTGCCTTCAGCTGCTCAGGCCCCAAGCTCTGGAATTCCCTTCCTTAATCTCTCTGCCCTCAACCTCTCTCTTTTACTTTAAGTCGCTTGTTAAAACCTACCTCTTTGACCAACCCTTTGGTCACCTGTCCTAATATAATATATTGGGCAATAAATGCTAGCCTTGCCAGCGATGCCCACATCCCACGAACGAATAAAAAAAAATCTCCTTATCTGGCTTGGTGTCAAATTTTGTCTGATTACGCTCCTGTGAAATGCCTTGGGAGGTTTTACTCCGTTAAAGGCACTAATGGAGTGAATGGGGGTGGCAGTCTGTGCTTACCTCAGTAAAACAACCCTTTTTATTATTGATTTGGTGTGTGGAGCAATGTTGGCCCCTTAAAAACTGAAAGCGGTGATATTATCAATGATAATAAGGAAATGGCAGACATGTTGAGTAATTACTTTGTGTCAGTATTTACAGTAGAGGAAGAGGATAGCATGCCAGAAATCCTAAGGAAACTAAATCAGGGACAGGGACTCAACAAAATTAACATAAGTAAAATAACAGTAATGAAGAAAATAATGGCACTAAAGAATGACAAATCTCCAGAATCAGACGGTTTCCATCCCAGGGTTCTAAAAGAAGTAGGTGAGCACATTGCAGATTCCTAACTATAATCTTCCAAAGTTCTCTCGATTCAGGAACTGTTCCTATAGATTGGAAAGTTGCGCATGTCACTCCACTATTTAAAAATGGTGAGAGAGGGAAACCAGGGAATTATAGAACAGTTAGCCTAACATCTGTTGTTGGGAAATTGCTAGAGTCTATATTTAAGGATAGGGTGACTGAACACCTTGAAAATTTTCAGTTGATCAGAGAGAGCCAGTATGGATTTGTGAAAGGTAGGTCATGCCTGACAAATATGATTGCATTTTTTTAAGAGGTGACTAAAGTAGTGGACATCTATGGATGTTATTTATATGGGCTTCCAGAAGGCACACAAAAGAGACTGTTAACGAAAGTAGAAGCCCACGGAATTTAGGGCAAATTATTGATCTGTTTAGGAAATTGGCTCAGCGGCAGGAGACAGGCAGTAGGGATAATGGGCAGGTACTCTAATTGGCAATATGTGACTCGTGGTGTCCCGCAGGGATCTGTGTTGGGGCCTCAACTATTCACAATATTTATTAACGACTTAGATGATGGCATAGAAAGTCATATATCCAAATTTGCCGATGTCACAAAGATAGGCGGCATTGCAGGCAGTGTAGATGGAAGCATAAAATTACAAAGGGATATCGACAGATTAATTGAATGGGCAAAACTGTGGCAAATGGATTTCAATGTAGGCAAATGTGAGGTCATCCACTTTGGACCTAAGAAGGATAGAACAGGGTACTTTCTAAATGGTGAAAGGCTAAAAGCAGTGGCGGTCCAAAGAGACTTGGGGGTCCAGGTACATAGATCATTAAAACGTCATGAACAGGTACAAAAATAATTAAAAAGGCTAATGGAATGCTGGCCTTCTAGAGGACTAGAATACAAAGGGGTAGAAGTTATGTTGCAGTGAGACACTGGTTAGACCACACCTGGAGTACTGTGAGCAGTTCTGGGCACCACACCTTAGGAAGGATATATTGGCCTTGGAGGGAGTGCAGCGTAGGTTTACCAGAATGATACCTGGACTTCAAGGGTTAAATTACGAGGAGAGATTACACAAATTAGGGTTGTATTCCCTGGAATTTAGAAGGTTAAGGGGTGATCTGATCGAAGTTTTCAAGATATTAAGGGAACAGATAGCGTAGATAGAAAGAAACTATTTCCGCTGGTTGGGGATTCTAGAACTAGGGGGCGTAGTCTAAAAATTGGAGCCAGACCTTTCAGGAGTGAAATTAGGAAACACTTCTACACACAAAGGGAGGTAGAAGTTTGGAACTCTCTTCCGCAAATGGCAATTGATGCTAGATCAATTGTTAATTTTAAATCGGAGATTGATAGCTTTCTGTTAACCAAAGGTATTAAGGGATATGGGTCAAAGGCGGGTATATGGAGTTAGGTCGCAGATCAGCCATGATCTTACTGAATGGTAAAACAGGCTCAAGGGGCTGAATGGCCTACTCCTGTTTCTATGTTCCTATAACAAGGCAGCTACCTTGTGCATAGAAACATCCCACAAACAGCTTCAGATGAGCAATCAGTTAATCTGTTTTTGGTACCGTTGGTTGAGGCATGACTGTAGCTAGGACATTGGGAGAACTCCCTGTCCTTCGTAGAATTGTGCCATGAGATCCACATGCATCACTCAAACAGGCAGATGGGGCCTTGAGTTAATGGAGTAGAAATGGTATGAATTTTTACTTTTCTTTTCAGTGGCAGCCGCTGGCCAGGTCTCATCCATGTCCAGCAAATCCAAGCAGAGCAGGCCCGATTTCTGGCAAGGGCACTTCAACAGCCCAGGACGCCTAAAAATGGGCCCCACAAATTTCGCAGTAGGAGCAATGCCCGTCCCAATGATAAATGAGTATGCTTTGTGCCTGTAATACACTCCACCATGAGTTATTACATTATGTTCAGCAATACCAAAACACAGTACTAGACTTCTCTACCCGGTGCTATACACATCATGCTACGCCACACCACACCATTAAAAATCTCCAATAATGAGATGATTTACTCTTGACATCACTAACATGACTGCACTCCACAAGTCAGGGAATATTAGCATAGAGTCAGTAAAAGTCCCTTTAAAATGAATTAATACGGGTTAAAAGACAATTGGTCGATAGAGATCTTGATTACATTAAGCACTGGGACAATGTTTATCTACTCCAAAATAATTCACAATCAATAACTTTAGGAGCCATTAACAGCTGTGAGTCTTCCAATGTGCATAGACTTACACAGAGTCTTGACCAGTCAGTACTTCGGGAAATGGTTTATGGAATTAATAGTTAAAGATCATCTTTATTACTAATTAACTAGGATATTCCCCCTCAATCAGTGCAAATGAGAACACACATGAAGAGGGTTGTGGGCGGTTAGCTTGTGTGTAGAAGTACAATAAGGTACTGTGACATGCTGATATCCGGAACTCTGTCTCTCAGTCATTCTAAACAAATAAAGACGTTCATTCATGTAAACAGCTCCAACCACCAGTGAATAAAGCTGAAGGCATTCCACAGACTGAAATATCCTGTAATCTAAATGCTTTCTAAAGCAGTAATAAGCCAAAGTCTCAATTCCTTGTACATTAAAGTAGCATCTATACAGTACCAGAAAGCACAAATTTCCTCAGGTGTTTGTTGCTACTTCTTGTTATCGATAAAGATCATCAACAGAGAAATCATTTTGAACAATCTATTTTTTTAGTGGATTAACACTTCTGCTAAAATAATGGACAGAGGAATGTCACAACCCATTGGGTCTCAGTCACTGAAATAGCCAACACTCCTTTCTAGGGGTCTATTACTGTAAATACATTATGTGGGTGGGGGCGTGGTTCTGAGTAGAGCTGGCAGTGGGGGGAACCTACATACCCCCATACATAAAAATATAATGGAACACTCCAAAAACCAGTGTGCACTTAGAATGGACACAAACAAATCCTTCTACTGCTTTTGAGAATGGTGGGAAATGTTGCTTTAATTGTGAAAGTGTTACTGGAGTTAAACATGCATCACATTTCACCTGATGGGTAAAGGCACTGCCTAGTGTGGTACTGAGCCATACAAACCAGAAGGGCCCAATTCAACTCCGGGTCTGAACTCTGTCAGAGCCGCCATAGGGAGCTACAATTAGCCTCAGTGATCCTAGGCTAGACAGGGGACAAATCAGCTGGGGTTCCTGCTCCTGATCACGATCCAGTGTCCTCTGTGCATGTGTAGACCTTGGGTGACGACAGGATTGGGCTCAGTTGCAGTGCCCTCCACAAGTCAATGGCTCACTCATTGGATGAGGCACCAGAAGGCTACCAATATCTATGGAACTGTACCCCAACAAGAGGAGAGAAGGGGAGGGAAGGGGAGTGTAGGGGAGGAGAGGAGGGGAGGGGAGTGTAGGGGAGGAGAGGAGGTGAGGGGAGTGTAGGGGAGGAGAGGAGGGAAGGGAGGGGTGTGTAGGGGAGAAGAGGAGAGGAGGGGAGGGGAGGGGAGGAGAGGAGGGGAGGGAAGGGGAGGGGGTTAGTACAGGAGAGAAGGGGAGGGGAGGGAGGGAAGGGGAGGAGGGAAGGGGAGGGGGTTAGTACAGGAGAGAAGGGGAGGGGAGGGAGGGAAGGGGAGGGGGTTAGTACAGGAGAGGAGGGGAGGGGAGGGGAGGGAAGGGGAGGGTGGGGAGGAGAAGGGAGGAGAGTAGGGGAGGGAAGGGGAGGGAGGGAAGGGGAGGGAGGGAAGGGGAGGAGGGAAGGGGAGGGGGTTAGCACAGGAGAGAAGGGGAGGGGAGGGAGGGAAGGGGAGGAGGGAAGGGGAGGAGGGAAGGGGAGGGGGTTAGTACAGGAGAGAAGGGGAGGTGAGGGAGGGAAGGGGAGGAGGGAAGGGGAGGGTGGGGAGGAGAAGAGAGGAGAGTAGGGGAGGGAAGGGGAGGGGGTTAGTACAGGACTGAAGGGGAGGGGAGGGTGGGGAGGAGAGGAGAAAACTGCAAAACAAATTGCAACATTCTGTACAAACACCCCCCTTTTGTGAATTGCACAGTATTTAGTACCATCTGGATATTTATGTAATGGCTCACAATCTACAGTTAAAGATGACAACAAAGATTGACATCTTAATGGAGAAAGAAAGCCTGGGGGAATCTTTTCAGTATAAATACTCTTCCACGCATAATATTAAAAAACAAGATAGATATCTATCTTGTAAGAGGTAGTCTCAATTTAGTTTCCTTTCCAAGGAGACCTTCTCTTCAGGTATTTGCTCTGCAGTTCCAGCCATTGCTGCTCCGATGACCTGCATGTTTCCTGGAGAGATTCTGTTCACTTCCACCGTCGTCCCATAGGCCAATTCAGGTCGGCCCAAGTGTGGGAAATTTTGTACTAGTGGGCAGGGGTCTCGGCTTGGTGCGACTCTCCCTGACCGGAATGTGGTCTCGGCCTGGTGCGACTCTCCCTGACCGGGATGTGGTCTCGGCCTGGTGCGACTCTCCCTGACCGGGATGTGGTCTCGGCCTGGTGCGACTCTCCCTGACCGGGATGTGGTCTCGGCCTGGTGCGACTCTCCCTGACCGGGATGCTTTTGGATTTGCCCTCGGGGATGGGCCAATGTGCTGGCTTCTGTGCCAATGGATGGAGTCACCCCAAGACAATGTCTGGCTTCTCTGCAATCAGGATGGCTGCAGGGGTGAGTGGTAGACCTGTGGTGGTAGGAATCTGTGGGAGGGGTGAATGGTAGACCTGTGGTGGTAGGAATCTGTGGGAGGGGGCAAATGGTAGACCTGTGGTGGTAGGAATCTGTGGGAGGGGGCAAATGGTAGACCTGTGGTGGTAGGAATCTGTGGGAGGGGTGAATGGTAGACCTGTGGTGGTAGGAAACTGTGGGAGGGGGCGAATGGTAGACCTGTGGTGGTAGGAATCTGTGGGAGGGGGCGAATGGTAGACCTGTGGTGGTAGGAATCTGTGGGAGGGGGCGAATGGTAGACCTGTGGTGGTAGGAAACTGTGGGAGGGGGCGAATGGTAGACCTGTGGTGGTAGGAATCTGTGGGAGGGGGCGAATGGTAGACCTGTGGTGGTAGGAATCTGTGGGAGGGGGCGAATGGTAGACCTGTGGTGGTAGGAATCTGTGGGAGGGGGCGAATGGTAGACCTGTGGTGGTAGGAATCTGTGGGAGGGGGCGAATGGTAGACCTGTGGTGGTAGGAATCTGTGGGAGGGTGAATGGTAGACCTGTGGTGGTAGGAATCTGTGGGAGGGTAAATGATTCTCCAATCAAAGAGATCTATTCTTCATTACTAATTTAAATAACGCACGCACAAGGAGTACTTGGGACTGAAAGTTCTGCTCCTCTACTCTAACCGGGAAATCCCATGTTTTTCAGCATTCCCCTATCTAACGCTCTCCCAAAAAAACTGTTGAGGCTAGTGGTCAATTACAAATTTCAAAACTGAGATGGTTAGATTTTTGTTAGGTAAGGGTACTTAAGTGTTACGGAACCAAAAAGGGTAAAAGGAGTTAAGATACAGATCAGCCATGATCTAATTGACTGGCGGAACAGGCTCGAGGGGCTGAATGGCCTCCTCCTGTTCCTACATTTTCACGCAATGTCAACTAATCACTTAAAGCACAGCTCGCTAACTTCTGACCCAGAAGCTGTTGCTAAACTTACACAAAATTGAGGTTCAAAAGCAACATTTTAAAGATGCAATTAGTGAGGCCAACAGTGGCTTAATTTTCACCAGCAAAGAAATGAAAATACCAGGAGACATAATCCATTCTCTGTAGGTTTCTGTTGTGTCAGATTTACAAATTTCCCAGGGCTATTGGGTCACGGGCTCTGACCTCTTGGCTTCCCCAACCAGGACCTTGCATTGCTGGAGTTTAAGGCTACTATTGTGTTTAGGCACCACAACAGCCTACTGGGTCATATTCAAAGATGAGAAAAGAAACCTACATTATGAAAGAAGAGTTTAAGCTATCCAGGATGACATGGGTTAGATGTTGGAAGAGCAATATGAGAACTTATATAGTATGGGCATCACTGTTTGAAGAATCAAGAGAATGTGCATCAGCCTGAAGGATTGTGGTCTATCCATAAGTGCAAAAGGCGGTGTGCCGAGTTCTGAACGCTCTTAGATGCCACCAGTGGCAAAAATACTTAGAGAATATACTACCTGCAAAAGCTATGGACAGCACCACTTGTATGCGATTTCTAATCAAAGTTTTAAGTAACAGAAAGAGTGGACAAGGGCAATTCAGTGAATGTGGTGCACATGGACTTTCAGAAGGCCTTCGATAAGGTGCCACGTAAGAGACTCATGAGACAGGTCAGGGCATGTGGAGTTAGGGGAGAGGTAGCAGAATGGAATAAAAACAGGCTACAAAACAGAAAACAGAATGTAGGAGCTGTGGGAAGTTTCTCGGACTAGCAAAAGGTGGGAAATGGTGTCCCGCAGGGACCTGTGCTGGGACCACTATTGTTCACCAGATACATAAATGATTTGGACTCAGAAATTGAAGTCAATGGAAAAGAAAATGGGGTGGGGTGTAAAATGGGCTGCTGATTCACGATCACCCGTTTTGCACTACCGCCCAAAACCAATTTAATCTCCGTAGTGTTGAAATTTGCAGGTGATACCATATTGGGGGAGGGGGTGGGAGGTACAGTTAATAATATGGAGGACTGCACCAAAATATAGGACGACATAACAGGCTTGCAGAGTGGGCGGATAATTGACAAATGAAGTACAATACAGCGAAATGTGAGGTGGTTCATTTTGGTAGGAGGAAGAAGGAGGCCACTTATTCCTTGGAAGGTAAGAAACTAAATGCTGTTGGGGATATAGATACATAAATTGCTAAAAGTAGCAACACAAGTTGATAAGTTCATAATGAGGACAAACAAAGTACTGGGGATCATTTCCAGTAGAATACAAAACAAAAGAAGGGAGGCCATGTTCAATTTACATAGAACCTTGGTTAGACCACACTTGGAATACTACAATACTTGCAATACTACAGCAATACCACAGTCTCCATGCTACAAAAAGGATATTGAAGCATTGGAGAAAGTGCAGAAAAGATTTACAATGATGTTACTACAATTGAGAGAGTGCAACTATTAGGAAAGATTGAGGAGGCGCTCTTCTCTGGGAAAGAGAAGACAAAGTGGAGACCTGAGAGAGATCTTTAAAATTATGAAGGGGTTCCATAGGGTACATGTGGAGAAACTGTTTCCAGTTGTAGGTGAGTCCAGAACAAGGGGACATAAATCAATTTTATCACAAGAGGTATAATATAAAAGCCAAGATAAAACTTTATAAAACCTTAATAAGAGTTCAGATAAGGTACTCAGATAAAGTATTGGCGGGAGAAATTCATTATAGCCCCGTTCGGGGCGCTAAAACTTCGAAAGCTGAAAAATTAGCGCCAGGCACTAATGATGATAGGCTCCCGCGAAATTCAGTTGTAGCACTCCAAGAGGGAAGTGGAGCGCTAAATCAAGAACTAACCACTTCTCTTAGGGCGCGAAAGTCGGAGAGCGGGGCGGTATCGGCAGAGCGCGAGACAATTTGCAGCGCATTCTAGACGGCACTCTTCAATCACAGAGGCTGTTTCCCTTGCTTAAAGGGAAGGGACAATACTGCACCAAAAGCTATTTGTCGGCACTGCAGTCTTGCAAGGTGACTGCCAATACAGCCCCCAACAATGTCATGAAGTGGAGGGCTTGGACATCCTGCAACAATGAAAGAGTGAAAACTTTGCGCAGGTACCAGACTGGTGCAAATAATAACGGTTCAGCAATCTGAAAAGCATTCCCTTTAATTACCGCTCTCGAAGCGGCCATCCGACTTCAGAACGCCTCCTCTTGCTGGCATTGTCAGCGCGAGGCGATAATGCAGGGGGCGAAAGTCAATTTCACATCCGGGGCGGTAACGGGGCGTTGCGCACTTGATGACGTCACAATCTACGGGACACTAGAGACCGAGGCGGTAAGTGTTAGCGCCAGCACAAAACCGCCAGGGAAGTTTGTGGCCGTCGCTGATTTCACCGTGCCTGGTCAATAACCCCTTAGCGCTCCGTTACTGACTCCCACAGGCGCTAACGGGAGGCGCAAAGCAGCCGAATTTCTAGCCCTTGGTCTCCACACTATAGGAAGGATATTGAGGCTTTAGGGAGGATACAGTGCAGATTAACCAGAATGCTGCTTAGTACAAGGAAATACAAATATGAAGAAAGACTTGAAAAATTGTGGCTTTTTACATTTGGAAAAATGCAAATTTCAGAGCAAAGTGATAGAAGTATTTAAAATTATGAAACGAAGTTAAAGAAAAAGGAAAAAAAAAAGCAGAGAGTAGTGGTAAACGGTTGTTTTTCAGACTGGAGAGAAGTATACAGGGGACGGTATTCACACCACTACCTTAATGACCTGGACTTGGGTATACAGGGCATAATTTCAAAGTTTACAGATGACTTGGAAATGTAGCAAACAGTGAGGAGGATAGTAGCAGAATTTGGGAGAACATAGACAGACTGGTGAAATGGGCAGGCACATGGCAGATGAAATTTAATGCAGAGAAGTGTGAAGTGATACATTTTGGAAGGAAAAATGAGAACTGACAGTGTAAACTAAATGGGACAATTTTAAAGGGGGTGCTGGAACAGAGAGACCTGGGGGTGTAAGTACATAAATCTTTGAAGGTGGCAGGACAAGTTGAGAAGGCTGTTAAAAAAGCATATGGGATCCTTGGCTTTATAAACAGGGGCATAGAGTACAAAAGCAAGGAAGCTATAGTAAACCTTTATACGTCACTGGTTAGCCCTCAGCTAGAGCATTGTGTCCAATTCTGGGCACCACATTTTAGGAAGGATGTTAAGACCTTGGAGAGGGTGCAGAGGAAATTTACTGGAATGATACCAGGGATAAGGGGATTCAGTTATGTGGAGAGACTGGAGAAGCTGGGGTTGTTCTCCTTGAAGCAGAGAAGATTAAGGTGTTCAAAATGATGAAGGGTTTTGATAGGATAGGGAGTAACTGTTTCCATTGACAGGAGGGTCGGTAACCAGAGAACACAGATTTAAGATAATTGGCAAAAAGAACAAGGGGGGAGATGAGGAGAAACTGTTTTATGTAGCGAGTTGTTATGATCTGGAATGCACTGCCTGAAAGGGTGGTGGAAGCAGATTCAATAGTAACTTTTGAAAGGGAATTAGATATAAACTTGAAAAGAAAGCATTTGCAGGGCTATGGGGAAAGAGCAGGGGAGTGAGGCTAATTGATAGCCCTTTCAAAGAGCCGGCACAGGCATGATGGGCCGAAGGGCCTCCTTCTCCACTGTATGATGCTATGATTCTATTCCATGAAGGGACAGGATAGATAAAAGCAGACTGTTTCCAGTAGTTGAGGGGTCAAGAACGAGAGGCCATAGATACAGGATTAAATGTAAGAGATTTTGAACAGAGGGCAGGAGAAACTTCTTCACACAGAGAGAGTTGTGAGGATATGGAATTCACTCCCAGGGTTAGAGGTTGAGGCAGAAACTGTCAACATTCAAGGTTAGGTTAAATAGGTGGATAAAGGAAAAAGGGGATGAAGGGATATGGGAACAGGGCCGGGCAAATGCGATTAGGATTACTTGCTTGTGTGGAGGGTAACGCTGAGGTGGAGTGGTCGCGCGACTGGAAAATTTCCACGTTGTAATGTATTCTGAATGTATTTCTATGGATAAAGATTTGGGCAGTACTTTAGTGGTGAAGATTTCGGGGGGGGGGGCGGCAGGTAGAGTTTCTGCTGGTTTTTTTGGCACAATTCGTCCAAAATTGGTGTAATCGGCACAAACGATCGCAGAATTTTAAGCGTAAATTATGTCCAGCGCAAATCGAGTTTCCGCGATCTTTTACACTAGTTTAAGAAACATCGCACTGGAATCCGGCCCCACCCACAAACCTGGCCACACCCCCAGGGTGAATTAATCACCTTTGGGAGTTTCTGTTAATTCCACTCGTTTGCAGCCTTCGAGGAGGCTCTAAAAATTAAGCTGGTTCTTTTGGGCGCGAGGACAATAATAGGCACATTTTAAAAGCTTTTGAATGTCATTTTTTTATAATTAACAAAGAATCTGTACCCCAATCTAACTAGCAAATGGTTCTGTATATTTTTATAAAAGTCATTTTCAGGGATTTAAAATCGGGTTACTCACAGGTGGTGGATTCACACTGTGACTAAAAGTGCTTATTTTTTGTGATATTCCCATTTTCAGCTGTATTAATCAAACTGCACCAGGTTACCACACTTAAATATATCAAGGAATATTTTTTAAATGCAAATATGTTTGAGTGGAAACTCGGGTGGTGGCGGGGGGGTGGGTGGGAGGGGAAAACCCATTTCAAAATGGGCGCAATTTGCACCCGGATTGCCGATTGCGATCAACGCTGAAACTTTGATGTCTGCTCTGTTTGGCGTGTTGTCTGTGAGTGACTGAAGGGAAGAGGGGGTGAGTTTGGCTGAGGTGTGACAACTAAAATGAAAGTTGGCAGTCTCGCCAGCTACTTAATAGGAACGGTGATTACAGGAGCATTGTCATTATGGCAGCCTGAGTAATAGTGCTCTCCAGGGCCACTCTACGCTGCCACCAAATTACTGGAGAAAAAAGGAAAATGATATAATTAATACTGCAGCTGACAGCTACTGCCTTTTGCCCATCAATTGACTTCCAAAACTCCACTCAACATATTTATTCGGGTTCTTTGATAACTTAAAAACGCCATTACTTCTGCTGTGGATGTGTTCCACAACGATTGCCTCCAGGTTGTATCTGAATGAGTTTGCTTTATTGTGTGTATTAACCATTTATTTTAATTAGCTCCGTGTCCTGACTATGGGAAGTTTCCTCTATTGGTCTATTGCAGGGCACTGAACACCCTCAGAAAAGCCTCGGGCTTTATTTCAAAGCATACAAGCCAATGGATGCTGGGTTGGTTGAAACTCAATCATAAATCTTTCAGTAACCAAAATCCAAAATCCATTGTTCGTTTTTCTATTCTTGTGTACTTTTTAAAAAGATAATTTGTTAACTTGTGCGCATTAAGGTGAAGGATGCTAATGCTGGAGATTGGAACACTTTCTAATTCAGGCAACCAAGGTCACTCTCAAACTCTCCGCGATCAGATAAAGCGTGGGTTAAAGACAGAGTAAAGCTCCCTCTACACTGTCCCATCAAACACTCCCAGGGCAGGTAAAGCACGGGTTATATACAGAGTAAAGCTCCCTCTGCACTGTCCCATTAAACACTCCCAGGGCAGGTACAGCGCGGGTTAGATAGAGAGTAAAATCTCCTCTACACTGACCCATTTAGCACTCCCAGGGCAGGTACAGCATAGGTAACTTACAGAGTAAAGATCCCTCTACACTCCCAAAAAACATTCCAGGGCAGGTACAGCACGGGTTGGATACAGAGTAAAGTTCCCTCTACACTGACCCGTGAAACACTTCCAGGGCAGGTACACAAGGGATTAAATAGTGAGTAAAGCTCCCTCTGCACGGTCCAGTCAAACATTCCCAAGGAAGGTACAACACGGGTTAGGTACAGAGTAAAGTTTCCTCAACACTGTCCTCTCTACACTCTCCCCTCAAACACTCCCAGGGCAGGTACAACATGGGTTAGATACAGAGTAAAGTTCCCTCTACACTGTCACATGTACACTCCCAGGGCAGGTACAGCACGGGTTAGATACAGAGTAAAGCTCCCTCAACATCGTCCCATCAAACACTCCCAGGGATGGTGCAGCACGGATTAGATACAGAGTAAAGTGACCTCTACACAGTCCCATCAAACACTCCCAGGGCAGGTACAGCAGGGTTAGATACAGAGTAAAGTTCCCGCTACACTGTCCCATCAAACACTTCCAGGGCAGGTGCACCACGGGTTCGATAAAGAGTAAAGCTCTCTCTACACTCTCCCCTCAAACTCTCCCAGGGAAGGTACAGCACGGATTAGATACAGAGTAAAGTTCCCTCTACACTGTCACATCAAACACTCCCAGGGCATGCACAGCACGGGTTAGATACAGAGTAAAGCTCCCTCTACACTGTTCCATCAAACACTCCCATTTCACAGATCCCCCTAACTCTAAGAAAACCGCTAAGGAAAAAGACTTTGGACTCTTTTTCTAGCTATTACAGGGTGGTGAAGTGCATTGGGCCTAACCGAAGAACTTTTTCAGCAAAAACCAAGATTTGGTATTTTTAAAACATGTCTGGGCTTGTAGGGGAGAAAAGGCTGTGAAGGAAGGTGGGGTCAACCTCTGTAAAAACAGTTTGAGTATTGGAGCTAATGGGAACTGTCTGGGGAACCGCATGATCTTGCTGGGAGTGTAAATCGGCCCCTATCAGACATTAGCATCCTAACAATAAACCCGAGGAAAAACAGTCTCCACCCCAAGTTACAGAGCCCATTAAAGACATGCATAAAATAGATCACATCTGGCTTACTCTATAGAAATCCTAGGCCCAGCCAAAAAACCCAAAACATAAGAACAATCAAACTCCAATTAAGTGGCAAATCGACAGGATGGAGCTATCCCGAAACCACTTCACACATTTACAAACCAGTTACTGTTAACGAGCCCTCCAAAATCTTACAATGACCGGGATTTGATTTGGCGCGCAACAAAGGAGGCTTCAATTCGTATAATTGAAGGCCTGCTTTTCTCAAGTTCAAGCAACAAGCAGGACAGCAGTTACACAAGAGCAAGAAGTCCGAGTTCTCCAGTACAACCGTACACAGTTCAACAGAAACAAGTTCAACAAGCAGGCAGAAGGCAGTTCCACAGTTCTGCAAGAAGGCAGTTCCACAAGGCGAGGGGGCAACAGAAAGAAGTTCAACAAAGGCCAGCAGCTCCAGAAGCAGGCCGACACGCAAGAATAAACCAGAGCAACAGTTCCAGTGACCATCGGACACCTCGCGGCAACAAGGGCCTTACGAAACTTTTTACTTAAAAGGACTCTAAACCCTACCTCTAACCAAAGATCCAATCCAGCAAATCCCGAAACCACGAACCATCTCAACTCTCAAGGATTCGTTTGGTGAGCATTATCCCTGGTTCTCCAGAGTCCAACTTAGCTAGTGAAGTGGGATTGGGAGGGGTGAGGTATTCTTCTAATGTTATTTCCCTCGCTTGTACCGAAGTGCTCCCCACTTTTAGAGTGTTAAGAGTGTTTGGGGGAAAAATTCAGCTGCTTGCGCCTCCCGTTAGCGCCTTAAGAGGGCGCTAATGGGGCGTAAAGCAGCTAACGCCCGGGCGCAGCGCCGCCCACGCCTCCCGAAAAATTTAGTGGGAGGTTAGCGGCGGCGGCAGCCGGTAGCGCCCTGTGGCGCTGCGCCGCCGGCGATGACGTCATCGCCGTGCGCAGCACCCCGCTCGCGCCCCGGCCGTGATCTTCAGTCGCGCCCCCTGATTTACCGCCAGACGCTATGTCCGACGGGTTCAGGGAGGCGTACGTGCGGCCGGGGCGGCGATATTTAAAGGGGAGGTGGCAGGCGGCCATTTTTGTTGCTGGCCGCCTGCCAGCACCTGCCCCCGTTGCTGTCCCCGGCCCCCGTGAAGCCCCCCCACCGTGAAGTGCCGGCTGCGCTCCAAGAGCCCGGCACTTCTCTTGAGTGCCGGGCTCTTTTGCCGGCACTCCCGATCCCTGGGGGCCCAGCTGCAATACCAGGCCTGCAATACCGCGGCGCGACGTGCCGCAGCGCATGGCGCTGTGGCACGTAGCGCCAGGATATTCACTCGCAGCACCCCAAGAGGGATGCGGGGTGCTTCCAGTGGCGCCCCGCTTCCCTCTTGGGGCGCAACCACTGAAGTTCCGGCGCGGGGCCGCTAATTTTTTCGGGGCGCTAAAAGTCGCGCCCCGGCGAGGTTAGCGCCCCAAATGGGGCGCGACTCAATTTTTACCCCTTTGTGTTGTGTTTTACTTTCTTGAATAAAGATCAAGGGGGAAAAATTCAGTTGGTTGCGCCTCCCGTTAGCGCCTTAAGAGGGCACTAATGGGACGCAAAGCAACTAGCGCCTGGGCGCAGCGATGTTTGCGCCGCTCGCGAACTTAACTAGACATTTTGCGGCGGCGCTAAACTTTACTGCCACAATCTCCTGCGCACGCAGATCTTGACGTCATACGAGGGTGCAACGCCCTTGTGGCGCCCCGGAGCAGAAATTGAGTGGCGCCCCCATCCTTTCCGCCTGGCGCAACCAACGACCGGAAGACTGGAACGCTACCAGTCGCTGTGGGGCTGGGGGGGCGCTATTTAAAGGGGGCCTCTTCCTGTCTTTCTCTGTGGTTGACATTTTTGCACCATTCGTTCTGAGAGAGAGAGAGAGAGATTCGGAGAGAGAGAAAGAGAGACTTCTGCATTGAGTCAACGCTGTGTGAGGTAGTTTTGGCTACTGATCATAACTTGGCAGGTACTTTGGTTTTTGGCCTTCATAACTTTGCTTGCTAAGAGACTATGGGGGCTGCACTGATTGGGGGCGTCGTCCTGCGCCACCTGAATCGGAGGACACAGAGACGCAGAGAGAGAGTGGCAATCATGGCCAGACGGAGGAGGGCCAACAGGCGTCTGTACAGGAGACCTTACCCTCCCAGGGTATATCGTCAACAGCTCTCCTACATTCATATGTCTGAGGAGCAGTGTTTGCGAAGGCTGCGCTTCAGCAAGGAGGTGGTCACTGAGCTCTGCCACCTGCTGCAGCCAGATCTGCAGCCTCAACTGAGGTCCAGGATGTCTCTGTCGGTGGCAGTGAAGATCACAGTGGCTCTGAAATTTTATGCTACTGGCTCATTTCAATCTGCTGCTGGGGACATCGCCAATATCTCCCAGTTCGCGGTGCATTGCTGCATCCGTCAGGTCACAAATGCCCTCTTTAAAAGGAGACGAGAGTACATCTCTTTCCCCATGACCCCAGAGAAGCAGCATGAACGCGCTATGGGCTTTGCGAGGATAGCAGGCTTCCCCATGGTGCAGGGCGCCATTGACTACACTCATGTGGCTTTGCGTGCTCCGCATGAGAATGCCGAGGATTTCCAGAACAGAAAGGGGTTCCATTCCTTGAACGTTCAGTTGGTCTGTGACCACAGACAGCTGATACTTGCTGTCAATGCCCACTATCCTGGCAGCTGCCACGATGCATTCATCCTGCGCCAGACTACTGTGGCAGAACTTTTCAAGGCACCGCATCAGCCAGTTGGTTGGCTTCTCGGGGACAAGGGGTATCCACTGAGCACCTGGCTGATGACACCGCTCCGTACGCCCAACACCCCTGCTGAGCTGCGGTACAACGAGAGCCATCAAGCTACCAGGAACATCGTTGAGCACACAATCGGCGTGCTCAAGCAACGGTTCCGCTGTCTGGACCATTCTGGAGGAGCCCTGCAGTACTCGCCTGAGCAAGTATCCAACTTCGTAGTTGTGTGCTGCATGTTGCATAACATGGCAATCGTCAGGACCCAGCCACCAGGCCTTGGAGCACCACCAGAGGAGGAGGAGGAAGAGGAGGAGGAGGATGATCATCAGCAGCACCAAGGCGGGAGGGCGGCCCACAATGGTGAAACTGCAAGGGCCGTCCGTCAACGGCTGATAGCAAGCCGCTTCTAGGGCCCCTGCTGTGGAAATGGCTTCTGCCATTGCTAACAACATCAATGAACCCAGCACGCAACCCCTAAGCCGGCCAAGGCACCAATGATTCCAAAGACCAAACATGTATATTTTGAATTTCCGCTCTGGGGCGCCACAAGGGCGTTGCACCATGGAATGACGTCACAATCTGCGCGCGCAGGTGGTCGCAGCGGTAAGGTTTAGCGCCGCCGCACAATGTCTAGTTAAGTTCCCGAGCGGCGCAAACATCGCTGCGCCCGGGTGCTAGCAGTTTCTGCTCGATGATTTTGCGTTGTCGTGTATCTCGAAGGCCGCCTTGGAGAACGCTAACCGACAACGCAAAATCATCGAGCAGAAACTGATAGCCAAGTTCCGCACTCATGAGGACGGCCTCAATAGGGATATCAGGTTCATGTCACGCTACAGAACGTGACTTGACATCGTTGTCTGTCTTTCCAGTTTTTAAAAAAAAACAAACACAAAAAACAAACACAAAAAACAAACCCAAATGGAGAGGATATGCAGACAGCAGGTTTTGACACGTTGGACCCCCTGGGACACATCTCATTGTCTTGGCTGTGCTCTTGGTGTGTCTTTGATGTAAGGAAAGATTGTATCTCTGCATTTTCTCTGTGTTTATATTCTGTGAATTTTTGTAGATTCACTCATAGTAACTTTACCTGAAGAAGGGGCGATCGATAGCTCCGAAAGCTTGTAATTTTAAGTAAATCTGTTGGACTATAACCTGGTGTTGTGCGACTTCTCATTTTTGTCCACCCCAGTCCAACGCCAGCATCTCCGCATCATTCCCAGGGCAGGCAGAGCACCGGTCAGATATAGAGTAAAGCTACCTCTACACTGTCCCATCAAACAATCCCAGCGCAGATACAGCATGGGTTAGATACATAGTAAAGCATCCTCTACACTGGCACTTCAAACACTCCCAGGACAGGCATAGCACCGGTCAGATACAGAGTAAAGCTACCTCTACGCTGTCCCAACAAACACTCCCTGGGGAGGTACAGCACGGGTTAGACACAGAGTAAAGCTCCCTCTACGCTGGCACATCAAACACTCCCAGGGAAGGTACAGCACAGGTTAGATACAGAGTAAAGTTCCCTCTACACAGTCCCTTCAAATACCCCCGTGGAAGGTATAGCTCGGGTTAGGTACAGAGTAAAGCTCCCTCTACACTGTCCCATCAAACACTCCCAGGGCAGGCACAGCACGGGTTAGATACAGAGTAAAGCTCCCTCTACAGTGTCTCATCAAACACTTCAAGGGCAGGTAAACCAGGGTTTAGATACAGAGTAAAGCTCGCTCTATACTGTCCCATCAAATTCTCCAGGGCAGGTACAGCACGGGTTAGATACGGAGTAAAGTTACCTCTACACTGACACATGTATACTCGCAGGGCGGTTACAGCATGGGTTAGATACAGAGTAAAGCTCCCTCTACAGTGTCCCATGAAACACTTCCAGGGCAGGTACACCAGGGGTTAGAAACAGAGTAAAGCTCGCTCTATTCTGTCCCATCAAACTCTCCCAGGGCAGTTACAGCACTGGTTCGATACGGAGTAAAGTTACAGCTACACTGACACATGTACACTCCCAGGGCGGGTACAGCACAGGTTAGATACAGAGTAAAGTTCTCACTACATTGACCCATCAAACACTCCCAGGGATGGTGCAGCACAGGTTAGGTACAGAGTAAAGCTCCTTCTACACTGTCCCATCAAATACTCCCAGGACAGGCATAGCACCGGTCAGATACAAAGTAAATCTACTTCGACACTGTCCCATTAACCACTCCCAGGGCAGATACAGCACGGGTTAGATACAGAGTAAAGCTCCCTCTACACTGTCCCTTCAAACACCCCCATGGAAGGTACAGCACGGGTTAGGTACAGAGGAAAGTTCCCTCTATTCTGTCCCAACAAATACATCAAGGGAAGGTACAGCATGGGTTAGATTGAGAGTAATGCTCCCGCTACACTGTCACATCAAACACTCCCCGGGCACGTACAGCGTAGCAAAGCTACAGAGTAAATCTTACACCACACTGTCCCATGAAACACTCCCAGGGCAGGTACAGCATCGGTTAGATACAGAGTAAAGTTCCCTCTACACTGTCCCACCAAACAATCACAGGACAGGCACACCATGGGTTAGATACAGAGTAAAGCTCCCGCTGCACTGTCCCATCAAACACTTCCAGGGCAGGTGCACCACGGGTTTGATAAAGAGGAAAGCTCTCTCAACACTCTCCCCTCAAACTCTCCTAGGGAAGGTACAGCACGGGTTAGATACAGAGTAAAGCTCTCTCTACACTGTCCCATCAAACATAACATAAGAACATAAGAAATAGGAGTAGGAGTAGGCCAATTGACCCCTCGAGCCTGCTCCGCCATTCAATAAGATCATGGCTGATCTGATCCTAACCGCCAATCTACTATCTCCTGAACCTAACAGAATTGGACACATGAAATAGGAGCACGATCAGGCTACACGGCCCCTGGGCCTGTTGCGCTACCCACAGGGCCATGGCCAATCCGAACCTAGACTCATGTCCATATTCCTGCCCGCTCCCCGTAACCCTTAATTCCCTTTACTTCTAGGAAACTGTCTATTTCTGTTTTAAATTTATGTAATGATGTAGCTTCTACAGCTTTTTGGGGCAGCATATTCCATGAACCTACCACCCTCTGAGTGAAGTAGTTCCTTCTCATCTCAGTTTTGAAAGAGCAGCCCCTTATTCTAAGACTATGCCCCCTAGTTCTAGTTTCACCCATCATCGGGAACATCCTCCCCGCATCCACCCGATCCAACCCCTTCACAATTTTATATGTTTCAATAAGATTGCCTCTCATTCTTCTGAACTCCAATGAGTAGAGTCCCAATCTACCCAACCTCTCCTCATATGTCCATCCCCTCATCCCCGGGATTAACCGAGTGAACCTTCTTTGTACTGACTCGAGAGCAAGTATGTCTTTTCTTAAGTATGGACACCAAAACTGTATGCAGTATTCCACGTGCGGTCTCACCAATACCTTGTACAACTGAAGCAATACCTCCCTATTTTTATATTCTATCCCCCTAGCAATGAAAACCAACATTCCATTGGCCTTCTTAATCACTTGCTGCACCTGCATACTAACCTTTTGAGTTTCGTGCATCAGGACCCCCAGATCCCTTTGTACTTCAGTACTTTCCAATTTCTTGCCATTAAGATAATAACTTGCTCTACTATTTTTCCTGCCAAAGTGCATAACCTCACACTTTCCAGTATTGTATTCCATCTGCCAAATCTCTGCCCACTTACTTAGCCTGTCTATGTCCCCTTGCAGATATTTTATGTCCTCCTCACTCACTACTTTCCCTCCCATCTTAGTATCATCTGCAAACTTTGATATGTTACACTCGGTCCCCTCCTCCAAATCGTTAATATAGATTGTAAAGAGTTGGGGACCCAGCACTGACCCCTGCGGAACACCACTAGTTACTGATTGCCAGTCTGAGAATGAACCATTTATCCCAACTCTCTGCCTTCTGTTAGATAGCCAATCCTCTATCCATGCCAGAATATTACCCCCAATCCCGTGATTTTTTATCTTAAGCAATAATCTTTTGTGTGGCACCTTGTCAAATGCCTTTTGGAAGTCTAAATACACCACATCCACTGGTTCCCCTTTATCCACCCTGTATGTTACTTCCTCAACGAACTCCAGCAAATTTGTCAAACATGACTTCCCCTTCATAAAACCATGCTGACTTTGTCCTATTAAAATTATGATTATCCAAATGTCCCGTTACTGTCTCCTTAATAATGGACTCCAAAATTTTACCTACCACAGATGTTAGGCTAACCGATCTATAGTTTCCAGCCTTCTGTCTACTGCCCTTTTTAAATAAGGGTGTTACATTAGCAGTTTTCCAGTCTGCCGGGATCTTTGCTGAGTCCAGGGAGTTTTGGAAAATTATTACCAATGCATCCACAATCCCTACCGCCACTTCCCTCAAGACCCTAGGATGTAAGCCATCAGGTCCAGGTGATTTATCCGCCTTGAGTCCCATTATTTTACCGAGTACCACTTCCTTAGTGATTTTGATCGTGTTTAGCTCCTCCCCCTCTATAGCCCCCTGTTTGTCCAGTGTTGGGATATTTTTAGTGTCCTCTACTGTAAAGACTGATACAAAATATTCATTCAGTGTATTTGCCATCTCCATATTTCCCACCATTAATTTCCCGGTCTCATCCTCTAAGGGACCAACATTTACTTTAGCCACCCTTTATCTTTTTATATAACTATAAAAACTCTATCTGTTTTTATATTTTTTGCTAATTTACTTTCATAATCTATCTTCCCTTTCTTAATCAATCATTTTGTTATTTTTTTGCTGTCTTTTAAAGTTTTCCCAATCCTCTATCCTCCCACTAGATTTGGCTACCTTATATCGGCCCTTGTTTTTAGTCAAATACTATCCTTAATTTCTTTACTTAGCCACGGATGACTGTCTTTTCTTTTACACCCTTTTCTTCTCAGTGGAATATATATTTTTTGGAAGTTGTAAAATAACTCCTTAAATGTACACCACTGATCATGTATCATCTTACCCTTTAATCTGTTTTCCCAATCCACTCTACTCAATTCCACTCGCATACCTTCATAGTCTCCTTTATTCAAGCTTAGCACGCTTGTTTGAGATCCAACCTTCTCACCCTCTAATTGAATATGGAATTCAACCATGTTATGGTCACTCATTCCAAGGGGATCCTTTACTAGGACATTTTTAATTAATCCTGTCTCGTTACACAGGACCAGATCTAAGGTTGCTTGCCCCCTGGTCGGTTCAGTTACATACTGCTCAAGAAACCCATCCCTAATACACTCAATGAACTCATCCTCAAGGCAGCCCTGCCCAATTTGATTTGTCCAATTAATATGATAGTTAAAATTCTCCATAATTATAGATGTTCCCTTATTACAAGCCTCAACTATTTCCTGATTGATACTCCGTCCAACAGAGTTGCAACTGTTCGGAGGCCTATAGACTACGCCCACTAGTGTTTTTTTCCCCTTATTATTCCTTATCTCCACCCAAACTGTTTCATTATCCTGATCTTTTGACCCAATATCATTTCTCTGTATTACAGTGATTCCTTCCTTTATTAACATAGCCACCCCACCTCCCCTTCCTTCCTGCCTGTCCTTCCTGATCGTTAAATAACCTGGTATGTTTAATTCCCAGGCATTGTCACCCTGCAGCCAGGGCAGGTACATCATGAGTTAGATACAGAATAAAGTTCCCTCTACACTGTCCCATTAAACACTTCCAGGGCAGGTACACAAGGGATTAAATAGAGAGTAATGCTCCCTCTAGACTGTCGAGTCAAACATTCCCAAGGAAGGTACAGCACGGGTTAGGTACAGAGTAAAGTTTCCTCAACACTGTCCCATCAAACACTCCCAGGGCAGGTACTGCACGGGTTAGATACAGAGTAAAGCTCCCTCTACACTGTCCAATCAAACACTCGCAGGGCAGGTACAGCACAGGTTAGATACAGAGTAAATCTCCCTCTACACTGTCCCAACAAATATTGCCATGGCAGTTACAGCATGGGTTAGATACAGAGTAAAGTTCCTTCTACATTGACCCATCAAACACTTCCAGGGCAGGCACACAAGGGATTAAATAGAGAGTAAAGCTCCCTCGACATTGACCCATGAAACACTCCCAGGGCTGGTACGGCACGGGTTATGTACAGAGTAAAGCTCCTTCTACTCTGTCCCAACAAATACATCAATGGAAGGTACAGCATGAGTTAGGTTGAGAGTAATGCTCCCGCTACACTGTCACATCAAACACTCCCCGGGCACGTACAGCACAGCAAAGCTACAGAGTAAATCTTACACCACACTGCCCCATCAAACTTTCCCAGGGCAGGTACAACATGGGTTAGATACAGAGTAAAGCTCCCTCTGCACTGTCACATGTACACTCCCAGGGCAGGTACAGCACGGGTTAGATACAGAGTAAAGCTCCCTCAACATTGTCCCATCAAACACTCCCAGGGATGGTGCAGCACGGATTAGATACAGAGTAAACTGACCTCTACACAGTCCCATCAAACACTCCCAGGGCAGGTACAGCAAGGTTAGATAGAGAATAAAGTTCCCTCTACATTGACCATCAAACACTCCCAGGGCAGGCACAGCACCGGTCATACACAGAGCAAAGCTACCTCGACACTGTCCCATCAAACATTTCCAGTGTAGGTACACCACGGGTTAGATACAGAGTAAAGTTCCCTCTACACTGTCCCATCAAACAACATTGAGAGGTCGCACAACACCAGGTTATAGTCCAACAGTTTTATTTGAAATCACAAGCTTTCGGAGCTATCGCTCCTTCCTCAGGTGAAGTAAATTGGATACAGAATCGCCAGAGCATATATAGATGGAAAAAAAAGCATGTGTACTTTACAATTGCAGACCAATAAATTAAATCATCCTGACTATCTGCCGAGGTGTGATAAAGTTAATTAAGTCAGCCAGGAAGGTACCACATCAAAAGACATAGCAAGATACAACTGAGACAATGAGGTGTAGTCGCAGGGGTTCTAACGTGTCAAAAGCTGCCGTCTGTATGTAAAACGAAAAGCTTTAAAAAAAAATTACTTTTTTACTGGGAAAATTTTTACTTTTTTACTGGGAATCACATCTGTGAACAAGCTAACGACGACTCGAGTCCGGATCACGTCATGTATCGTGACATAAACCCAAGATCCCGATTGAGACCGTCTTAAACTGATAGCCAAGTTCCGCACTCATGAAGACGGTCTCAATCGGGATCTTGGGTTTATGTCACGATACATGACGTGATCCGGACTCGAGTCGTCGGTAGCTTGTTCACAGATGTGATTCCCAGTAAAAAAGTAAAAATTTTCCCAGTAAAAAAGTAAATTTTTTTTAAAGCTTTTCGTTTTACATACAGACGGCAGCTTTTGACACGTTAGAACCCCTGCGACTACACCTCATTGTCTCAGTTGTATCTTGCTATGTCTTTTGATGTGGTACCTTCCTGGCTGACTTAATTAACTTTATCACACCTCGGCAGATAGTCAGGATGATTTAATTTATTGGTCTGCAATTGTAAAGTACACATGCTTTTTTTTCCATCTATATATGCTCTGGCGATTATGTATCCAATTTACTTCACCTGAGGAAGGAGCGATAGCTCCGAAAGCTTGTGATTTCAAATAAAACTGTTGGACTATAACCTGGTGTTGTGCGACCTCTCAATTTTGTCCACCCCAGTCCAACACCGGCATCTCCGCATCATGACCATCAAACAACCCCATGGAAGCTACAGCATGGGTTAGATACAGAGTAAAGTTCCCCCTACAGTGTCTCATTAAACACTCCCAGGGCAGGCACAGCACAGGTTAGATACAGAGTAAAGCTCCCTCTACAGTGTCCCATCAAACAGTTCAAGGGCAGGTAAACCAGGGTTTAGATACAGAGTAAAGCTCGCTCTACACTCTCCCATCAAATTCTCCCAGGGCAGGCAGAGCACGGGTTAGATACAGTATAAAGCGACCTCTACACAGTCCCATCAAACACTCCCAGGGCAGGTACAGCAGGGTTAGATAAAGAATAAAGTTCCCTCTACATTGACCATCAAACACTCCCAGGGCAGGTACAGCACAGGTTAGATACAGAGTAAAGCTCCCTCTACACTGTCCCATCAAACACTCACTGCGCAGGTACAGCACGGGTTAGAAACAGAGTAAAGTTCATTCTACACTGTCCCATCAAACACTCCCAGGGCAGGCACAGCACCGGTCAGGTACAGAGTAAAGCTACCTCTACACTCTCCCATCAAACACTCCCAGGGCAGATACAGCACGGGTTAGATACAGAGTAAAGCTCCCTTAACACTGTCCCTTCAAACATCCCCATGGAAGCTACAGCACAGGTTAGGTACAGAGTAAAGCTTCCTCTACAGTGTCCCATCAAACACTTCCAGGGCAGGTACACCAGGGGTTAGATACAGAGTAAATCTAGCTCTACACTGTCCCATCAAATTCTACCAGGGCGGGTACAGCACAGGTTAGGTACAGAGTAAAGCAGCCTCTACTCTGTCCCAACAAACACATCAAGGGAAGGTGCAGCATGGGTTAGATTGAGAGTAATGCTCCCGCTACACTGTCACATCAAACACGCCCCGGGCACGTGCAGCACAGCAAAGCTACAGAGTAAATCTTACTCCACACTGTCCCATCAAACACTCCCAGGGCAGATACAGCTTGGGTTAGATACAGAGTAAAGCTCGCTCTACACTCTCCCATCAAATTCTCCCAGGGCAGGTACAGCACGGGTTAGATACGGAGTAAAGCTCGCTCTACACTCTCCCATCAAATTCTCCCAGGGCAGGTACAGCACGGGTTAGATACGGAGTAAAGTTACCTCTACACTGACACATGTACACTCGCAGGGCGGTTACAGCACAGGTTAGATACAGAATAAAGTTACCCCTACATTGACCCATCAAACACTCCCAGGGATGGTGCAGCACGGGTTAGATACAGAGTAAAGCTCCCTCTACTCTGTCCCAACAAATACATTAAGGGAAGGTACAGCATGGGTTAGATTGAGAGTAATGCTCCCGCTACACTGTCACATCAAACACTCCCCGGGCACGTACAGCGCAGCAAAGCTACAGAGTAAATCTTACACCACACTGTCCCATCAAACTCTCCCAGGGCAGGTACAGCATGGGATAGATACAGAGTAAAGCTCCTTCTACACTGTCCCATCAAACACTTCCAGGGCAGGTGCACCAGGGGTTCGATAAAGAGTAAAGCTCTCTCTACACTCTCCCCTCAAACTCTCCCAGGGAAGGTACAGCACAGGTTAGATACAGAATAAATCTTCCTCTACACTGTACCATCAAGCAGTCCCAGGGCAGGTACAGCATGGGTTAAATACAGAGTAAAGTTCCCTCTACACTGGCCCATCAAAAACTCCCAGGGCAGGTAAAGTACGGGTTGGATACTGAGTAAAGTTCCCTCTACACTGGCCCATGAAACACTCCCAGGGCAGGCAGAGCACGGGTTAGAAACAGTGTAAATCGACCTCTACACAATCCCATCAAACACTCCCAGGGCAGGTCCAGCAGAGTTAGATAGAGAATAAAGTTCTCTCTACATTGACCATCAAACACAACCAGCGCTGGTACAGCACAGGTTTGTCCCAACAAATACTTCCAGGGCAGGTACAGCACGGGTTAGATAAAGAGTAAAGCTCCCTCTACACAGTCCCTTCAAACAACCGCATGGAAGGTAAAGCACGGGTTAGGTCCAGAGTAAAGCTCCCTCTACAGTGTCCCATCAAATTCTCCCAGGGCTAATACAGCACGGGTTAGATACAGAGTAAAGCTCCCTCTACAGTGTCCCATCAAACACTTCCAGGGCAAGTACATCAGGGGTTAGATACTGAGTAAATCTAGCTCTACACTGTCCCATCAAACTCTCCAAGGGCAGGTAAAGCACGGGTTAGATACGGAGTAAAGTTACCTACACTGACACATGTACACCCCCAGAGCGGGTACAGCACAGGTTAGGTACAGAGTAAAGCTCCCTCTACTCTGTCCAAACAAATACATCAAGGGAAGGCACAGCACAGGTTAGATACAGAGTAAAGCTCCCTCTACATTGACCCATCAAACACTCCCAGGGATGGTGCAGCACGGGTTAGGTACAGAGTAAAGCTAACTCTGTACTGTTGCATCAAACACTCCCAGGGCAGGTACAGCACCACAGGGTAGATACAGAGTAAAGTTCCCTCTACACTGAACCACCAAACAATCCCAGGACAGGCACACCATGGGTTAGATACAGAGTAAAGTTCCTGCTGCACTGTCCCATCAAACACTTCCAGGGCAGGTGCACCACGGGTTCGATAAAGGGTAAAGCTCTCTCTACACTCTCCCCTCAAACACTCCCAAGGCAGGCACAGCACCGGACAGTTACACAGTAAAGCTACCTCTACACTGTCCCATCAAACACTCCCAGGGCAGATACAGCACGGGTTAGATACAGAGTAAAGCTCCCTCTACACTGTCCCATCAAACACTCCCAGGGTAGGTACACCAGGGGTTAGATACAGAGTAAAGCTCGCTCTACACTATTCCATCAAATTCTCCCAGGGCAGGCACAGCACAGGTTAGATACAGAGTAAAGCTCCCACTACAGTGTCCCATCAAACAGTTCAAGGGCAGGTAAACCAGGGTTTAGATACAGAGTAAAGCTCGCTCTACACTCTCCCATCAAATTCTCCCAGGGCAGGTACAGCACGGGTTAGATACGGAGTAAAGTTACCTCTACACTGACACATGTACACTCGCAGGGCGGTTACAGCACAGGTTAGATACAGAATAAAGTTACCTCTACATTGACCCATCAAACACTCCCAGGGATGGTGAAGCACGGGTTAGGTACAGAGCAAAGCTCCCTCTACTCTGTTCCAACAAATACATTAAGGGAAGGTACAGCATGGGTTAGATTGAGAGTAATGCTCCCGCTACACTGTCACATCAAACACTCCCCGGGCACGTACAGCGTAGCAAAGCTACAGAGTAAATCTTACACCACACTGTCCCATCAAACTCTCCCAGGGCAGGTACAGCATGGGATAGATACAGAGTAAAGTTCCTTCTACACTGTCCCATCAAACACTTCCAGGGCAGGTGCACCAGGGGTTTGATAAAGAGTAAAGCTCTCTCTACACTCTCCCCTCAAACTCTCCCAGGGAAGGTACAGCACAGGTTAGATACAGAATAAATCTTCCTCTACACTGTACCATCAAGCAGTCCCAGGGCAGGTACAGCATGGGTTAAATACAGAGTAATGTTCCCTCTACACTGGCCCATCAAAAACTCCCAGGGCAGGTAAAGTACGGGT
Source organism: Squalus acanthias (assembly GCA_030390025.1). Lineage (NCBI taxonomy): Eukaryota > Metazoa > Chordata > Chondrichthyes > Squaliformes > Squalidae > Squalus > Squalus acanthias. The sequence continues at coordinate 110,401,461 of CM059427.1, read as the reverse complement.
TGGATACTGAGTAATGTTCCCTCTACACTGGCCCATGAAACACTCCCAGGGCAGGCAGAGCACGGGTTAGAAACAGGGTAAAGCGACCTCTACACAATCCCATCAAACACTCCCAGGGCAGGTCCAGCAGAGTTAGATAGAAAATAAAGTTACCTCTACATTGACCATCAAACACTCCCAGGGCTGGTACAGCACAGGTTTGTCCCAACAAATACCTCCAGGGCAGGTACAGCACGGGTTAGATACAGAGTAAAGCTCCCTCTACAGTGTCCCATCAAATTCTCCCAGAGCGGGTACAGCACGGGTTCGATACAGAGTAAAGCTCCCTCTACACTGTCCCATCAAACACTTCCAGGGCAGGTACATCAGGGGTTAGATACTGAGTAAATCTAGCTCTACACTGTCCCATCAAACTCTCCAAGGGCAGGTAGAGCACGGGTTAGATACGAAGTAAAGTTATCTACACTGACACATGTACACCCCCAGGGCGGGTACAGCACAGGTTAGGTACAGAGTAAAGCTCCCTCTACTCTGTCCCAACAAATACATCAAGGGAAGGTACAGCATGGGTTAGATTGAGAGTAATGCTCCAGCTACACTGTCACATCAAACACTCCCCGGGCACGTGCAGCACAGCAAAGAGATAGAGTAAATCTTACTCCACACTGTCCCATGAAACACTCCCAGGGCAGGCAGAGCACGGGTTAGATACAGTATAAAGCGACCTCTACACAGTCCCATCAAACACTCCCAGGGCAGGTACAGCAGGGTTAGATAGAGAATAAAGTTCCCTCTACATTGACCATCAAACACTCCCAGGGCAGGTACAGCACAGGTTAGATACAGAGTAAAGCTCCCTCTACACTGTCCCATCAAACACTCACTGCGCAGGTACAGCACGGGTTAGATACAGAGTAAAGTTCCCTCTACACTGTCCCATCAAACACTCCCAGGGCAGGCACAGCACCGGTCAGGTACAGAGTAAAGCTACCTCTACACTCTCCCTTCAAACACTCCCAGGGCAGATACAGCACGGGTTAGATACAGAGTAAAGCTCCCTTAACACTGTCCCTTCAAACATCCCCATGGAAGCTACAGCACAGGTTAGGTACAGAGTAAAGCTTCCTCTACAGTGTCCCATCAAACACTTCCAGGGCAGGTACACCAGGGGTTAGATACAGAGTAAATCTAGCTCTACACTGTCCCATCAAATTCTACCAGGGCGGGTACAGCACAGGTTAGGTACAGAGTAAAGCAGCCTCTACTCTGTCCCAACAAACACATCAAGGGAAGGTGCAGCATGGGTTAGATTGAGAGTAATGCTCCCGCTACACTGTCACATCAAACACGCCCCGGGCACGTGCAGCACAGCAAAGCTACAGAGTAAATCTTACTCCACACTGTCCCATCATACACTCCCAGGGCAGATACAGCTTGGGTTAGATACAGAGTAAAGCTCGCTCTACACTCTCCCATCAAATTCTCCCAGGGCAGGTACAGCACGGGTTAGATACGGAGTAAAGCTCGCTCTACACTCTCCCATCAAATTCTCCCAGGGCAGGTACAGCACGGGTTAGATACGGAGTAAAGTTACCTCTACACTGACACATGTACACTCGCAGGGCAGTTACAGCACAGGTTAGATACAGAATAAAGTTACCCCTACATTGACCCATCAAACACTCCCAGGGATGGTGCAGCACGGGTTAGATACAGAGTAAAGCTCCCTCTACTCTGTCCCAACAAATACATTAAGGGAAGGTACAGCATGGGTTAGATTGAGAGTAATGCTCCCGCTACACTGTCACATCAAACACTCCCCGGGCACGTACAGCGCAGCAAAGCTACAGAGTAAATCTTACACCACACTGTCCCATCAAACTCTCCCAGGGCAGGTACAGCATGGGATAGATACAGAGTAAAGCTCCTTCTACACTTTCCCATCAAACACTTCCAGGGCAGGTGCACCAGGGGTTCGATAAAGAGTAAAGCTCTCTCTACACTCTCCCCTCAAACTCTCCCAGGGAAGGTACAGCACAGGTTAGATACAGAATAAATCTTCCTCTACACTGTACCATCAAGCAGTCCCAGGGCAGGTACAGCATGGGTTAAATACAGCGTAAAGTTCCCTCTACACTGGCCCATCAAAAACTCCCAGGGCAGGTAAAGTACGGGTTGGATACTGAGTAAAGTTCCCTCTACACTGGCCCATGAAACACTCCCAGGGCAGGCAGAGCACGGGTTAGAAACAGTGTAAATCAACCTCTACACAATCCCATCAAACACTCCCAGGGCAGGTCCAGCAGAGTTAGATAGAGCATAAAGTTATCTCTACATTGACCATCAAACACAACCAGCGCTGGTACAGCACAGGTTTGTCCCAACAAATACTTCCAGGGCAGGTACAGCATGGGTTAGATAAAGAGTAAAGCTCCCTCTACACAGTCCCTTCAAACAACCGCATGGAAGGTAAAGCACGGGTTAGGTCCAGAGTAAAGCTCCCTCTACAGTGTCCCATCAAATTCTCCCAGGGCTAATACAGCACGGGTTAGATACAGAGTAAAGCTCCCTCTACAGTGTCCCATCAAACACTTCCAGGGCAGGTACATCAGGGGTTAGATACTGAGTAAATCTAGCTCTACACTGTCCCATCAAACTCTCCAAGGGCAGGTAAAGCACGGGTTAGATACGGAGTAAAGTTACCTACACTGACACATGTACACCCCCAGAGCGGGTACAGCACAGGTTAGGTACAGAGTAAAGCTCCCTCTACAGTGCCCCATCAAACAGTTCAAGGGCAGGTAAACCAGGGTTTAGATACAGAGTAAAGCTCGCTCTACACTCTCCCATCAAATTCTCCCAGGGCAGGTACAGCACGGGTTAGATACGGAGTAAAGTTACCTCTACACTGACACATGTACACTCGCAGGGCGGTTACAGCACAGGTTAGATACAGAATAAAGTTACCTCTACATTGACCCATCAAACACTCCCAGGGATGGTGAAGCACGGGTTAGGTACAGAGCAAAGCTCCCTCTACTCTGTTCCAACAAATACATTAAGGGAAGGTACAGCATGGGTTAGATTGAGAGTAATGCTCCCGCTACACTGTCACATCAAACACTCCCCGGGCACGTACAGCGTAGCAAAGCTACAGAGTAAATCTTACACCACACTGTCCCATCAAACTCTCCCAGGGCAGGTACAGCATGGGATAGATACAGAGTAAAGTTCCTTCTACACTGTCCCATCAAACACTTCCAGGGCAGGTGCACCAGGGGTTTGATAAAGAGTAAAGCTCTCTCTACACTCTCCCCTCAAACTCTCCCAGGGAAGGTACAGCACAGGTTAGATACAGAATAAATCTTCCTCTACACTGTACCATCAAGCAGTCCCAGGGCAGGTACAGCATGGGTTAAATACAGAGTAAAGTTCCCTCTACACTGGCCCATCAAAAACTCCCAGGGCAGGTAAAGTACGGGTTGGATACTGAGTAATGTTCCCTCTACACTGGCCCATGAAACACTCCCAGGGCAGGCATAGCACGGGTTAGAAACAGGGTAAAGCGACCTCTACACAATCCCATCAAACACTCCCAGGGCAGGTCCAGCAGAGTTAGATAGAAAATAAAGTTACCTCTACATTGACCATCAAACACTCCCAGGGCTGGTACAGCACAGTTTTGTCCCAAAAAATACCTCCAGGGCAGGTACAGCACGGGTTAGATACAGAGTAAAGCTCCCTCTACAGTGTCCCATCAAATTCTCCCAGAGCGGGTACAGCACGGGTTCGATACAGAGTAAAGCTCCCTCTACACTGTCCCATCAAACACTTCCAGGGCAGGTACATCAGGGGTTAGATACTGAGTAAATCTAGCTCTACACTGTCCCATCAAACTCTCCAAGGGCAGGTAGAGCACGGGTTAGATACGAAGTAAAGTTATCTACACTGACACATGTACACCCCCAGGGCGGGTACAGCACAGGTTAGGTACAGAGTAAAGCTCCCTCTACTCTGTCCCAACAAATACATCAAGGGAAGGTACAGCATGGGTTAGACTGAGAGTAATGCTCCGGCTACACTGTCACATCAAACACTCCCCGGGCACGTGCAGCACAGCAAAGAGATAGAGTAAATCTTACTCCACACTGTCCCATGAAACACTCCCAGGGCAGGCAGAGCACGGGTTAGATACAGTATAAAGCGACCTCTACACAGTCCCATCAAACATTCCCAGGGCAGGTACAGCAGGGTTAGATAGAGAATAAAGTTCCCTCTACATTGACCATCAAACACTCCCAGGGCAGGTACAGCACAGGTTAGATACAGAGTAAAGCTCCCTCTACACTGTCCCATCAAACACTCACTGCGCAGGTACAGCACGGGTTAGATACAGAGTAAAGTTCCCTCTACACTGTCCCGTCAAACACTCCCAGGGCAGGCACAGCACCGGTCAGGTACAGAGTAAAGCTACCTCTACACTCTCCCATCAAACACTCCCAGGGCAGATACAGCACGGGTTAGATACAGAGTAAAGCTCCCTTAACACTGTCCCTTCAAACATCCCCATGGAAGCTACAGCACAGGTTAGGTACAGAGTAAAGCTTCCTCTACAGTGTCCCATCAAACACTTCCAGGGCAGGCACACCAGGGGTTAGATACAGAGTAAATCTAGCTCTACACTGTCCCATCAAATTCTACCAGGGCGGGTACAGCACAGGTTAGGTACAGAGTAAAGCAGCCTCTACTCTGTCCCAACAAACACATCAAGGGAAGGTGCAGCATGGGTTAGATTGAGAGTAATGCTCCCGCTACACTGTCACATCAAACACGCCCCGGGCACGTGCAGCACAGCAAAGCTACAGAGTAAATCTTACTCCACACTGTCCCATCATACACTCCCAGGGCAGATACAGCTTGGGTTAGATACAGAGTAAAGCTCGCTCTACACTCTCCCATCAAATTCTCCCAGGGCAGGTACAGCACGGGTTAGATACGGAGTAAAGCTCGCTCTACACTCTCCCATCAAATTCTCCCAGGGCAGGTACAGCACGGGTTAGATACGGAGTAAAGTTACCTCTACACTGACACATGTACACTCGCAGGGCGGTTACAGCACAGGTTAGATACAGAATAAAGTTACCCCTACATTGACCCATCAAACACTCCCAGGGATGGTGCAGCACGGGTTAGATACAGAGTAAAGCTCCCTCTACTCTGTCCCAACAAATACATTAAGGGAAGGTACAGCATGGGTTAGATTGAGAGTAATGCTCCCGCTACACTGTCACATCAAACACTCCCCGGGCACGTACAGCGCAGCAAAGCTACAGAGTAAATCTTACACCACACTGTCCCATCAAACTCTCCCAGGGCAGGTACAGCATGGGATAGATACAGAGTAAAGTTCCTTCTATACTGTCCCATCAAACACTTCCAGGGCAGGTGCACCAGGGGTTCGATAAAGAGTAAAGCTCTCTCTACACTCTCCCCTCAAACTCTCCCAGGGAAGGTACAGCACAGGTTAAATACAGGGTAAAGTTCCCTCTACACTGGCCCATCAAAAACTCCTAGGGCAGGTAAAGTACGGGTTGGATACTGAGTAAAGTTCCCTCTACACTGGCCCATGAAACACTCCCAGGGCAGGCAGAGCACGTGTTAGAAACAGTGTAAATCGACCTCTACACAATCCCATCAAACACTCCCAGGGCAGGTCCAGCAGAGTTAGATAGAGAATAAAGTTACCTCTACATTGACCATCAAACACAACCAGGGCAGGTCCAGCAGAGTTAGATAGAGAATAAAGTTACCTCTACATTGACCATCAAACACTCCCAGGGCAGGTCCAGCAGAGTTAGATAGAGAATAAAGTTCTCTCTACATTGACCATCAAACACAACCAGCGCTGGTACAGCACAGGTTTGTCCCAACAAATACTTCCAGGGCAGGTACAGCATGGGTTAGATAAAGAGTAAAGCTCCCTCTACACAGTCCCTTCAAACAACCGCATGGAAGGTAAAGCACGGGTTAGGTCCAGAGTAAAGCTCCCTCTACAGTGTCCCATCAAATTCTCCCAGGGCAGGTACAGCACGGGTTAGATACAGAGTAAAGCTCCCTCTACAGTGTCCCATCAAACACTTCCAGGGCAGGTACATCAGGGGTTAGATACAGAGTAAATCTAGCTCTACACTGTCCCATCAAACTCTCCAAGGGCAGGTAAAGCACGGGTTAGATACGGAGTAAAGTTACCTACACTGACACATGTACACCCCCAGAGCGGGTACAGCACAGGTTAGGTACAGAGTAAAGCTCCCTCTACTCTGTCCAAACAAATACATCAAGGGAAGGCACAGCACAGGTTAGATACAGAGTAAAGCTCCCTCTACATTGACCCATCAAACACTCCCAGGGATGGTGCAGCACAGGTTAGGTACAGAGTAAAGCTACCTCTGTACTGTTGCATCAAACACTCCCAGGGCAGGTACACCATGGGTTAGATACAGAGTAAAGTTCCTGCTGCACTGTCCCATCAAACACTTCCAGGGCAGGTGCACCACGGGTTCGATAAAGGGTAAAGCTCTCTCTGCACTCTCCCCTCAAACACTCCCAAGGCAAGCACAGCACCGGACAGTTACACAGTAAAGCTACCTCTACACTGTCCCATCAAACACTCCCAGGGCAGATACAGCACGGGTTAGATACAGAGTAAAGCTCCCTCTACACTGACACATCAAACTCTCCATGGGCAGATAAAACATGGGTTAGATACAGAGTAATGTTACCTCTACACTGACACATGTACACTCCCAGGGTACAGCACGGGTTAGGTACAGAGTAAAGCTCCCTCTACACTGTCCCATCAAACACTCCCAGGGTAGGTACACCAGGGGTTAGATACAGAGTAAAGCTCGCTCTACACTATTCCATCAAATTCTCCCAGGGCAGGTACAGCATGGGTTAGATACGGAGTAAAGTTACCTCTACACTGACACATGTACACTCGCAATGCGGTTACAGCATGGGTTAGATACAGAGTAAAGCTCCCTCTACAGTGTCCCATCAAACACTTCCAGGGCAGGTACACCATGGGTTAGATACAGAGTAAAGTTCCCTCTGCACGGTCATATGAACACTCCCAGGGCAGGTACAGCACGGGTTAGATACAGAGTAATGCTCACTCTACACTGTCCCATCAAATACTTCCATGGCAGGTGCACCAGGGGTTCAATAAAGAGTAAAGCTCTCTCTACACTCTCCCCTCAAACTCTCCCAGGGAAGGTACAGCACAGGTTAAATACAGAGTAAAGCTCCCTCTTCACTGGCCCATCAAAAAATGAGAGGTCGCACAACACCAGGTTATAGTCCAACAGTTTTATTTGAAATCACAAGCTTTCGGAGCTATCGATCGCCCCTTCCTCGGGTGAAACTCCCAGGGCAGGTACAGCATGGGTTAGGTGCAGAGTAATGCTCCCTCTGTACTGTCCCATCAAACACTCACTGCGCAGGTACAGCACGGGTTAGATACAGAGTAAAGTTCCCTCTACACTGTCCCATCAAACTCTCCCAGGACAGATACAGCACGGGTTAGATACAGAGTAAAGTTCCCTCTACACTGTCCCACCAAACAATCCCAGGACAGGCACACCATGGGTTAGATAAAGAGTAAAGTTCCCGCTGCACTGTCCCATCAAACACTTCCAGGGCAGGTGCACCACGGGTTCGATAAAGGGTAAAGCTCTCTCTACACTCTCCCCTCAAACACTCCCAAGGCAAGCACAGCACCGGACAGTTACAGAGTAAAGCTACCTCTACACTGTCCCATCAAACACTCCCAGGGCAGATACAGCACGGGTTAGATACAGAGTAAAGCTCCCTCTACACTGGCACATCAAACTCTCCATGGGCAGATAAAGCGCGGGTTAGATCGGGAGTAATGTTACCTCTACACTGACACATGTACACTCCCAGGGTACAGCACAGGTTAGATACAGAGTAAAGTTCCCTCTACATTGACCCATCAAACACTCCCAGAGATGGTGCACCACGGGTTAGGAACAGAGTAAATCTCCATCTACTCTGTCCCAACAAATACATCAAGGGAAGGTACAGTATGGGTTAGATTGAGAGTAATGATTCCGCTACACTGTCACTTCAAACACGCCCAAGGCACGTGCAGCACAGCAAAGCTATAGAGTAATTCTTACTCCACACTGTCCCATCAAACACTCCCAGGGCAGATACAGCATGGGTTAGATACGGAGTAAAGTTGCCTCTACACTGTCACATGAACACTCGCAGGGCAGGAACAGCACGGGTTAGATACAGAGTAAAGCTCCCTCTAGACTGTTCCACCAAACAATCCCAGGACAGGCACACCTTGGGTTAGGTACAGAGTAAAGTTACCTCTACACTGTCCCATCAAACACTCCCAGGGTAGGTACACCAGGGGTTAGATACAGAGTAAAGCTCGCTCTACACTATTCCATCAAATTCTCCCAGGGCAGGTACAGCACGGGTTAGATACGGAGTAAAGCTCCCTCTACAGTGCACCATCAAACACTTCCAGGGCTGGTACACCAGGGATTAGATACAGAGTAAATCTCACACCACACTGTCCCATCAAACTCTCCCAGGGCAGGTACAGCATGGGATAGATACAGAGTAAAGTTCCCTCTGCACTGTCACATGAACACTCCCAGGGCAGGTACAGCACGGGTTAGATACAGAGTAAAGCTCCCTCTACAGTGTCCCATCAAACACTTCCAGGGCAGGTACACCAGGGATTAGATACAGAGTAAATCTCACACCACACTGTCCCATCAAACTCTCCCAGGGCAGGTACAGCATGGGTTAGATACAGAGTAATGCTCCCTCTACACTGTCCCATCAAACACTTCCAGGGCAGGTGCACCAGGGGTTCGATAAAGAGTAAAGATCTCTCTACACTCTCCCCTCAAACTCTCCCAGGGAAGGTACAGCACAGGTTAAATACAGAGTAAAGCTCCCTCTTCACTGGCCCATCAAAAACTCCCAGGGCAGGTAAAGGTTGGGTTAGATACTGAGTAAAGTTCCCTCTACACTGGCCCATGAAACACTCCCAGGGCAGGTAGAGCACGGGTTAGATACAGTGTAAAGCGACCTCTATCAGTCCCATCAAACACTCCCAGGGCAGGTACAGCAGGGTTCGATAAAGAATAAAGTTCCCTCTACATTGACCATCAAACACTCCCAGGGCTGGTACAGCACAGGTTCGGTACAGAGTAAATCTCCCTCTACTCTGTCCCAACAAATACTTCCAGGGCAGGTACAGCATGGGTTAGGTGCAGAGTAATGCTCCCTCTGCACTGTCCCATCAAACACTCACTGCGCAGGTACAGCACGGGTTAGATACAGAGTAAAGTTCCCTCTACACTGTCCCATCAAACTCTCCCAGGACAGATACAGCACGGGTTAGATACAGAGTAAAGGTCTCTCTACACTCTCCCCTCAAACACTCCCAAGGCAGGCACAGCACCGGTCAGTTGCAGAGTAAAGCTACCTCTACACTGTCCCACCAAACAATCCCAGGACAGGCACACCATGGGTTAGATACAGAGTAAAGTTTCCGCTGTACTTTCCCATCAAACACTTCCAGGGCAGGTGCACCAGGGGTTCGATAAAGAGTAAAGCTCTCTCTACACTCTCCCCTCAAACTCTCCCAGGGAAGGTACAGCACAGGTTAAATACAGAGTAAAGCTCCCTCAACACTGGCCCATCAAAAACTCCCAGGGCAGATAAAGTACGGGTTAGATTCTGAGTAAAGTTCCCTCTACACTGGCCCATGAAACACTCCCAGGGCAGGCAGAGCACGGGTTAGATACAGTGTAAAGCGACCTCTATCAGTCCCATCAAACACTCCCAGGGCAGGTACAGCAGGGTTAGATAGAGAATAAAGTTCCCTCTACATTGACCATCAAACACTCCCAGGGATGGTACAGCAATGGTTCGGTACAGAGTAAATCTCCCTCTACTCTGTCCCAACAAATACTTCCAAGGCAGGCACAGCATGGGTTAGGTGCAGAGTAATGCTCCCTCTGCACTGTCCCATCAAACACTCACTGCGCAGGTACAGCACGGTTTAGATACAGAGTAAAGTTCCCTCTACACTGTCCCACCAAAGAATCCCAGGACAGGCACACCATGGGTTAGACCGCTGTACTTTCCCATCAAACACTTCCAGGGCAGGTGCACCACGGGTTCGATAAAGAGTAAAGCTCTCTCTACACTCTCCCCTCAAACACTCCCAAGGCAGGCACAGCACCGGTCAGTTACAGAGTAAAGCTACCTCTACACTGTCCCATCAAACACTCCCAGAGTAGATACAGCACGGGTTAGATACAGAGTAAAGCTCCCTCTACACTGTCCCTTCAAACAACCCCATGGAATGTACAGCACGGGTTAGGTACAGAGTAAAGCTCCCTCTACACTGTCCCATCAAACACTCCCAGGGCAGGTACAGCACAGCTTAGATACAGAGTAAAGCTCGCTCTACACTATTCCATCAAATTCTCCCAGGGCAGGTACAGCACGGGTTAGATACGGAGTAAAGTTACCTCTACACTGACACATGTACACTCGCAGGGTGGTTACAGCATGGGTTAGATACAGAGTAAAGCTCCCTCTACAGTGTCCCATCAAACACTTCCAGGGCAGGTACACCAGGGGTTAGATACAGAGTAAATCTTACACCACACTGTCCCATCAAACTCTCCCAGGGCAGGTACAGCATGGGATAGATACAGAGTAAAGTTCCCTCTGCACTGTCACATGAACAGTCCCAGGGCAGGTACAGCACGGGTTAGATACAGAGTAATGCTCCCTCTACACTGTCCCATCAAACACTTCCAGGGCAGGGGCACCAGGGGTTCGATAAAGAGTAAAGCTCTCTCTACACTCTCCCCTCAAACTCTCCCAGGGAAGGTACAGCACAGGTTAAATACAGAGTAAAGCTTCCTCTACACTGGCCCATGAAACACTCCCAGGGCAGGCAGAGCACGGGTTAGATACAGTGTAAAGCGACCTCTATCAGTCCCATCAAACACTCCCAGGGCAGGTACAGCAGGGTTAGATAGAGAATAAAGTTCCCTCTGCATTGACCATCAAACACTCCCAGGGCTGATACAGCACAGGTTCGGTACAGAATAAATCTCCCTCTACTCTGTCCCAACAAATACTTCCAGGGCAGGTACAGCATGGGTTAGGTACAGAGTAAAGCTCCCTCTTCATTGTCCCATCAAACACTCACTGCGCAGGTACAGCATGGGTTAGATACAGAGTAAAGTTCCCTCTACACTGTCCCATCAAACTCTCGCTGGACAGATACAGCACAGGTTAGATACAGAGTAAAGGTCCCTCTACACTGTCCCACCAAACATTCCCAGGACAGGCACTCCATGGGTTAGATACAGAGTAAAGTTCCCGCTGCACTGTCCCATCAAACACTTCCAGGGCAGGTGCCCCACGGGTTCGATAAAGAGTAAAGCTCTCTCGACACTCTCCCCTCAAACTCTCCCAGGGAAGGTACAGCACAGGTTAGATACAGAGTAAAGTTCCCTCTACACTGTCACATCAAACACTCCCAGGGCAGGCACAGCACGGGTTAGATACAGAGTAAATCTACCGCTACATTGTCCCATCAAACACTCCCAGGGCATGTACAGTACGGGTTATATACAGAGTAAAGTTCCCTCTACATTGACCCATCAAACACTCCCAGGGTAGGCACAGCACGGGTTAGATACAGGGCAAAGCTACCTCTACACTGTCCCATCAAACACTCCCAGGGCAGGTACAGCACAGGTTAGATACAGAGTAAAGTTCCCTCTACATTGACCCACCAAACAATCCCAGGACAGGCACACCATGGGTTAGATTAAGAGTAATGTTGCCGCTACACTGTCTCATGAAACACTTCCAGGGCAGGTACACCAGGGGTTCGATAAATAGTAAAGCTCTCTCTACACTCCCCCCTCAAACTCTCCCAGGGAGTGTACAGCACGGGTTAGATACAGAGAAAAGCTCCCTCTACACTGTCCCAGCAAACACTCCCTGCGCAGATACAGCACGGGTTAGATACAGAGTAATGTTCCCTCTACACTCTCCCATCAAACATTCCCAGGGCAGGCAGAGCACCGGTCAGATACATAGGGCTGGATTTTAATACTGGGGCGGGTTGGGGTCTTGTCATCCGCATTTCGTGTTATCCACCCGTCTGCAATTGGATGTGGGAGATTGAAGCGATTTTCACTTAATTGGGCAATTGAGTTCCAGCATGTGGGAACCCGTGAACTAATTAGTGGTTTCAGTCTGAAAGTCGCCTCTGATGATGTCATCATTGCTGCTGCATTGTAGGTCAGAGAGTGCCTGGCTTTTGCTGTGAGAGGACCTGGATGCAAAATGAGCAGGAGAGAGAGAGAGAGAGAAATTTTTTTGCATCCAGGTCCTCTCACAGCAAAGGCCAGGCACTCTCTGACCTGCAATGCAGCAGCAATGATGACAGCAAAGGCCAGGCAGCCTGGAAGACCTTCAATGCAGCAGCATCAGAGGTGACTTTCAGACCTAATACTACTACTACCTTCATCACATCTCCGTTGTAATAGTGGACCTGCAGCTGATAGTCAGCTATCCAAATGTGCTCCCACCAGGTTTCACAATCGTGGTTCAGAACAGGTGTGCTTCACGTAGATCAAGGGTTAAAATCACAAAGGCCTTTCAAAATGGCATTATAGAGCCAATTTAGTGCTTGTTAAGGGCCTTAACAGCCTATCCCGTCTCTTAAAGGCGGGACGGAGTCGGGACCAGCAGACACAATTTAATGAAAATTGCGTGGAGGCGGGATGGAGGCGGACTTGTGCCCGCCCGCCAGTTTTCGCAATTTTAACCCCCCACATGCCTCCAAACCCACCTCCACGGGTCAATGAAAATCCAGCCCATAGAGTCATAGGGCTGGATTTTGAATGACTCATGGAGTCGGGTTTGGAGGCGTGTGGGGGGTTAAATTTGCGGGGTCGGGGGTTCCGATCCCATCCCGACTCCATCCCGCCTCCACGCAATTTTGACAAAATCAGTCATGGGGTTCCCGACTCCGTCCCGCCTCCAAGAGGCGGGAGAGGCCATTAAAGCCCTTAACAAGCCCTAAATTGGCTCTGTAATGCCATTTTGAAACGTTTTAGCTAGTTTAACCCTTTTCCAACGTGAAGCACGCCTGGTGTGAAACACTCCAGTGAAACCTGGCGGGAGCACAAGTGGATAGCTGACTATCAGCTGCAGGTCCACTATTACAACGGAGATGTGATGAAGGTAGTAGTAGTATTAGGTCTGAAAGTCGCCTCTAATGCTGCTGCATTGAATATCTTTAGAGACTGCCTGGCCTTTGCTGTGAGAGGACTTGGATGCAAAAAATGCTCTCTCTCTCTCTCTCTCTCTCTGGGCTGGATTTTGAATGACCCATGGAGTCGGGTTTGGAGGCGTGTGGGGGGTTAAATTTGCGGAGTCGGGGTTTCCGACCCCATCCCGCCTCCATCCCGCCTCCACGCAATTTTGACAAAATCAGTCGCGGGGTTCCCGACTCCGTCCCGCCTCCAAGAGGCGGGAGAGGCCATTAAAGCACTTAACAAGCCCTAAATTGGGTCTGTAATGCTATTTTGAAACGTTGTAGCCAGTTTAACCCTTTTCTGACGTGAAGCACGCCTGGTGTGAAACACTCCAGTGAAACCTGGCGGGAGCACAAATGGATAGCTGACTATCGGCTGCAATTCCACTATTACAACGGAGATGTGATGAAGGTAGTAGTAGTATTAGGTCTGAAAGTCGCCTCTGGTACTGCTACATTCAATGTCATGGCATCTGGTGCAAGAGGACTTGGATGCAAAAATCTCTCTCTCTCTCTCTCTTATATATTTGCATCCAGGTCCACTCACATCAGAAGCAATGCAGACAGGTCCTGTCTCACCAGTAGCCAGACAATCTCTGAGAGCAGGCAGTCAGCAATAATGACATCTTCAGAGGCGGGTTTCAGACTGAAACCACTAATTAGGTCATGGGTTCCCACATGCTGGAACTCAATTGCCCAATTAAGTGAAAATTGCATCAGGCATCCACATTAATCTGGAGTCGGAGGGGAAACACGAAATGCGGATTACACGACCCCAACCCGACCCCAAGACAAAATCCAGCCCTCTCTCTCTCTCTCTCTCTCTTATCTCCCCCGCCCCGCCACCCCCATCCAGGTCCACTCACATCAAAAGCCAGGCTCCTCTCTCACCAACAGCCAGACAATCTCTGAGACCAGTCAGCAATGATGACATCATCAGAGGCGACTTTCAGACTCAAACCACTAATTGGTTCATGGGTTCCCACATGCTGGAACTCAATTGCCCAATTAAGTGAAAATTGCATCAGTGATCCACATTAATCTGGAGTCGGGGGGTGGGGGGGAACACGAAATGCGGATAACACGACCCCAACCCGACCCCAAGACAAAATCCAGCCCATAGAGTTATACAGCACAGAAAGAGGCCCTTCGGCCCACTGTGTCCGCGCCGGCCATCAAGCCCTGTCTATTCTAATCCCATTTTCCAGCACTTGGTCCGTAGCCTTGTAAGCTATGGCGTTTCAAGTGCTCATCTAAATGCTTCTTGAATGTTGTGAGGGTTCCTGCCTCTACCACCCTTTCAGGCAGTGAGTTCCAGATTCCAACCACCCTCTGGGTGAAAAAGTTTTTCCTCAAATCCCCTCTAAACCTCCTGCCCCTTACCTTGAAACTATGACCCCTGGTTATTGACCCCTCTACTAAGGGAAAAGTTCCTTTCTATCTACCCTATCTATGCCCCCTCATAATTTTGTACACCTCAATCAGGTCCCCCCTCAGCCTTCTCTGCTCCAAGGAAAACAACCCCAGCCTGTCCAGTCTCTCTTCATAGCTGAAGCACTCCAGCCCAGGTAACATCCTGGTGAATCTCCTCTGCACCCTCTCCAATGCACTCACATCCTTCCTATAGTGTGGCGACCAGAACTGCACACAGTATTCCAGCTGTTGCCTAACTAACGTTTTGTACAGCTCCATCATAAACTCCCTGCTCTTATATTCTATGCCTCGACTAATGAAGGCAAGTATCCCATATGCCTTCTTAACCACCTTATTAACCTGTCCTGCTGCCTTCAGGGATCTATGTGCATGCACGCCAAGGTCCTTCTGATCCTCTGTCCTTCCTAGGGTCCTACCATTCATTGTGTATTCCCTTGCCTTGTTAGTCCTCCCAAAATGCATCAGCTCACACGTTTCAGGGTTAAATTCCATTTGCCACTGTTCTGCCCATCTAACCAACCCATCTATATCATCCTGTAGCCTGAGGCTTCCCTCCTCGCTATTTACCACCCCACCAATTTTCGTGTCATCTGCGAACTTACTGATCATACCTCCTGCATTCATATCTAAATCATTAATGTACACTACAAACAGCAAAGGACCCAGGACCGATCCCTGCGGTACACCACTGGACACAGGCTTCCAGTCACAAAAACAACCTTCGACCATCACCCTCTGCCTCCTGCCACTAAGTCAATTTTGGATCCAATGTGCCAAATTGCCCTGGATCCCATGGGCTCTTACCTTCTTGACCAGTCTCCTATGCGGGACTTTGTCAAAAGCCTTACTGAAGTCCATGTAGACTACATCAACTGCACTACCCTCATCCACACACCTAGTCACCCCCTCGAAAAATTCAATCAAATTGGTTAGACATGATCTCCCCCTGACAAAGCCATGCTGACTATCCTTGATTAACCCTTGCCTCTCCAAGTGGAGACTAATTCTGTCCCTCAGAATTTTTTCCAATAATTTCCCTACCACTGATTTTAGGCTCACTGGCCAGTAATTCCCTGGTTTATTCCTACTACCCTTCTTGAATAATGGTACTACGTTAGCTGTCCTCCAGTCCTCTGGCACCTCCCCTGTGGCCAGAGAGGTTCTGAAAATTTGTGTCGGAGCCCCTGCAATCTCCTCCCTTGCCTCACACAGCAGCCTGGGATACATCTCGTCTGAGCCTGGGGATTTATCTACTTTTAAGCCCGCTAAAACCACTAGTACCTCCTCCCTCTCAATACTAATTTGTTCAAGTATATCACAATCCTCCCGCCTGATTTCTATGCCTACATTGTCCTTCTCCATAGTGAACACAGATGCAAAATATTCATTTAAAACCTCACCTACATCTTCCGGCTCTACACACAGATTGCCACTTTGGTCCCTAATGGGCCCTACTCTTTCCCTGGTTATCCTCTTGCCCTTAATATACTTATAAAACACCTTGGGATTTTCCTTTATTTTGCCCGCCAGTGTTTTTCATGCCCCCTCTTCGCTCTCCTAATTTCTTTTTAAGTACCCCCCTGCACTTTCTATACTACTCTAGGGCTTCCACTGTTTTTAGTCCTTTGTATCTGCCAAAAGCCTCCCTTTTTTTCATAATCCATTCTTGTATATCCCTTGACATCCAGGGTTCTCTGGGCTTGTTGGTCCCACCCTTGACCTTTACGGGAACATGTCTCTATTTCCTTTCTGAAAGACTCCCACTGCTCTGATGTGGATTTTCCTACAAGTAGCTGATCCCAGTCAACTTTGGCCAGATCCTGCCTTATCATATTAAAATTGGCCTTCCCCCAACTTAGAACCTTTATTTCCGGTCCATCTTTGTCCTTTTCCATGACTACCTTAAATCTCACTGACTTATGGTCACTGTCACCAAGATGCTCTCCTACTGACACTTCTACCACTTGCTCGGCTATATTCCCTAGAATTAGGTCCAGTACCGCCCCCTCTCTTGTAGGACTTTCTACATGCTGGCTCAAAAAGCTCTCCTGGATGCACTTTAAGAATTCCGCATCCTCTAAGCCTTTCACACTCTGACTATCCCAGTTAATATTGGGGAAGTTTAAATCCCCTACTATTATTACCCTATTATTTCTACACTTCTCTGAGATTTGCCTTCATATCTGTTCCTCTATCTCCCCCTGACTGTTTGGGGGCCTATAGTACACTCCCAGCAAAGTGCTTGCCCCCTTTTTGTTTTTAAGTTCTACCCATATGGCCTCATTAGAGGAACCTGCTAAGATATCATCCCTCCTTACAGCAGTAATTGACTCCTTGATTAATATTGCGACACCCCCTCCTCTTTTACACCCTCCTCTGTCTCGCCTGAAGATTCTTTACCCTGGAATATTGAGCTGCCAGTCCTGCCCCTCCCTCAACCATGTCTCTGTGACAGCAACAATATCATACTCCCATGTGTTCATCAACACCTTCAATTCATCTGCCTTACTCACAAGACTCCTTGCATGAAAATAAATGCCATCCAGCCTTGCCATACTCCCTTGCGCCGTTACATATTTGCTCTGCCTTCCAGGCTGACTTGTTTTTTCCTCTATATTTGGCTGTGCATCACCCCCTACTGTAGCTCCACTCCGTATCCCATCCCCCTGCCAAGTTAGTTTAAACCCCCCCCGCAACAGTACTAGTAAACCTCCCCGCAAGGATGCTGGTCCCGTTCCGGTTCAGGTGCAACCCGTCCGACTTGTACAGGTCCCACCTTCCCCAGAAGCAGACCCAGTGATCCAGGAAACTAAAGCCCTCCCTCCTGCACCAACTCTTTAGCCACGCATTCATCTGCTCTATCCTCCTATTCCTATACTCACTAGTGAGAAGTCGCACAACACCAGGTTATAGTCCAAAAAAAAAACCAAAAACTGTTGGACTATAACCTGGTGTTGTGCGACTTCTCATTTTTGTCCACCCCAGTCCAACGCCGGCATCTCCACATCATATACTCACTAGCACATGGCACCGGGAGCAATCCAGAGATTACAACCTTTGAGGTCCTGCTTTTTAATCTACTACCTAGCTCCCTAAATTCTTGTTGCAGGACCTCATCCCTCTTTCTACCAATGTCGTTGGTACCAATGTGAACCACGACCTCTGACTGTTCGCCCTCCCCCTTCAGAATGCCCTGCAGCCGTTCAGTGACATCCTTGACCCTGGCACCAGGGAGGCAATACACCATCCTGGACTCACGTCTGCGGACACAGAAACATCTATCTGTTCCCCTTACGATAGAATCCCCTATCACTATTGCTCTCCCACTCTTTTTCCTCCCCTCCTGTGCAGCTGAGCCACTCGTAGTGCCACAGACTTGGCTCTTGCTGCATTCGCCTGAGAAAGCATCTCCCCCAGCAGTATCCAAAATGGAAAATCTGTCGGAGAGGGAGATGGACTCAGAGTAAAGCTACCTCTACACCGTCTCATCAATCACTCCCAGGGCAGATACAGCACGGGTTAGATACGGTGGCACTTCAAACACTCCCAGGGCAGGAACATCACGGGTTAGATTGAAAGTAAAGCTCCCTCTACAATGAGCCATCAAACACTCCCAGGGCAGGTACAGCAATGGTTATATACACATGCTTTGTTTTCTATCTATATATGCTTTGGCGATTCTGTATCTAATTTACTTCACCTGAGGAAGGAGCAATCGATAGCTCCGAAAGCTTGTGATTTCAAATAAAACTGTTGGACTATAACCTGGTGTTGTGCGACCTCTCAATTTTATATACATAGATACATAGATACATAGAAGATAGGAGCAGGAGTAGGCCATCCGGCCCTTCGAGCCTGCTCCGCCATTTAATGAGATCATGGCTGATCCTCCAATTCAGTATCCCGTCCCCGCCTTCTCTCCGTAACCCTTAACCCCTTTTGCCTGTAGAAATATATCTAATTCCCTCTTAAATATATTTAATGAGCTGGCGTACACTGCCCTCTGTGGCAATGAGTTCCACAGGTTCACCACCCTCTGAGTGAAGAAATTCCCCCTCATTTCTGTCCTAAATGGTTTAGCCCTTATCCTTAAATTATGTCCTCTAGTTCTGTTCTCACCCGCCAAGGGAAACATTCCTTCTGCATCTAGTCTGTCTAGACCTGTCAGAATTTTATACACTTCTATGAGGTCCCCTCTCAATCTTCTAAACTCCAGTGTGTACATCCCTAAACTACATAGTCTCTCCTCATAGGTCAATCCCGCCATTCCTGGTATCAGCCTGGTGAATCGCCGCTGCACCCCCTCCATGGCAAGAACATCTTTCCTCAGATGAGGCGACCAAAACTGTACACAGTACTCGAGGTGTGGTCTCACCAGTGCCCTGTACAGCTGCAGCAAGGTATCCCTGTTCCTGTATTCCAACCCTTTTGCTATGAAGGCCAGCATACCGTTTGCCTTCTTGACCGCCTGTTGCACCTGCATGCTCGCCTTCAGTGACTGGTGTACAAGAACACCCAGGTCTCTCTGTACTTCCCCCTCTCCCAATTTATTGCCATTTAAATAATAATTTGCCCTCCCGTTCCTGCACCCAAGGTGGATAACTTCGCACTTGTCCACATTATAGTGCATCTGCCATTTATCCGCCCAATCACCCAGTCTGTCCAAATCGCTCTGGAGCTTCCTGGTCTCCTCCTCTGAGCCCACCCCGCCTCCTAGTTTAGTGTCGTCTGCAAATTTGGAAATGCTGCATCCGACTCCCTGATCCAGGTCATTAATGTAAATTGTGAACAGCTGGGGACCCAGGACAGATCCCTGTGGTACCCCACTTGTTACTGCCTGCCATTCAGAAAATGAGCCGTTTATTCCAACTCTCTGTTTTCTATCTGACAGCCAGTTCTCTATCCACGTCAATACTTTCCCCTTTATCCCATGAGCTTCAATTTTCCATGCTAATCTTTTATGTGGGACCTTATCGAAGGCCTTTTGGAAGTCCAGGTACACCACATCTACTGGCTCTCCCCCATCTATTTTACCAGTTACTCCCTCAAAAAATTCCAATAGATTAGTCAAGCACGATTTACCCTTTGTAAATCCATGTTGACTCTGTCCTATCCTGTCCCCATTTGCTAAGTGCTCCGCTATTTCATCCTTAATGATGGACTCCAGCATTTTGCCCACAACTGATGTAAGGCTTACAGGTCTGTAATTACCTGCTTTTTCCCTACCCCCCTTTTTGAATAGTGGGGTAACGTTAGCTACCCTCCAATCCATGGGCACTGTTCCCGAGTCTAATGAATTCTGAAAAATCATACTTAGTGCATCCGCTATCTCTAGGGCCACCTCCTTCAGTACCCTAGGATGCATGTTATCAGGCCCTGGGGATTTGTCCGCCTTCAATCCCTTTAGCTTCCTTAACACCATATCCTTAGAGATATTGATTTGCGTCAGTTCCTCCTTTGCCCATGTCCCTATTTTTCCCGATATCCCAGGGAGGTTTTTTGTGTCTTCCTTCGTAAAGACTGACCCAAAGTATGCATTTAGTTGGTCTGCCATTTCCTTATTTCCCGTTATATATTCCCCCGTATCTGACTGCAATGGACCAACTTTGGTTTTCACCAGTCTTTTCCTCTTGATATACTTATAAAAAATACAGAGTAAAGTTCCCTCTACGCTGGCACATCAAACACTCCCAGGGAAGGTACAGCACGGGTTAGATACAGAGTAAAGCTCCCTCTACACTGTCCCATCAAAAACTCCCAGAGCAGGCACAGCACGGGTTAGATACAGAGTAAAGCTCCCTCTACACTGTCCCATCAAACACTTCCAGGGCAGTTAAACCAGGGTTTAGATACAGAGTAAAGCTCGCTCTAAACTGTCCCATCAAATTCTCCCAGGGCAGGTACAGTCGGGGTTAGATACAGAGAAAATCTCGCTCTACATTGTCCCACAAACACTCCCTGCACAGATACAGCACGGGTTAGACACAGAGTAAAGTTCCCTCTACACTGTCCCATCAAATACTTCCTGGGCAGGCACAGCACCGGTTAGATACAGAGTAATGCTCCCTCTACACTGTCCCATCAAACACTCCCAGGGCAGATACAGCACGGGTTAGATACAGAGTAAAGGTCCCTCTACACTGGCACATCAGACATTCCCATGGAAGGTACAGCACGGGTCAGATACAGACATAAGCTCCCTCTGCAGTGTCTCTTCAAACACCCCCATGGAAGGTAAAGCACGGGTTAGGTACAGAGTAAAGCTACCTCTACACTGTCCCACCAAACACTCCCAAGGAAGGTACAGCACGGGTTAGATAGAGAGTAAATCTTCCTCTACACTGTCCCATCAAACACTCCCAGGGAAGATACAGCACGGGTTAGATCCAGAGAAATGCTCCCTCTACACTGTGCCATCAAACACTCCCTGCGCAGGTACAGAATGGGTCAGATAGAGAGTAAGGTTTCCTCTACACTGTCTTATCAAACACTCCCAGGGCAGGTACAGCACAGCAAAGCTACAGAGTAAATCTTACACCACACTGTCCCACGGCAGGTACAGCATGGGTTAGATACGGAGTAAAGTTTCTTCTACACTGTCACATGAACACTCACAGGGCAGGTACAGCACGGGTTAGACAGAGTAAAGCTCCCTCTACACTGTCCCACCAAACAATCCCAGGACAGGCACACCATGGGTTAGATACAGAGTAAAGTTCCCGCTACACTGTCCCATCAAACACTTCCAGGGCAGGTGCACCATGAGTTCGATAAAAAGTAAAGCTCTCTCTACAATCTCCCCTCAAACTCTCCCAGGGAAGGTACAGCATGGGTTAGATACAGAGTAATGCTCCCTCTACACTGTCCCATCAAACACTCCCAGGGTAGGCACAGCACGGGTTAGATACAGAGTAAAGCTACCTCTACACCGTCCCACCAAACACTCCCAGGGAAGGTACAGCACGGGATAGATAGAGAGTAAATCTTCCTCTACACTGTCCTATCAAACACTCCCAGGTCGGATACAGCACGGGTTAGATACAGAGAAATCTTCCTCTACACTGTGCCATCAAACACTCCCTGCGCGGGTACAGAATGGGTCAGATAGAGAGTAAAGTTCCCTCTACTCTGTCCCATCAAACACTCCCAGGGCAGGCACAGCACGGGGCAGATACAGAGTAAAGCTACCTCTACACTGTCCCATCAAACACTCCCAGGGCAGGTACAGCAGGGGTTAGATACGGAGTAAAGTTCCCTCTACATTGACCCATTAAACACTCGCAGGGATGGTACAGCACGGGTTAGAAACAGAGAAAAGCTCCCTCTACACAGTCCCAGCAAACACTCCCTATGTAGATACAGCACGGGTTAGATACAGAGTAAAGTTTCCTCCACACTGTCGCATCAAATACTCCCGGGGTAGATACAGCACAGGTTAGATACAGAGTAAAGCACCCTCTACACTGGCACATCAAACACTCCCAGGGCAGGTACATCACAGGTTAGATTGAGGTTAAAGCTCCCTCTACATTGTCCCACCAAACACTCCTAGGGCAGGTACAGCACGGGTTAGATACAGAGAAAATCTCCCTCTACACTGGCCCATCAAACACTCCCTGCGCAGGTACAGCACGGGTTAGATACAGAGTAAAGTTTCCTCTACACTGTCCCATCAAATACTCCCAGGGCAGGCACAGCACGGGTCAGATACAAAGTAAAGCTACCCCTACACTGTCCCATCAAACACTCCCAGGGCAGGTACAGCAGGGGTTATATACGGAGTAAAGTTCCCTCTACAGTGTCCCATCAAACACTTCCAGGGCAGGCACAGCACCGGTCAGATACAGAGTAAAGCTCCCTCTACACTGTCCCATCAAACACTCCCAGGGCAGATACAGCACGGGTTAGCTACAGAGTAAAGCAACCTCTACACTGGCACTTCAAACACTCCGAGGGAAGGCACATCACGGGTTAGATTGAGAGTAAAGCTCCCTCTACAGTGTCCCATGTAACACTCCCAGGGCAGGTACAGCATGGGTTATATACAGAGTAAAGTTCCCTCTACATTGACCCATCAAACACTTTCAGGGATGGTACAGCACGGGTTAGATACAGAGAAAATCTCCTTTACACTGGCCCATCAAACACTCCCTGCGCAGGTACAGCACGGGTTAGATACAGAGTAAAGCTCCCTCTACACTGTCCCATCAAACACTCCCAGGGCAGGCATAGCACCGGTCAGACAGAGTTAAGCTACCTCTACACTATCCCATCAAACACTCCCAGGGCTGATACAGCACGGGTTAGATACAGAGTAAAGCCATCTCTACACTGGCACATCAAACACTCCCAGGGAAGGTGCAGCATGGGTTAGATACAGAGTAAAGCTGCCTCTACGCTGTCCCATCAAAAACTCCCAGGGCAGGCACAGCACGGGTTAGATACAGAGTAAAGCTCCCTCTACACTGTCCCATCAAATTCTCCCAGGGCACGTACAGCACGGGTTAGATACGGAGTAAAGTTACCTCTACACTGTCGCATCAAACACTCCCAGGGCAGGTACAGCACGGGTTAGAAATGGAGTAAAGTTGCCTCTACACTGATACATGTACACTGACAGGGCGGTTACAGCACGGCTTAGATACAGAGTAAAGCTCCCTCTACAGTGTCCCATCAAACACTTCCAGGGCAGGCACACCAGGGCTTAGATACAGAGTAAAGCTCGCTCTACACTGTCCCATCAAACTCTCCCAGGGCAGTTACAACACTGGTTAGATACGGAGTAAAGTTACCTCTACACTGTCCCATCAAACACTCCCAGAGCAGGTACAGCACGGGTTAGATAAAGAGTAAATCTACCTCTACGTTGTCCCATCAAACACTCCCAGGACAGGTACAGCACAGGTTGGATACAGAGTAAAGTTCCCTCTACATTGACCCATCAAAAACTCCCAGGGATGGCGCAGCACGGGTTAGGTACAGAGTAAAGCTCCCTCTACTCTGTCCCAACAAATACATCCATGGCAGGTACACCACAGGTTCGATAAAGAGTAAAGCTCTCTCCACACTCTCCCATCAAACTCTCCCACGGCAGATACAGCATGGGTTAGATACAGAGAAAAGCGCCCTCTACACTGTCCCATCAAACATTCCCTGCGCAGGTACAGCACGGGTTAGATACAGAGTAAAGCTGCTTCTACACTGTCCCATCAAACACTCCAGGGCAGGTACAGCACAGGTTGGATACAGAGTAAAGTTCCCTCTATATTAACCCATCAAACACTCCCAGGGATGGTATACCACGGGTTAGGTACAGAATAAAGCTCCCTCTACACTGTCACATCAAACACTTCCCGGGCACGTACAGCACGGGTTTGATACAGAGTAAAGCTCCCTCTACACTGACACATGTACACTCCCAGGGCGGTTACAGCACAGGTTAGTTACAGAGTAAAGCTCCCTCAACACTGTCCCATCAAACACTCCCAGGGCAGGTACAGCACGGGTAAGGTACAGTGTAAAGCTCCCTCTACTCTGTCCCAACAATACTTCCAGGGCAGGTACAGCTTGGGTTAGCTGCAGAGTAAAGCTCCCTCTACACTGTCCCATCAAACACTCCCAGGACAGGTACAGCACAGGTTGGATACAGAGTAAAGTTCCCTCTACATTGACCCATCAAACACTCCCAGGGATGGCGCAGCACGGGTTAGGTACAGAGTAAAGCTCCCTCTACTCTGTCCCAACAAATACATCCAGGGAAGGTACAGCATGGATTAGATTCAGAGTAATGCTCCCGCTACACTGTCACATCAAACACTCCCCGGGCACGTACAGCACAGCTTAGCTACAGAGTAAATCTTACTCCTCACTATCCCATCAAACACTCCCAGGGCAGGTACAGCATGGGTTAGATACGGAGTAAAGTTCCCTCTACACTGTCACATGAACACTCCCAGGTCAGGTAAAGCAGTGGTTAGATACAGAGTAAAGCTCCCTCTACACTGTCCCACCAAACAATCCCAGGACAGGCACACCATGGGTTAGATACAGAGTAAAGTTCCCGCTACACTGTCCCATCAAACACTCCCACAGCAGATACAGCACGGGTTAGATCCAGAGAAAAGCTCCGTCTACACTGTCCCATCAAACACTCACAGGGCAGGCACAGCACGGATTAGATACAGAGTAATTCTACCTCTACATTGTCCCATCAAACACTCCCAGGGCAGGTACAGCACGGGTTAGATACAGAGTAAAGTTCCCTCTACACTGTCCCATCAAACACTCGCTGCGCAGGTACAGCACGGGTTAGATACAGAGTAAAGCTCCCTCTACACTGTCCCATCAAACACTCCCAGGGCAGGTACAGCACGGGTTAGATACAGAGTAAAGCACCCTCTACACTGTCCCATCAAACACTCCCAGGGCACGTACAGCATGTGCTAGATACAGAGTAAAGCTCCCTCAACACTGTCCCATCAAACACTCCCAGGGCAGGTACAGCACGGGTTAGATACAGAGTAAAGCTCCCTCTACACTGTCCCATCAAACACTCCCAGGGCAGGTACAGCACGGGTTAGATACAGAGTAAAACTCTCTCGACACTGTTCCATCAAACTCTTCCAGGGAAGCTACAACACGGGTTCGGTACAGAGTAAAGCTCCCTCTACACTATCCCATCAAACACTCCCAGATCAGGTACAGCACGGGTTAGATACAGAGTAAAGCTCCCTCTACACTGTCCCATCAAACACTCCCAGGCAGGTACAGCACGGGTTAGATACAGAGTAAGTTCCCTCTACATTGACCCATCAAACACTCCCAGGGATGGTACACCACGGGTTAGGAACAGAGTATAGCTCCCTTTACTCTGTCCCAACAGATATTTCCAGGGTAGGTACAGCATGGGTTAGGTACAGAGTAAAGCTCCCTCTACACTGTCCCATCAAACACTCCCAGGGCAGGTACTGCATGGGTTAGATTGCTAGTAAAGCTCCCCCTACACTGTCACATCAGACACTACCCGGGAACGTACAGCATGGGTTAGATACAGAGTAAATTGCCCTCTACACTGGCACATCAAACACTCGCAGGGAAGGTACAGCACGGGTTAGATACAGAGTAAAGCTCCCTCCACACTGTCCCATCAAACATTCCCAGGGCAGACACAGCCCGGGTTAGATACAGAGTAAAGCTCCCTCTACACTGTCCCATCAAAGACTGCCAGGGGAGATACAGCACGGTTTAGGCACAGAGTAAAGATCCCTCTACACTGTCCCATCAAACAGACCCAGGACAGTCACAGCACGGGTTAGATACAGAGTAGAGCTCCCTCTACACTGTCCCATCAAACACTCCCAGGGTAGGTACAGCACGGGTTAGATACAGAGTAAAGCACCCTCTACATTGACCTATCAAACACTCTCAGGGCAGGTACAGCACGGGATAGGTACAGAGTAAACCTCCCCCTACACTGTCCCACCAAACGATCCCAGGTTAGGTACAGCATGGGTTAGATACATGTATCACCTTTAATAAATGTATAACCTTTCATAGATGTATCACCTTTAATACATGTATCAACCTAAATAAATGTATCATCTTCAATAAATGAATCACCTTCAATACATGTAACACCTTTAATAAATGTATCACCTCTAATACATGTATCACCTCTAATCCATGTATCACCTTTAATAAATTAAATGTACTACCTTTAATAAATGTATCACCTTTAATGCATGTATCACATTTAATACATGTATCTCCTTTAATACATGTATCTCCTTTAATACATGTATCACCTTTAATGCATGTATCACCTTTAATACATGTAACACCTTTAGTAAAAGTATTAACTTTAATAATTGTATCACCATTAATACATCTATCACCTTTAATACATATATCACCTTTAATACATATATCACCTTTAATAAATGAATCACCTTTAATACATGTATCACCTTTAATAAATTAAATGTATCACCTTTAATACATGTATCTCCTTTAATACATGTATCACCTTTAATACATGTATCAAGTTTAATATTGAATCACTTTCAATACATTAATCACCTTTAATAAATGAATCACACATTTAATACCCATATCACCTTCAATATATGTATCAACTTTAATACATGTATCACCTTTAATAAATGAATCTCGTTTAATACATGTATCACCTTAATAAATGTATCATCTTTAATACATCTATTTCCTTTAATAAATGCATCACCTTTATTACATGTATCACCATTAATAAATGAATTGCCTTTAATAAATGATTGAACTTCAATAAATGAATTACTTTTAATACATATATCAGCTTTAATAAATGACTCACCTTTAATACATGTATCACCTTTAATACATGTATCACCTTAAATACATGTATCACCTTTAATACATGTATCAACTTTAATATTGAATCACTTTCAATACATTAATCACCTTTAATAAATGAATCACACATTTAATACACATATCACCTTTAATATATGTATCAGCTTAAATACATGTATCACCATTAATAAATGACTCTCGTTTAATACATGTATCACCTTAATAAATGTATCACCTTTAATAAATGAATCACCTTTAATACATGGATCACCATTAATACATGTATCACCTTTAATAAATGTATCAATTTTAATAAATGTATCGCACTTAATAATTGTATCACCTCTAATAAATTAATCACGTTTAATAATTGTATCATGTTTAATAGATGTATCACCTTTAATACATATATCGCCCTTAACAAATGTATCAACTTTAATAATTGTATCACCTTTAATACATGTATCTCCTTTAATACATGTATCACCTTTAATACATGTATCACCTTTAATAATTGTATCACCTTTAGTAAGTGTATCACCTTTAGTGAATGAATCACCTTGAATACATGTATCACATTTAATACATGTATCCCCTTTAATACCTGTATAACCTCTAATAAATGTATCAGCTTATTTAAAAGTATCACCTTTAATACATGTATGACCTTTAACACATGTATCACCTTTAATACATGTATCACCTTTAATAAATTAATTCAATATAATAAATGTATCACCTTTAATTCATGTATCACTTTTAATCCCTGTATCACCGTTAATGAATTAAATGCATCAACTTTAATAAATGTATCACCTTCAATGCATGTAGCACCTTTAATACATGTATTAATTTAATACGTTTCCCCTTTAATACATGTATCACCTTTAATACATGTATCACCTTTAATACATGTATCACCTTGAATAAATGTACCACCTTTAATACATGAATGACCTTTAATACATGTATCATGCTTAATACATGTATCATGTTTACTACATGTATCACCTTTAATACATGTAATACCTTTAATAAATGTATCACCTTTAATACATGTATCACCTTTAATAATTGTATCACCCTTAATAAATGTATCACCTTTAATAAAGGTATCAGCTTTAATAAAGGTGTGACCTATAATAAATGAATCACCTTTAATACGTGTATCACCTTTAATGCATGTATTCCCTTTAATACCTGTATCAACTTTAATGCATATATCACCTTTAATAGATATATCACCTTTATTAAATGTGTCACCTTTAATGTATGTATCAGCTTTAATAATTGTATCACCTTTAATAAATGTATCTCCTTCAATACATGTAGCACCATTAATACATGTATCATCTTTAATACATGTATCACCCTTAATAAATGAATCACCTTTAACACATGTAACACCTTTAATACATGTATCACCCTTAATAAATGTTACACTTTAATGCATGTATCACCTTTTATAAATGAAACACCTTCAATAAATGTAAAACCTTCAATAAATGTACCACCTTTAATACATGAATTACCTTTAATACATGTATCACGCTTAATACATGTATCACATTTAATACATGTATCACCTTAATACATGTATCACCTTTAATAAATGTATCACCTTTAATAAATGGATCACCTTTAATACACGTATCACCTTTATTAAATGAATCACCTTTATTAAATTAATCACCTGTAATAAATGTATCACCTTTAATATATGTATCACCTTTAATAAGTGTATCATCTTTAATACATGTACCACAGTTAACAAATTAAATGTATCACCTTTAATGCATGTCTCACCTTTAATGCATGTATCACCTATAATACATGTATCACCTTTAATACATGTATCACCTTTAATACATGTATCAACTTTAATACATGTATCACCTTTAATACATGTATCGCCTTTAATATATGTATCACCTTGAATAAATGTACCACCTTTAATATACGTATCACTTTTAATAGATGTATCACCTTTATTAAATGTCTCACCATTAATACATGTATCACACTTAATACATGTATCACGTTTAATACATGTGTCACCATTACTACATGTATGACCTTTAATAAATGTATCAAATAAATAAATGTATCACCTTTTATTAATGTATCACCTTTAATACACATATCACCTTTAATAAATGAATCACCTTTAATAAATGTATCACCTTTAATACAGGTATTACCCTTAATAAATGAATCACCTTTAATACATGTATCACCTTTATTAAATGAATCACCTTTAATAAATGTATCGCCTTTGATAAATTAAATGTATCACCTTTAATAAATGTATCACCTTTAATGCATGTATCACCTTTAGTAAATGGATCACCTTTAATACATGTATCACCTTTAATAAATGAATCACCTTTATTAAATTAATCACCTGTAATAAATGTATCAGCTTTAATACATGTATCAGCCTCAATAAATGTTACACCTTTAATACATGCATCAGCTATTTTAAATGAATCACCTTTAATAAATATATCCACTTTAATAAATGTGTCTCCTTTAATACATGTATCACCTTTAATATATGTATCACCTTTAATAAGTGTATCATCTTTAATACATGTATCACAGTTAATAAATTAAATGTATCACCTTTAATGCATGTCTCACCTTTAATGCATGTATCACCTATAATACATGTCTCACCTTTAATACATGTATCAACTTTAATACATGTATCACCTTTAATACATGTATCACCTTGAATAAATGTACCACCTTTAATGCACGTATCACTTTTAATAGATGTATCACCTTTATTAAATGTGTCACCTTTAATGCATGTATCACCTTTAATAGATGTCTCACCTTTATTAAATTAATACATGTATCACGTTTAATACATGTGTCACCATTAATACATGTATGACCTTTAATAAATGTATCACAGTTAATAAATGTATCACCTTTTATAAATGAATCACCTTTAATACATGTATCACCTTTAATACAGGTATCACCCTTAATAAATGTATCACCTTTAATACATGTATCACCTTTATTAAATGAATCACCTTTAATAAATGTATCGCCTTTAATCCATGTATCACCTTTAATAAATTAAATGTATCACCTTTAATGCATGTATAACCTTTAATACATGTATCACCTTTAATAAATTAAATGTATCACCTTTAATGCATGTATCACCATTAATACATGTATAACCTTTAATACATGTATCACCTTTAATAAATGTATCACCTTTAATACATGTGTCACCTTTAATAAATTTATCACCTTTAATAATTGATTTACCTTTAATACATGTATCATCTTTACTAAATGAATCACCTTTAATAAGTGAATCACCATTAGTACATGTATAACCTCTAATAAATGTATCAGCTTCAATAAATGTATCACCTTTAACACATGAATCACCTTTAATAAATGAATCATCTTTAATACATGTATCACCTTTAATACATGTATCACCTTGAATAAATGAATCACCTTTAATAAGTGAATCACCATTAGTACATGTATATCCTCTAATAAATGTTCCAGCTTTAATAAATGTATCACATTTAACACATGAATCACCTTTAATAAATGAATCATCTTTAATACATGTATCACCTTTAATACATGTATCACCTTGAATAAATGAACCACCTTTATTACATGTATCACCTTTAATAAATGTATCACCGTTACTAAATATATCACCTTTAATACAAGTATCACCTTTAATAATTTAATCAATGTATCACCGTTAATAAATGTATCACCTTTAATAAATGTATAACTTTCAATACATTTATCATCTTTAATTAATATATCACCTTTAATAAATATATAATCTTTAATACATGCATCACCTTTAATACATGTATCACCTTTAATAAATGTATCACCCTTAATAAATGAATCACATTTAATACATGTGTCACCTTGAATACATGTATCACCTTTAATAATTGAATCACCTTTAATGCATGTATCACCTTTAATACATGCATCACCTTTAATAAATGACTCACCTTTAATTCAAGTATCACCTTTAATAATTGAATCAGCTTTAATACATGTATCACCTTTAATAAATGAATCACCTTTAATACATGAATCACCTTTAATAAATGTATCACCTTTAATAAATGTTCACCTTTAATAAATGTATAACTTTCAATACATTTATCATCTTTAATTAATATATCACCTTTAATAAATATATAATCTTTCATACATGCATCACCTTTAATACATGTATCACCTTTAATAAATGTATCACCCTTAATAAATGAATCACATTTAATACATGTGTCACCTTTAATAATTGAATCACCTTTAATGCATGTATCACCTTTAATACATGCATCACCTTTAATAAATGACTCACCTTTAATTCAAGTATCTCCTTTAATAAATGAATCACCTTTAATACATGAATCACCTTTAATAAATGTATCACCTTTAATAAATGTTCACCTTTAATAAATGTATAACTTTCAATACATTTATCATCTTTAATTAATATATCACCTTTAATAAATATATAATCTTTAATACATGCATCACCTTTAATACATGTATCACCTTTAATAAATGTATCACCCTTAATAAATGAATCATATTTAATACATGTGTCACCTTTAATAATTGAATCACCTTTAATGCATGTATCACCTTTAATACATGCATCACCTTTAATAAATGACTCACCTTTAATTCAAGTATCTCCTTTAATAAATGAATCACCTTTAATACATGAATCACCTTTAATACATGTACCTCGTTTAATACATGTATCACCATTAATAAATGTATCACTTTCAATACATCTATCACCATTAATAAATATATCACCTTTAATAAATGAATCACATTTAATACATGTATCACCATTAATACATGTATCACCTTTAATAATTGAATCACCTTTAATACATGTATCACATCTAATAAATGAATTGCCTTGAATACATGTATCACCTTTAATACATGTATCACCTTTAATACATGTATCACCTTTAATACATGAATCACCTTTAATAAATTTATCACCTTTAATACATGTATCACCTTTAATAAATGTATCACCTCTAATACATGTATCACCTTTAATAAAGGTATCACCTCTAATACATGTATCACCTTTAATAAATGGCTCACCTTTAATACTTGTATCACTTTTAACAAATGACTCACCTTTAATACATGTACTACCTTTAATAGATGTATCACCTTTAAATAATGACTCATCTTTAATACATCTATTTCCTTTACTAAATGCATCACCTTTATTACATGTATCACCATTAATAAATGAATTGCCTTTAATAAATGATTGAACTTCAATAAATGAATTACTTTTAATACATATATCAGCTTTAATAAATGACTCACCTTTAATACATGTATCACCTTCAATACATGTATCACCTTTAATAAGTGAATCACCTTTAATACATGTACTACCTTTAATAGATGTATCACCTTTAAATAATGACTCATCTTTAATACATCTATTTCCTTTACTAAATGCATCACCTTTATTACATGTATCACCATTAATAAATGAATTGCCTTTAATAAATGATTGAACTTCAATAAATGAATTACTTTTAATACATATATCAGCTTTAATAAATGACTCACCTTTAATACATGTATCACCTTCAATACATGTATCACCTTTAATAAGTGAATCACCTTAGTAAATGTATCACCTTTAATACATGTATCAACTTTCATAAATGTATCACTTTTAATAAATGAATCACCTTTAATACATGAATCACCCTTAATAAATGAATTGCCTTTAATAAATGAATCATCATTAATACATGTAACACCTTAAATGCATATATTACCTTTATTACATGTATCACCTTTAATACATGTATCACGTTTAATAAATGAATCACCTTTAATAAATGACTCACCCTTAATAAATGAATCACCTTTAATAAATGACTGACCTTTAATACATGTATCACCTTTAATAAATGAATCACCTTTAATAAATGACTCACCCTTAATAAATGTATCACCTTTAATAAATGACTCACCTTTAATACATGTATCACCTTTAATAAATGTATCACCTTCAATAAATGTGTCACCTTTAATACATGTATCCCCTTTAATAAATGTATCACCTTTAATACATGAATCACCTTTAATACATGTATCACCTTTAATAAATGTGTCACCTTTAATACATGTATCACCTTTAATAAATGTATCACCTTTAATACATGAATCACCTTTAATACATGTATCACCTTTAATAAATGTATCACCTTTAATAAATGTGTCACCTTTAATAAATGACTCACCTTTAATACATGTATCACCTTTAATAAATGTATCACCTTTAATAAATGTGTCACCTTTAATACATGTATCCCCTTTAATAAATGTATCACCTTTAATACATGAATCACCTTTAATACATGTATCACCTTTAATAAATGTGTCACCTTTAATACATGTATCACCTTTAATAAATGTATCACCTTTAATACATGAATCACCTTTAATACATGTATCACCTTTAATAAATGTATCACCTTTAATACATGTATCACCTTTAATAAATGTATCACCTTTAATAAATGTGTCACCTTTAATACATGTATCACCTTTAATAAATGTATCACCTTTAATAAATGTGTCACCTTTAATACATGTATCCCCTTTAATAAATGTATCACCTTTAATACATGAATCACCTTTAATACATGTATCACCTTTAATAAATGTATCACCTTTAATAAATGTGTCACCTTTAATACATGTATCACCTTTAATAAATGTATCACCTTTAATAAATGTGTCACCTTTAATACACGTATCCCCTTTAATAAATGTATCACCTTTAATACATGAATCACCTTTAATACATGTATCACCTTTAATAAATGTGTCACCTTTAATACATGTATCCCCTTTAATAAATGTATCACCTTTAATACATGAATCACCTTTAATACATGTATCACCTTTAATAAATGTATCACCTTTAATAAATGTGTCACCTTTAATACATGTATCACCTTTAATAAATGTATCACCTTTAATAAATGTGTCACCTTTAATACACGTATCCCCTTTAATAAATGTATCACCTTTAATACATGAATCACCTTTAATACATGTATCACCTTTAATGCATGTATCACCTTTAATACTTGTATCACCTTTAATAAAAGAATCACCTCTAATAAATGAATCACCTTTAATAAATGACTCACCTTTAACACATATGTCACCTTTAATAAATTAATCACCTTTAATACATGTATCACCTTTAATAAATTAATCACCTTTAATGCATGTATCACCTTTAATACATGTATCCCCTTTAATAAATGTATCACCTTTAATACATGAATCACCTTTAATACATGTATCACCTTTAATAAATGTATCACCTTTAATAAATGTGTCACCTTTAATACATGTATCACCTTTAATAAATGTATCACCTTTAATAAATGTGTCACCTTTAATACACGTATCCCCTTTAATAAATGTATCACCTTTAATACATGAATCACCTTTAATACATGTATCACCTTTAATGCATGTATCACCTTTAATACATGTATCACCTTTAATAAAAGAATCACCTCTAATAAATGAATCACCTTTAATAAATGACTCACCTTTAACACATATGTCACCTTTAATAAATTAATCACCTTTAATACATGTATCACCTTTAATAAATTAATCACCTTTAATGCATGTATCACCTTTAATACATGTATCACCTTTAATAAAAGAATCACCTTTAATAAATGACTCACCTTTAACACATATGTCACCTTTAATAAATTAATCACCTTTAATACATGCATCATTTTAACAAATCACTCACCTTTAATACATGTATCACCTTTAATACATGTATCACCTTTAATAAATGACTGACCCTTAATACATGAATCACCCTTAATAAATGAATCCCCTTTAATAAATATAACACCTTTAATACATGTATCAGCTTTAATACATGTATCACCTTTAATAAACGAATCACCTTTAATAAATGTATCACCTTTAATACATGTATCACCTTTAATGCATATATCACCTTTAATAAATGACTCACCTTTAATACATGTATCATGTTTAATAAATGAATAACTTTTAATAAATGACACACCCTTAATACATGTATCACCTTTAATAAATGAATCACCTTCAATAAATGACTCACCCTTAATAAATGTATCACCTTTATTGCATGTATTACCTTTAATACATGCATCACCTTTAATAAATATAACACCTTTAATACATGTATCACCTTTAATACATGTACTACCTTTAATACATGTATCACCTTTAATAAATGACTCACCTTTAATAAATGAATCACCTTTAATAAATGTAACACCTTTAATTAATGACTCACCAGTAATGCATGTATCACCTTTAATGCATGTTTCACCTTTAATGCATGTATCACCTTTAATAAATGAATCACCTTTAATACATGCATCACCTTTAATAAATGAATCACATTTAATAAATGACTCATCTTTAATACATGTATCACCTTTAATAAATGAATTACCTTGAATACATATATCAACTTTAATACATGTATCATAGAAACATAGAAGATAGGACCAGGAGAAGGCCATTCGGCCCCTCGAGCCTGCTCCGCCATTCAATGCGATCATGGCTGATCATCCACATTCAGTACCCTGTCCCTGCTTTCTCCCCATATCGCTTGATCCCCTTAGCCTTAAGAAATATATCTAACTCCTTCTTGAATATATTTAATGAATTGGACTCAACTGTGTTCAGTGGTAGAGAATTCCACAGGTTCACCACTCTCTGGGTAAAGAAATTCCTCCTCCTCTCAGTCCTAAATGGCTTACCCCTTATCTTTAGACTGTGACCCCTGGTTCTGGACACCCCCGCCGTCGGGAACATCCTTCCTGCATCTAGTCTGTCTAGTCCTGTTAGAATTTTATACGTTTCAATGAGATCCCCTCTCATTCTTCTAAACTCTAGTGAATACAAGCCCAATCGATCCAATCTCTTCATACGTCATTCCTGCCATCCCAGGTATCAGTCTGGTAAATCTTCACTGCACTCCCTCCATGGCAAGAACATCCTTTCTCAGATAAGGTGACCGAAAGTGCACACAATACTCAAGGTGTGGTCTCACCAAGGCCCTGTACAACTGCAGCAAGACATCCTTGCTCCTGTACTCGAATCCTCTCGCTCTGAAGGCCCACATACCATTTGCCTTCTTAACTGCTAGCTGCACCTGCATGCTTACCTTCAGCGACTGGTGCACAAGGACACCCATGTCTCGTTGCACTTCCCCTTTTCCCAATCTATTGCCATTCAGATAATAATCTGCCTTCCTGTTTTTGCCACCAAAGTGGATAACCTCACATTTATCCACATTATACTGCATCTGCCATGCATCTGCCCAATCACCCAACCTGTCCAAATCATACTGGAGTTTCTCTGCATCCTCCTCACAGCACACACGCCCACCCAGCTTTGTGTCGTCTGCAAACTTGGAGATATTACATCTAGTTCCCTCGTCTAGATCATTAATATATATTGTGAATAACTGGGGTCCTAGCACCGATCCCTGTGGTACCCCACTAGTCACTGCCTGCCACTCGGAAAAAGACCCGTTTATTCCAACTCTTTGCTTCCTGTCTGCCAACCAGTTTTCTATCCAAGTCAGTACCTTACCCCCAATCCCATGTGCTTTAACTTTGCACGCTAATCTCTTATGCGGGACCTTATCGAAAGCCTCTTGAAAGTCCAAATACACCACATCCACTGGTTCTCCCTTATCTATTCTACCAGTTACATCCTCAAAACATTCCAGTAGATTAGTCAAGCATGATTTACCTTTTGTAAATCCATGTTGACTTTGTCCGATCCTGTCACTGTTTTCCAAGTGCTCTGCTATTACATCTTTTATAATGGACTTTTGCATTTTCCCCACTATCGATGTCAGGCTTACCGGTCTATAATTCCCTTTTAATACATGTATCACCATTAATAAATGTATCACCTTTAATAAATGACTCACCTTTAATACAGGTATCGCCTTTAATACATGTATCACCTTTAATACATGAATCACCTTTAATACATGAATCACCTTTAATAAATCTAACACCTTTAATAAATGAATTACCTTTAATAAATGACTCACCTTTAATACAGGTATCGCCTTTAATAAATGTATCACCTTTAATACATGAATCACCTTTAATAAATGTAACACCTTTAATAAATGAATTACCTTTAATAAATGACTCACCTTTAATACAGGTATCGCCTTTAATACATGAATCACCTTTAATAAATGTAACACCTTTAATAAATGACTCACCTTTAATACCTGTATCACCTTTAATAAATGTATCACCTTTAATAAATGTATCACCTTGAAAACATGAATCACCTTTAATACATATATCACCTTTAATAAATGAGTTACCGTTAATACAAGTACCACCTTTAATACATGTGTCACCTTTAATTAATGACTCACCTTTAATACATGTACTACCTTTAATAAATGACACAGCTTTAATACATGTGTCACTTTTAAAACATGTATCACCTTTAATAAATGCATCACCTTTAATAAATGACTCACCTTTAATAAATGTAACACCTTTAATTAATGATTCACCAGTAATGCATGTATCACCTTTAATGCATGTATCACCTTTAATGCATGTTTCACCTTTAATGCATGTATCGCCTTTAATAAATGAATCACCTTTAATAAATGAATCACCTTTAATACATGCATCACCTTTAATGAATGAATCACGTTTTATAAATGAATCACCTTTAATACATGTATCACCTTTAATAAATGAATCACCTTTAATAAATGTAACACCTTTAATTAATGATTCACCAGTAATGCATGTATCACCTTTAATGCATGTATCACCTTTAATGCATGTTTCACCTTTAATGCATGTATCGCCTTTAATAAATGAATCACCTTTAATAAATGAATCACCTTTAATACATGCATCACCTTTAATGAATGAATCACGTTTTATAAATGAATCACCTTTAATACATGTATCACCTTTAATAAATGAATCACCTTTAATAAATGTAACACCTTTAATTAATGATTCACCAGTAATGCATGTATCACCTTTAATGCATGTATCACCTTTAATGCATGTATCACCTTTAATGCATGTTTCACCTTTAATACATGTATCACCTTTAATAAATGAATTACCTTGAATACATGTATCAACTTTAATACATGTATCATAGAAACATAGAAACATAGAAGATAGGAGCAGGAGAAGGTAATTCGGCCCCTCGAGCCTGCTCCGCCATTCAATGCGATCATGGCTGATCATCCACATTCAGTAACCTGTCCCTGCTTTCTCCCCATATCCCTTGATCCCCTTAGCCTTAAGAAATATATCTAACTCCTGCTTGAATATATTTAATAAATTGGTCTCAACTGTCTTCTGTGGTAGAGAATTCCACAGGTTCACCACTCTCTGGGTGAAGAAATTCCTCCTCATCGCAGTCCTAAATGGCTTACCCCTTATCTTTAGACTGTGACCCCTGGTTCTGGACACCCCCGCCGTCGGGAACATCCTTCCTGCATCTAGTCTGTCTAGTCCTGTTAGAATTTTATACGTTTCAATGAGATCCCCTCTCATTCTTCTAAACTCTAGCGAATACAAGCCCAATCGAGCCAATCTCATCATACGTCATTCCTGCCATCCCAGGTATCAGTCTGGTGAATCTTCGCTGCACTCCCTCCATGGCAAGAACATCCTTTCTCAGATAAGGTGACCAAAAGTGCACACAATACTCAAGGTGTGGTCTCACCAAGGCCCTGTACAATTGCAGCAAGACATCCTTGCTCCTGTACTCGAATCCACTCGCTATGAAGGCCAACATACCATTTGCCTTCTTAACCGCCTGCTGCACCTGCATGCTTACTTTCAGCGACTGGTGCACAAGGACACCCATGTCTCGTTGCACTTCCCCTTTTCCCAATCTATTGCCGTTCAGATAATAATCTGCCTTCCTGTTTTTGCCACCAAAGTGGATAACCTCACATTTATCCACATTATACTGCATCTGCCATGCATCTGCCCAATCACCCAACCTGTCCAAATCATACTGGAGTTTCTCTGCATCCTCCTCACAGCACACACACCCACCCAGCTTTGTGTCGTCTGCAAACTTGGAGATATTACATCTAGTTCCCTCGTCTAGATCATTAATATATATTGTGAATAACTGGGGTCCTAGCACCGATCCCTGTGGTACCCCACTAGTCACTGCCTGCCACTCGGAAAAAGACCCGTTTATTCCAACTCTTTGCTTCCTGTCTGCCAACCAGTTTTCTATCCAAGTCAGTACCTTACCCCCAATCCCATGTGCTTTAACTTTGCACGCTAATCTCTTATGCGGGACCTTATCGAAAGCCTCTTGAAAGTCCAAATACACCACATCCACTGGTTCTACCAGTTACATCCTCAAAAAATTCCAGTAGATTAGTCAAGCATGATTTACCTTTTGTAAATCCATGTTGACTTTGACCAATCCTGTCACTGTTATGCAAGTGCTCTGCTATTACATCTTTTATAATGGACTTTAGCATTTTCCCCACTACCGATGTCAGGCTCACAGGTCTATAATTCCCATTTAATACATGTATCACCATTAATAAATGACTCACCTTTAACACATATATCACCTTTAATACATGTATCACCTTTAATAAATGACTCACCTTTAATACATGAATCACCTTTAATAAATGAATCACCTTTAATAAATGAATCACCTTTAATAAATGAGTCACCCTTAATAAATGAATCACCTTTAATACATGTATCACCTTTAATAAATGACTCACCTTTCATAAATGACACATCTTTAATACAGGTATCGCCTTTAATAAATGTAACTCCTTTAATACATGTATCACCTTGAATAAATGAATCAGCTTTAATACATGTATCAACTTTAATACATGTAGCAGCTTTAATACATGTATCATCTTTAATAAATGAATCACATCTAATAAATGTATCACCTTTAATGCACATATCACCTTTAATAATGGAATCACCTTTTACAAATGTATCACCTTTAATAAATGAATCAGCTTTAATAAATGAAGCACCTTTAATACATGTATCACCTTTAATACATGTATTCCCTTTAATACAAGTATCACCTTTAATAAATATATCACCTTTAATACATGTGACCCCTTTAATAAATGAATCACCTTTAATAAATGTATCACCTTTAATACATGTATCACTTTTAATACATGTATCCTCTTTAATACATGTATCACCATTAATACATGTATCACCTTTAATAAATGATCACCTTTAATAAATGAATCACTTTTAATAAATGCATCACCTTTAATACATGTATCAACGTTAATAAATGAGTCACTTTTAATACATGTAACATCTTTAATAAAGGAATCTCCTTTAATAAATGACTCACTTTAATAAATGAATCACCTTAAATAAATGAATCACATTTAATGCATGTATTACCTTTAATAAATATATCACCGTTAATAAATGAATCACCTTTAATAAATGTATCACCTTAATACATGTATCACCTTTAATACATTTATCACCTTTAATACATGTATTACCTTTAATGCATGCAACACCTTTAATACATGTATCCCCTTTAATACATTTACCACCTTTAATGTATGTATCACCTTTAACACGTGTATCACCTTCAATAAATGTATCACCTTTAATGCATGTATCACCTTTAATGCATGTATCACCTTTAATAAATGTATCACCTTTAATAAATGAATCACCTTTAATAAATGGCTCACCTTTAAAAAATGAATCACCTTTAATGCA
This sequence comes from Squalus acanthias, assembly GCA_030390025.1. Taxonomy (NCBI): domain Eukaryota; kingdom Metazoa; phylum Chordata; class Chondrichthyes; order Squaliformes; family Squalidae; genus Squalus; species Squalus acanthias. The sequence continues at coordinate 110,360,370 of CM059427.1, read as the reverse complement.
TGTATCACATTTAATGCATGTATGACCTTTAATGCATGTATGACCTTTAATACATGTATCACCTTTAATAAATGAATCAACTTTAATACATGTATCACATTTAATACATGTATCGCCACTAATGCATGTATGACCTTTAATCCCTGTATCACCTTTAATAAATGAATCACTTTTAATAAATGTATCACCTTTAATACATGTATTCCCTTTAATAAATGTATCACCTTTAATAAATATATCACCTTTAATACATGTGACCCCTTTACTAAATGAATCTCCTTTAATAAATGTATCACCTTTAATACAGGTATCACTTTTAATACATGTATCCTCTTTAATACATGTATCACCATTAATACATGTATCACCTTTAATAAATGTATCACCTTTAATAAATGTATCACCTTTAATAAATGAATCACTTTTAATACATGTATCACCGTTAATGCATGTATCACCTATAATGCATTTAAATCCTTTAATACATGTATCACCATTAATAAGTGTATCACCTTTAATAAATGAATCACTTTTAATAAATGCATCACCCTTAATACATGTATCACCTTTAATACATGTATCAATGTTAATAAATGAGTCACTTTTAATACATGTAACAGCTTTAATAAAGGAATCTCCTTTAATAAATGACTCACTTTAATACATGTATCACCTTAAATAAATGAATCACATTTAATGCACGTATTACCTTTAATAAATATATCACCGTTAATAAATGAATCACCTTTAATAAATGTATCACCTTAATACATGTATCACCTTTAATGAATGTATCACCTTTAATAAATGTATCACCTTTAATAAATGACTCACCTGAATACGTGTATTACCTTTAATAAATATATCACCTTTAATAAAGGAATCACCTTTAATTCATGTATCATGGTTAATACATGTATCACCTTTAATACATGTATCACCTTTACTAAATGTATCACCTTTAATAAATGTATCCCCTTTAATACATGAATTACCTTTAATAAATGAATGACCTTTAATAAATGTATCACCTTTAATAAATGTATCACCTTAATACATGTTACCTTTAATAAATATATCACATTTAATAAATGAATCACCTTTTATAAATGTATCACCTTAATACCTGTATCACCTTTCATGAATGTATCACCTTTAATAAATGAATCACCCTTAATACATGTATCACCTTCAATGCATGTATAATCTTTAATAAGTGAATGACCTTCAATAAATGTATCACCGTTAATGAATGTATCACCTTTAATAAAAGTATCACCTTTAATAAATGAATCACCCTTAATACATGTATCACCTTTAATGCATGTATAATCTTTAATGCATGCATCAGCTTTAATAAATGTAATGCCCTTAATAAATGAATCACCTTTAATACATGTATCACCTTTAATAAATGAATGACCTTCAATAAATGTATCACCTTTAATAAATGTATCACCTTTAATACATGTATCACCTTTAATAAATGTATTACCCTTCATAAATGAATCACCTTTTATAAATGTTTCACCTTTAATAAATGAATCACCTTTAATACATGTATCACTTTTAATACATGTATCCCCTTTAATACATTTACCACCTTTAATACATGCATCATCTTTAATAAATGTATCACCTTTAATACATGAATGACCTTTAATACACGTAGGACCTTTAATGCATGCATCACCTTTAATACATTTATCCCCTTTAATACATGTATTACCTTTAATGCATATATCACCTTTAATACATATATCACCTTTAATGCATGTATCACCTTTAATACGTGTATCACCTTCAATAAATGTATCGCCTTTAATGCATGTATCAGCTTTAATAAATGTATCACTTTTAATAAATGAATCTCCTTTAATAAATGGCTCACCTTTAATAAATGAATCACCTTTAATGCATTGAATCACCTTTAATGCATATATGACCTTTAATACATGTATCACCTCTAATGCATGTATGACATTTAATACATGTATCACCTTTAATGCATGTATCACCTTTAATAAATGACTCACCATTAATACATGTATCACCTTTAATAACTGAAACAAATTCAAAAATTTATCACTTTTAATACATGTATCACCTCTAATGCATGCATGATCTTTAATACATGTATCACCTTTAATACATGTATCACCTCTAATGCATGCATGATCTTTAATACATGTATCACCTTTAATACATGAATCGCCTTTAATCCATGTATCACCTTTAATAAATGAATGACCTTTAAAAAATGACTCACCTTTAATCCATGTATCACCTTTAATAAATGAATCACCTTTAATAAATGTATCACTTTAATAAATGTATCACCTTTAATGTAAGTATCACCTTGAATAAATGTATCACCTTTCATACTTGTATCACCTTTAATACACAAATCACCTTTAATACAAGTATCACCTTTAATACTTGTATCACCTTTAATAAATGAATCACCTTTAATAAATGTATCACTTTAATAAATGTATCACCTTTAATGTAAGTATCACCTTGAATAAATGTATCACCTTTCATACTTGTATCAACTTTAATACATAAATCACCTTTAACATATGTATCAGCTTTAATAAATGAGTCACCTTTAATAAATAAAATCACCTTTAATACATGTAGCAGCTTTAATAAATGAATCACCTGCAATAATTGACTCACCTTTAATACTTGACTCATATTTAATTCATGTATCACCTTTAATAAAAGTATCACCTTTAATACGTGTATCACCTTTAATAAATGATTCACCTTTAATAAATGAATCACTTTTAATACATCAATCACCTTTAATACATGCATCACCTTTAATGCATGTATCACCTTTAATACACGTATCACTTTTAATAAATGAATTACCTTTAATAAATTACTCACCTTTAATACATGTATCACCGTGAATCAATGAAACACCTTTAATACATGTATCACCTTTAATAAATGACTCACCTTCAATACTTGTATCACCTTGAATAAATGAATAACCTTTAATACATGTATCACTTTGAATAAATGACCCACCATTAATAAATGAATCACTTTTAATACATGTATCACCATTAATGCATGTATCACCTTTAATGCATTTTTTCACCTTTAATACATGTATCACCATTAATAAATGTATCACCTTTAATAAATGAATCATTTTTAAGAAATGTATCACCCTTAATACATGTATCACCTTTAATACATGTACTGTATCAATGTTAATAAATGAGTCACCTTTAATACATGTAACAGCTTTAATAAATGAAACTCCTTTAATAAATGACTCACCTTTAATGCATGTATTACCTTTAATAAATATATCACTTTTAATAAATGAATCACCTTTAATTCATGTGTCACGGTTAATACATGTATCACCTTCAATACATGTATCACCTTTATTGCATGTATCACCTTTACTAAATGTATCACGTTTAATAAATGTATCACCTTTAATGAAAGTATCACCTTTAATAAAAGTATCACCTTTAATAAATGACTCACCTTTAATACATGTATCACCTTTAATAAATGAATCACATTTAATGCATATATCACCTTTAATAAAAGTATCACCTTTAATAAATGAATCACCATTAATGCATGCATCACCTTTAATAAAATATTACCTTTAGTAAATGAATCACCTTTAATAAATGTATCACCTTTAATAAATGTATCACCTTTAATAAATGACTCACCTTAATAAATATTAATAATAATATAATAAATAATATCACGGTTAATACATATATCACCTTTAATGCATGTGTCACCTTTAATAAAAGTATCACCTTTAATAAATGAATCACCTTTAATGCATGTATAATCTTTAATGCAGGTATCAGCTTTAATAAATGTATTACCCTTAATAAATGAATCACCTTTAATACATGTATCACCTTTAATACATGTATCACCTTTAATGAATGTAATACCCTTAATAAATGTATCACCTTTAATACATGAATCACCTTTAATAAATGAATGACCTTTAATAAATGTATCACCTTTAATACATGAATCACCTTTAATAAATGAATGACCTTTAATACATATATCACCTTTAATACATGTATCACCTTTAATAAATGTAGCACCTTTACTACATGTACCAACTTTAATAGATGTATCACTTTTAATACATGTATCACCTTTAATACATGTATCACCTTTAATAAATGTATCTCCTTCAATACATTTATCACCTTCAATAATTGAATCACCTTTATTACATGTATTACCTTTAATAAATGTACCAACTTTAATAAATGTATCACCTTTAAAAAATGTATCACCTTTAATGCCTGTGTCAACTTTAATGCATGTATCACCTTTAATACGTATCACCTTTAATAATTGAATCACCTTCATGACATGTATCACCTTTAATACATGCATCACCTTTAATAAATGAATCACCTTCAAGACATGTATCACCTTTAATAAATGAATCACCTTTAATTCATGTATCACCTTTAATAATTGAATCACCTTTATGACATGTATCACCTTAAATAAATGTATCAGCTTCAGTACATGTATCAGCTTTAATAAATTAATCACCTTCAATACTTGTATCACCTTTAATAAATGTATCACCTTAAGTGCATGCATCACCTTGAATACGTGTATCTCCTTTAATAAATGTATCACCTTTAATTCTGGTTTTACCTTTAATACATTTATCACCTTTAATAAATGAATCACCTTTAATAAATGTATCACGTTTAATACATGTATCACCTTTAATGCATGTATCACCTTTAATACATGTATCAGCTTTAAAATGTGTATCTCCTTTAATAAATGTATCACCGTTAATACATGTATCACCTTTAATAAATGAAACACCTACAATAAATGTATGACCTTTAACAAATGCATCACCTTTAATACATGTATCTCCTTTAATAAATGAATCACCTTTAATACATCTATCAGCTTAAATACATTTATCACCTTTAGTACATGTATCTCCTTTAATACATGTATCACCTTTAATAAATGTATCACCCTTAATACTTGTATCACCTTTAATAAATGTATCACCTTAAGTGCATGCATCACCTTGAATACGTGTATCTCCTTTAATAAATGTATCACCTTTAATTCTGGTTTTACCTTTAATACATTTATCACCTTTAATAAATGAATCACCTTTAATAAATGTATCACATTTAATACATGTATCACCTTTAATGCATGTATCACCTTTAATACATGTATCAGCTTTAAAATGTGCATCTCCTTTAATAAATGTATCACCGTTAATACATGTATCACCTTTAATAAATGAAACACCTACAATACATGTATGACCTTTAACAAATGCATCACCTTTAATACATGTATCTCCTTTAATAAATGAATCACCTTTAATACCATCTATCAGCTTAAATACATTATCACCTTTAGCTTTAATACATTTATCACCTTTAATAAATGAATCACCTTTAATAAATGTATCACATTTAATACATGTATCTCCTTTAATAAATGAATCACCTTTAATACATCTATCAGCTTAAATACATTTATCACCTTTAGTACATGTATCTCCTTTAATACATGTATCACCTTTAATAAATGTATCACCCTTAATACATGTATCACCTTTAATAAATGAATCACCTTTAATGCCTTTATCTCCTATAATAAATGTATCACCTTTAATTCAGGTATTACCTTTAATAATTGAATCACCTTTATTACATGAATCACCTTTAATACATGTATCATCTTTAATAAATGTATCAGCTTTAATGCATCTATCACCTTTAATAAATGTGTCAACCTTAATTAATGCATCACCTTTATGACATGTATCACCTTCAATACATGTATCACCTTTAATACATGTATCACCTTTAATAAATGAATCACCTTCAATAAATGTTTCACTTTTAATAAATGTATCACCGTTAATAAGTTTATCACCTTCAAAACTTGTAACAACTTTAATAAATGTATCACATTTAGTACATTTATCAGCTTTAATAAATGTATCACCTTAAGTACATGCATCACCATTAGTACATGTATCACCTTTAATACAAGTATCACCTTTAATAAATGTGTCATCCTTAATACATGTATTACCTTTAATAAATGAATCACCTTTAATGCATGTATCACTTTTAACAAATAGATCAACTTTAATACATGTATCACCTTTAGTTAATGTATCACCTTTAATACATGAATCACCTTTAATGCCTTTATCTCCTATAATAAATGTATCACCTTTTAATCCAGGTATTACCTTTAATAATTGATTCACTTTTATTACATGTATCACCTTTAATACATGTATCACCTTGAATAAATGTATCATCTTTAATGCACCTATCACCTTTAATATAGGTGTCAACCTTAATAAATGCATCACCTTTATGACATGTATCACCTTGAATACAAGTTTCACCTTTAATAAATGTATCACTTTTAATAAATGAATCACCTTTAATAAATTAATCACCTTTAATGCATGTATCACCTTTAATAAATGTATCACCTTTAATAAATGTATCACCTTTAATACATGTATCACCTTTAATAAATGAATGACCTTCAATGCATGTATCACCTTTAATAAATGTATCACTTTTAATAAATGTATCAACTTTAATACATGAATCACCTTTAATGCATGTATCACCTTTATTACCTGTATCACCTTTAATAAATGTATCACCTTTAATACATGTGTCACCTTTAATGCATGTATCACCTTTCATAAATGTATCACCTTTATTACCTGTATCACCTTCAATACAAGTATCACCTTTAATAAATGTATCACGTTTAATGCATGTATCACCTTTATTGCATTTATCATGTTTAATAAAAGTATCACCTTTTGTAAATGTATCACCTTTAATACATGTATCACCTTTAATGCATGTATCACCTTTAATGCATGCATTACCTTTCATAAATGTATCACCATTATTACCTGTATCACGTTTAATAAAAGTATCACCTTTAATAAATGTATCACGTTTAATGCATGTATCACCTTTATTACATGTATCATCTTTCATACAATATCACCTTTAATAAATGAATCACCTTTAATGCATGTATCACCTTTAATAAATGTATCACCTTTAAGAAATGTATCATCTTTAATAAATGTATCACATTTAATACATGTATCACCTTTAATACATGTATCATCTTTAAGAAATGTATCAGCTTTAATACATATATCACCTTTAATAAATGTATCACCTTTAATGCATGTATCACCTTTAATAAATGTATCACCTTTAAGAAATGTATCATCTTTAATAAATGTATCACATTTAATACATGTATCACCTTTAATACATGTATCATCTTTAAGAAATGTATCAGCTTTAACACATATATCACCTTTAATACATGTATTAGCTTTTTTACATGTATCACCTTTAATACATGTATCACCTTTAATACATGTATCACCTTTAATACAGGAAGCACCTTTAATACATGTATCATCTTTAATAAAGGTATCACCTTTAAGACAGGTATCACCTTTAATAAATGTATCACCTTTAATACATGTATCACCTTTAATACTTGTGTTACCTTTAATACATCTATCACCTTTAATAAATGTATTACCTTTAATACATGTATCACCTTTAATACATGTATCACCTTTAATACATGTATCACCTTTAATAAATGAATCACCTTTAATACATGTGTCACCTTTAATACATGTGTCACCTTTAATACATGTATCACCTTTAAAACATGCATCACTTTTAATACATGTATCACCTTTAATAAATGAATCACCTTTAATAAATGTATCTCCTTTAATACATGAATCACCTTTAATACATGTATCACTTTTAATACATGTATCACTTTTAATGCATGTATCACCTTTAATAAATGAAATCACCTTTAAAAATTGTAACATCTTTAATACATGTATCACCTTTAATAAATGAATACATGTATCACCTTTAATAAATGAATCAACTTTAATACATGTATCACCTTTAATACATGTATCACCTTTAATAAAAGTATCAACTTTAATAGATGTATTAGCTTTTTTTCATGTATCACCTTCAATACATGTATCACCTTTAATACAGGAAGCGCCTTTAATACATGTATCATCTTTAATAAAGGTATCACCTTTAAGACAGGTATCACCTTTAATATATGTATCATCTTTAATACGTATATCACCTTGAATACATGTATCACCTTTAATAAATGAATCAACTTTAATACATGTATCACCTTTAATACATGTATCACCTTTAATACATGTATCACCTTTAATAAATGTACCACCTTTAATACATGTATCACCTTTAATAAATGTATCACCTTTAATACATGAATCAGCTTTAATACAAGTATCACCTTTAATAAGTGTATCACCTTTAATACATGTATCACCTTTAATAAATGAATCATCTTTAATACGTGTATCACCTTTAATACATGTATCACCTTTAAAACATGTATCACCTTTAATAAATGTACCACCTTTAATACATGTATCACCTTTAATAAATGTATCAACTTTAATACATGTATCACCTTTAATATACGTTTCACCTTTAATAAATGTATCACCTTTAATACATGTATCACCTTTAATACAAATATCACTTTAAATAAATATATCTCCTTTAAGACATGTATCACCTTTAATACATGTATCACCTTTAATACATGTATCACCTTTAATGCATGTATTATTTTAATACGTGTCACATCTTTAATACATGTATCACCTTTAATAAATGAATACATGTACCACCTTTAATAAATGAATCATCTTTAATACATGTATCACCTTTAATACATGTATCACCTTTAATAAAAGTAGTACCTTTAATAAATGTATCACCTTTAATACATGTATTACCTTTAATAAAAGTATCACCTTTAATACATGTATTACCTTTAATAAAAGTATCACCTTTAATATATGTATCACCTTTAATAAATGTATCACCTTTAATACATGTATCACCTTTAATACAAATATCACTTTTAATAAATATATCTCCTTTAAGACAAGTATCACCTTTAATAAATGAATCACCTTTAATACATGTGTCACCTTTAATACATGTGTCACCTTTAATACATTTATCACCTTTAATAAATGTATTACCTTTAATACATGTATCACATTTAATACATGTGTCACCTTTAACACATGTGTCACCTTTAATACATGTATCACCTTTAATACATGTATTACCTTTAATAAATGTATCACCTTTAATACATGTATCACTTTTAATGCATATATTATTTTAATACGTGTAATATCTTTAATACATATATCACCTTTAATAAATGAATACATGTATCACCTTTAATAAAAGTATCACTTTTAATACATGTATCACCTTTAATAAAAGTATCACCTTTAATATATGTATCACCTTTAATAAATGTATCACCTTTAATACATGTATCACCTTTAATACAAATATCACTTTTAATAAATATATCTCCTTTAAGACAAGTATCACCTTTAATATATGTATCACCCTTAATAAATGTATCACCTTTAATACATGTATCACCTTAATTGCATGTATTATTTTAATACGTGTATCACCTTTAATACATGTATCACCTTTAATAAATGAATCACCTTTAATACATGTGTCACCTTTAATACATGTATCACCTTTAATAAATGTATTACCTTTAATACATGTATCACCTTTAATACATGTGTCACCTTTAATACATGTATCACCTTTAATACATGTATTACCTTTAATACATGTATCACCTTTAATGCATGTGTTATTTTAATATGTGTAACATCTTTAATACATGTATCACCTTTAATAAATGTAGTACCTTTAATAAATGTATCACCTTTAATACATGTATTACCTTTAATACAAATATCACTTTTAATAAATATATCTCCTTTAAGACAAGTATCACCTTTAAAATGTGTATCACCTTTAATACATGTATCACCTTTAATGCATGTATCACCTTTATTACCTGTATCACCTTTAATACAAGTATCACCTTTAATAAATGTACCACCTTTAATAAATGTATCTCCTTTAATACATGAATCACCTTTAATACATGTATCACTTTTAATACATGTATCACTTTTAATGCATGTATCACCTTTAATAAATGTATCACCTTTAAAAATTGTAACATCTTTAATACATGTATCACCTTTAATAAATGAATACATGTATCACCTTTAATAAATGAATCATCTTTAATACATGTATCATCTTTAATAAATGAATCACCTTTAATACATGTGTCACCTTTAATAAAAGTATCACCTTTAATAAATGTATCACCTTTAATAAATGTATCACCTTTAATACATGTATCACCTTTAATACAATTATCACTTTTAATAAATATATTCTCCTTTAAGACATGTATCACCTTTAATACGTGTATCACCTTCAATAAATGTATCACCTTTAATGCATGTATTATTTTAATACGTGTAACATCTTTAATACATGTATCACCTTTAATACATGCATACATGTATCACCTTTAATAAATGAATCATCTTTAATACATGTATCACCTTTAATAAATGAATCACCTTTAATACATGTGTCACCTTTAATAAAAGTATCACCTTTAATAAATGTATCACCTGTAATAAATGTATCACCTTTAATACATGTATCACCTTTAATACAATTATCACTTTTAATAAATATATCTCCTTTAAGACATGTATCACCTTTAATACGTGTATCACCTTCAATAAATGTATCACCTTTAATGCATGTATTATTTTAATACGTGTAACATCTTTAATACATGTATCACCTTTAATACATGAATACATGTATCACCTTTAATAAATGAATCATCTTTAATACATGTATCACCTTTAATACAAATTTCACCTTTAATAAATGTATCACCTTTAATAAATGTATTACCTTTAATACATGTATCACCTTTAATACATGTATCTCCTTTAATACATGTATCGCCTTTAATGCATGTATAATTTTAATACATGTATCACCTTTAATAAATGTATCACCTTTAATACATGTATCACCTTTCATAAATGTATCAACTTAAATACATGTATCACCTTTAATACATGTATCACCTTTAATACACGTATCACCTTTCATAAATGTACCACCTTTAATACATGAATCAGCTTTAATACAAGTATCACCTTTAATAAGTGTATCACCTTTAATACATGTATCACCTTTAATAAATGAATCATCTTTAATACGTGTATCACCTTTAATACATGTATCACCTTTAAAACATGTATCACCTTTAATAAATGTACCACCTTTAATACATGTATCACCTTTAATAAATGTATCAACTTTAATACATGTATCACCTTTAATATACGTTTCACCTTTAATAAATGTATCACCTTTAATACATGTATCACCTTTAATACAAATATCACTTTAAATAAATATATCTCCTTTAAGACATGTATCACCTTTAATACATGTATCACCTTTAATACATGTATCACCTTTAATGCATGTATTATTTTAATACGTGTCACATCTTTAATACATGTATCACCTTTAATAAATGAATACATGTACCACCTTTAATAAATGAATCATCTTTAATACATGTATCACCTTTAATACATGTATCACCTTTAATAAAAGTAGTACCTTTAATAAATGTATCACCTTTAATACATGTATTACCTTTAATAAAAGTATCACCTTTAATACATGTATTACCTTTAATAAAAGTATCACCTTTAATATATGTATCACCTTTAATAAATGTATCACCTTTAATACATGTATCACCTTTAATACAAATATCACTTTTAATAAATATATCTCCTTTAAGACAAGTATCACCTTTAATAAATGAATCACCTTTAATACATGTGTCACCTTTAATACATGTGTCACCTTTAATACATTTATCACCTTTAATAAATGTATTACCTTTAATACATGTATCACATTTAATACATGTGTCACCTTTAACACATGTGTCACCTTTAATACATGTATCACCTTTAATACATGTATTACCTTTAATAAATGTATCACCTTTAATACATGTATCACTTTTAATGCATATATTATTTTAATACGTGTAATATCTTTAATACATATATCACCTTTAATAAATGAATACATGTATCACCTTTAATAAAAGTATCACTTTTAATACATGTATCACCTTTAATAAAAGTATCACCTTTAATATATGTATCACCTTTAATAAATGTATCACCTTTAATACATGTATCACCTTTAATACAAATATCACTTTTAATAAATATATCTCCTTTAAGACAAGTATCACCTTTAATATATGTATCACCCTTAATAAATGTATCACCTTTAATACATGTATCACCTTAATTGCATGTATTATTTTAATACGTGTATCACCTTTAATACATGTATCACCTTTAATAAATGAATCACCTTTAATACATGTGTCACCTTTAATACATGTATCACCTTTAATAAATGTATTACCTTTAATACATGTATCACCTTTAATACATGTGTCACCTTTAATACATGTATCACCTTTAATACATGTATTACCTTTAATACATGTATCACCTTTAATGCATGTGTTATTTTAATATGTGTAACATCTTTAATACATGTATCACCTTTAATAAATGTAGTACCTTTAATAAATGTATCACCTTTAATACATGTATTACCTTTAATACAAATATCACTTTTAATAAATATATCTCCTTTAAGACAAGTATCACCTTTAAAATGTGTATCACCTTTAATACATGTATCACCTTTAATGCATGTATCACCTTTATTACCTGTATCACCTTTAATACAAGTATCACCTTTAATAAATGTACCACCTTTAATAAATGTATCTCCTTTAATACATGAATCACCTTTAATACATGTATCACTTTTAATACATGTATCACTTTTAATGCATGTATCACCTTTAATAAATGTATCACCTTTAAAAATTGTAACATTTTTAATACATGTATCACCTTTAATAAATGAATACATGTATCACCTTTAATAAATGAATCATCTTTAATACATGTATCATCTTTAATAAATGAATCACCTTTAATACATGTGTCACCTTTAATAAATGTATCACCTTTAATAAATGTATCACCTTTAATACATGTATCACCTTTAATACAATTATCACTTTTAATAAATATATCTCCTTTAAGACATGTATCACCTTTAATACGTGTATCACCTTCAATAAATGTATCACCTTTAATGCATGTATTATTTTAATACGTGTAACATCTTTAATACATGTATCACCTTTAATACATGCATACATGTATCACCTTTAATAAATGAATCATCTTTAATACATGTATCACCTTTAATAAATGAATCACCTTTAATACATGTGTCACCTTTAATAAAAGTATCACCTTTAATAAATGTATCACCAGTAATAAATGTATCACCTTTAATACATGTATCACCTTTAATACAATTATCACTTTTAATAAATATATCTCCTTTAAGACATGTATCACCTTTAATACGTGTATCACCTTCAATAAATGTATCACCTTTAATGCATGTATTATTTTAATACGTGTAACATCTTTAATACATGTATCACCTTTAATACATGAATACATGTATCACCTTTAATAAATGAATCATCTTTAATACATGTATCACCTTTAATACAAATTTCACCTTTAATAAATGTATCACCTTTAATAAATGTATTACCTTTAATACATGTATCACCTTTAATACATGTATCTCCTTTAATACATGTATCGCCTTTAATGCATGTATAATTTTAATACATGTATCACCTTTAATAAATGTATCACCTTTAATACATGTATCACGTTTAATAAATGTATCACCTTTAAAAATTGTATCACCTTTAATACATGTATCACCTTTCATAAATGTATCACCTTTAATACATGTATCACCTTTAATACATGTACCACCTTTAATAAATGTATTACCTTTAATACATGTATCACCTTTAATACATGTATTACCTTTAATAAATGTATCACCTTTAATACATGTATCACCTTTCATAAATGTATCACCTTTAATACCTGTATCACCTTTTTTAAATGTATCACCTGTAATACATGTATAAACTTTTTTAAATGTATCACCTTTAATACATGTATCACCTTTAATATATGTATCACCTTTAATACATGTATCACCTTTGATACATGTATCACATTTAATACAGGAATCACCTTTCAAACATGTATCACCTTTAATAAATGTATCACCTTTAATAAATGTATCACCTTTTTTAAATGTATCACCTTTAATACATGTATCACCTTTAATAAATGTATCACCTTTAATACATGTATCACCTTTAATACATGTATCACATTTAATACAGGAATCACCTTTCAAACATGTATCACCTTTAATAAATGTATCACCTTTAATACATGTATCACCTTTAATAAATGTATCACCTTTAATACATGAATCAGCTTTAATACAAGTATCACCTTCAATAAATGTATCTCCTTTAATACATGTATCACCTTTAATAAATGTATCAGCTTTAATACATGTATTACCTTTAATAAATGTACCACCTTTAATACATGTATCACCTTTAATAAATATATCAGCTTTAATACATCTATCACCTTTAATACAAATATCACTTTTAATAAATATATCTCCTTTAAGACATGTATCACCTTTAATACGTGTATCACCTTTAATAAATGTATCCCCTTTAATGCATGTATTATTTTAATACGTGTAACATCTTTAATACATGTATCACCTTTAATAAATGAATACATGTATCACCTTTAATAAATGAATCATCTTTAATACATGTATCACCTTTAATACATGTATCACCTTTAATAAAAGTATCACCTTTAATACATGTATCACCTTTAATAAAAGTATCACCTTTAATATATGTATCACCTTTAATAAATGTATCACCTTTAATACATGTATCACGTTTAAGAAATGAATCATCTTTAATACGTGTCTCACCTTTAATACATGTATCACCTTTCATAAATGTATCAACTTAAATACATGTATCACCTTTAATACATGTATCACCTTTAATACATGTATCACCTTTCATAAATGTACCACCTTTAATACATGTATCAGCTTTAATACATGTATCACCTTTTTTAAATGTATCACCTTTAATACATGTTTCACCTTTAATAAATGTATCACCTTTAATACATGTATCACCTTTAATACATGTATCACATTTAATACTGGAATCACCTTTCAAACATGTATCACCTTTAATAAAGGTATCACCTTAAAGACATGTATCACCTTTAATAAATGTATCACCTTTAATACATGTATCACCTTTAATAAATGTATCACCTTTAATAAATGAATCATCTTTAATATGTGTATCACCTTGAAAACATGTATCACCTTTAATACCAGTATCACCTTTAATAAATGTAACTCCCTTAATAAATGTATCACCTTTAATAAATGTATCACCTTTAATAAATGTATCAGCTTTAATACATGTATTACCTTTAATAAATGTACCACCTTTAACACATGTATCACCTTTAATAAATATATCAGATTTAATACATCTATCACCTTTAATACAAATATCTCCTTTAAGACATGTATCACCTTTAATACGTGTATCACCTTTAATAATTGTATCACCTTTAATGCATGTATTATTTTAATACGTGTAACATCTTTAATACATGTATCACCTTTAATAAATGAATACATGTATCACCTTTAATAAATGAATCATCTTTAATACATGTATTACCTTTAATAAAAGTATCACCTTTAATACATGTATCACCTTTAATAAAAGTATCACCTTTAATATATGTATCACCTTTAATACATGTATCACCTTTAATACATGTATCACCTTTAATACAATTATCACCTTTAGTAAATGTAACACCTTTAATACATGTATTACCTTTAATAAAAGTATCACCTTTAATACATGTATCACCTTTAATAAAAGTATCACCTTTAATATATGTATCACCTTTAGTACATGTATCACCTTTAATACATGTATCACCTTTAATACAATTATCACTTTTAATAAATATATCTCCTTTAAGACATGTATCACCTTTAATATGTGTATCACCTTTAATACATGTATCACCTTTAATGCATGTATTATTTTAATACGTGTATCACCTTTAATACATGTATCACCTTTAATAAATGAATCATCTTTAATACATGTATCACCTTTAATACATGTATCACCTTTAATAAATGTATCACCTTTAATACATGTATTACCTTTAATAAAAATATCACCTTTAATACATGTATCACCTTTAATAAAAATATCACCTTTAATACATGTATCACCTTTAATAAATGAATCATCTTTAATACGTGTATCACCTTTAATACATGTATCACTTTTAATAAATATATCAGCTTTAAGACATGTATCACCTTTAATAATGACCTAGAAATTCCGTTCCCTACGGGTGTGTACGCGCTGTGTACTCACCCGTAGGGCCAACGGAAGTGCCGGTTTTACGCATGCACTGCCCATGCGCTGGAAACCGGTCCTTCCGTTCTCTGCAGAAAGGGCTTCCCAGGTCAAACGCCTGTGCTGGATAGACAGCGCGTATGTTAGAAACTTCCGGTTTTTTCACACTGGCTTGAGTCCAGGTATGTCGGGAGCAGCTGCGCCTAAAAAAGCAGGCGCAAGGCCTGCTTTTAGCAGGCTAATAGTTTAAGAAAGTTAAAAAAAAAAATTCCATTGATTTATCATTTTAAAATACTTTAAAGAAAGGTAAGTTTATATTTAGCCCCGTTAAAAACTTTAATTATTTTTTTCAAAAATATTAATTTTTGTTTAAAATAGTTAATTTATGTAATTTATAGTCATTTTAAAAATGTGATTTTAAAAAAAAAAAATATTTGAAGTTTTACTTATGTTTTGAGGCTGATCTCTATTCATAGATTTGACAGGTCTTCCTGTCAAATCTATGAATGGAGATTCCCTGCTCTGATTGGCTCCCCATGGCCCTAGTGATCCCAGGGACGCTGTGAACTAGCTGCACCCTTGGGATACGCGTGCCCTGCACACCGGCAGTTTGAAGAGGCACAGCAACGGAATTCTGCGCCTCCCGGGAGCCCTCTGGTCCAGGCACAGATTTTTCCGAATCGCAGCCCTCCGCCCGCGGGAGGGCTGCAAACGGAATTTCTGGGCCATTGTATCGCCTTTAATACATGTATCACCCTTAATAAATGTTTCACCTTTAATACATGTATTAGCTTTTTTACATGTATCACCTTTAATAAATGTATCACCTTTAATACGTGTATCACCTTTAATACATGTATCACCTTTAATAGAAGTATCACCTTTAAGACATGTATCACCTTCAATAAATGTATCACCTTTAATACATGTATCACCTTTAATACATGTATCACCTTTAATAAATGTATCACCTTTAATACGTGTATCACCTTTAATACATGTATCACCTTTAATAAAAGTATCACCTTTAAGACATGTATCACCTTCAATAAATGTATCACCTTTAATACATGTATCACCTTTAATACATGTATCACCTTTAATACATGTATCACCTTTAATACATGTATCACCTTTAGTAAACGTATCACCTTTAATAGATGTATCACCTTTAATAAATGTATCACCTTTAATACATGTATCACCTTTAATACATGTATCACCTTTAATAAATGAATCATCTTTAACAAGTGTATCACCTTTAATAATGTATCACCTTTAATACATGTATCACCCTTAATAAATGTATCACCTTTAATACATGTATTAGCTTTTTTACATGGATCACCTTTCATAAATGTATCACCTTTAATTCCTGTATCACCTTTAATACAAGTATCACCCTTAGTACATGTATGCTGCACTTTGTTCTGCGCGGCCTGTTTCTTATAGTGCGCGCCCCTGTTAGATTTCCGCGCTTGCGCGTTATTTGCAATGTACAAGCCGGTTCGCAGCCTGCGTGGGACCTTTCCCCTTAGAGTGAACATTGTACTGAACTGCTAGGCTCAGACACTGCTCAATTCAGCAACTCCCTTCACTCACCTACCAACAATTTCTTATCAATCATGACTCATACCTCACATTAATAGCTTCACCCTCACACACTTAGCACTGCTGCAATCTTCACACCCACATCTCACAGCTTGCAGACACTGCCAGCTATTCAACTATGACAGGCATATCACCCAAACACGTTGCACTATACTCACTGACACACTTTCTTGCCAGACAAGGCAGCTCTCAACAGGACCTAACCGGCGGGGGACAGGAACACCTGCATGACCTACCCCCATGGAGGAGACGGTGTTGTAAATTATTGGAGAGGCCATCACTGAGCCCGTGGCCAGCATTGGGGCTGAAACAATCCAAGATGACTGTATCCTCATACATAATCTCCTACTCACATCCTACTTCCTCCTCAATTCAAAATCTGTAATGATTTACAAGCTGCAGATGGTGTAAGCATGCACCTCTTGCTTCCCCCCTCCCCTCACCACAACCCTGCCCTTCTGCCTTTCTCCTTTCAGATAGACAAGAACTGCCACCTGGACAGGAAGTGGAGGAGGTGCAGGATCTGCAAGAGGAAGAAGGAAGTGATGCTGAAGATGTACTGTCACTCGATTTTACACTCGCCTCCACCAGCTCAGAGATTGACACTTTGCGTACTTTAGAGGATAGCTTAGATGCGGGATCTGCACGTGGTGAGACACCGGGCACAAGTGGCTGGCAGCCAGGGCAGGGGGAAAGGATAGCGCAGGTTCCACCTCCCCGGAGGGCGAGGCCACACATGAGTTCTGCTGCAGAGGACTCAGATGAGGACTTCGATGGCGCGGCCTACATAAGGCGGCTGATTGGTATGTACAATGAAATGCTTGATGCATTGGCAGGCCTGCCAGAAAGCCTGCATGCAATGTCAAGGAGCATGGAGGAGTCCAGCACCAACCTTGCACAGGGCTTTCTGCAGATCTTGGAGCCCATCCTTTCCATCATGAAAAGTTGGGCAACTCCATTTGCACACTTGTGAGATGAACTGGTCCAGCACACATCCTGTGAGATGAACTGGTCCAGTACACATCCTGTGAGATGAACTGGTCCAGTACACACAGGAGATGAGCTGGTCCAGTACACATCCTGTGCGATGAATTGTAAGCCAATGTGCTGAAGACTCTTTAAGAAGATGGACAAGGGTACTGTTAACTATAACCCTATAGACATAGAAGGAAAAGGCTAAAAGAACAGACTGAAAACACAAACAGCTGTGGCTTGTTTTGAGGGAAACTTCAAACAATTTTCGAGGATCTCAAACACACTTCACTTATTCTGGTGTTGACGAGACTTCCCACACATGGATTGGCACACAGTCCATAATGATCAGCTGTTGGCTTAGTACAGAAGAAAACACAAGCCCCCTGGCTCAGGAGCATTGTAAAGAGAGAGAGAGGGAAGTTATGTATTTCCTTTAATGTAAATGGTAGAACTGAAGCTGAGAGGACAAGCATATTTATATACAAGGGGTGGGGGCGGGGGCAGGGGGGAATGCACAAAAAGAGCACAGCTGCCAGTCACGTGACCCCCAGCCTACACAGTGTTACCAGAGCGGCCTTGACTGAGTCGCTTGACAGCTCTCCTGAGACTCCCACCTATGCCAGTGCACACAGGCCTGAACAAGGCACAGAGCTGCTCCTGCATATAATGAGTGTGGAAGGAGCTGGAAGGTAAACTCATATCTCATCTGGCATCTCATATGCCAGTCTGCCCGTCACACTCCACTAACTGCTTCAAGGGCCTGCTGCTTTGATTCTGCTGAAGCCAGCTGTGGGAGGGGAGCAAATTCCCCAGTACCGTATGCAGTATAAATCATAAAATTTGCAGCAGAAAGAGAGGCTATTTAAAGCAACTACCCACAGACATCTTTGGAGGCCAGTCGCTTAACACTTTGGGTGCTTAATAGTTGCTGAACAAGGTAATAATTAGGCCGTGCCGAGAGCCTGCCTCCGAAACAAGACGAATCCTGCTTACGTAGCACACTGAGGCTTCATTAACCCTATTTCAAGGAAGCAATGCCACGGAATGTTCTAGAAGGGCTGGAAATTGTTTAACATCCCCGCTGCCGCCCCACCCCCCCCCCCCCCACCCCCCCATGCTAACATGAGCAGCGCGCTGTACATCTCCACCAAGTAGAAGTGAGTTTCTATGGAGATTGTGGTTACCTGTGGCTACCGGCACGATGGGCCGAATGGCCTCCTTCTGTGCTGTATCATCCTACCAGTCTATCATTCATACACAATGCCATCAGCATTCTCTCAGGATTCAGGTGACTATGACTACCCACGGTGGCCGCTCATCTCAAAGGGAGTTACTGCGGAGCTTGTCAACGATGGGAATACGTCTTTCTTAGAGGAGCAGCTGCACTTCCAAATCAGAGTGTACTATCTTGTACAAAGAGGCACCAGTGACTGAAGCATGATTCTTGTAGCCAAACTGCAAAGTGGCAACCTGGATTGTGCTTAAAGTCGCCTGAATAAACCTGGGGCAGGGATGGCCCTGTCTGATCCTTCCTCCATTCCCTCTCCTCCCTTAAGGCCAGGATCACGCCTGCAAACAGTGGAGATCAATTTACCTTTTTTTTTTCATTTGCACAAGAAGGTTGAGTGGGAGGAGGAGAACAAAAATCGGCAAAATGTTGAAAAATAAGAGCTGCTTTGACGAGTTGTCAAACCCCATTGGAAACAGCCTGAGGCAGCAGGAGGAACAAGATACACGACGGAATAAAATAAATCCCCCAATACAGGATGGTCAACCAGGTTTTCTCTGAATCCATATTCAATTCAGAAGGACTTGTCCCTCGAACGAATAATGGCACAGGGCACTGACTCTCAGGTGGGAGCCAGCATGGATTAGTGCCCAGCCCAGTGGAGGAGTACTGAACTGGCTGGCATTTTTGGGATCAGCGTCAGTTTAAGAAAAATGGCAAGCTTCTGGCCTGGTGCTGGGAGTTCACCGGTGGTGGGAAGGGGCAAATTCACATGTCAGCAACTCCTAAAGGGCTGCCGAGGGATGGTGGGAAGCTTTAACAGGATGTGGCCACTTAATGATAACTTTACGGCCAAAAGGTTCTTGGAGCTATTGGAAAGACGTGAAAGGTGTTTACATATATCCACCAATAAACTGACGAGCTCTTCCTGTGCCATTCAAACATCCTGGCAAAAGATTTGACAGGGCACTAAATGGCTGCAGATCTGGTCTAATGGATCTCTGCTTCTTTTTCCAGTCCCTTTTACACCTGATTATCAACTTTCAACAAGTCCATGTCTCTGCTTGCATGCAACAACAACAACTTGTATTTATATAGCGCCTTTAACGTAGTAAAACGTCCCAAGGCGCTGCACAGGAGTATTTTAAGACAACAAATTTGACACCGAGCCACATCAGGATAAATTAGGGCAGGTGACCAAAAGAGGTAGGTTTTAAGGAGCCTCTTAAAGGAGGAAAGAGAGGTAGCGTGGGGGACAGGTTTAGGCAGGGAATTCCAGAGCTTAGGGCCTAGGCAATAGAAGGCACGGCCACCAAAGGTTGAGCGATTATAATCAGGGATCCTCAAGTATAGCATTATGGGGCTAATCAGAGTCAAACTAGAGGAGGGTTCAGCTCTTGACTCGAGGAACAGCACCCCATCTGCCTACTGGGCACTTTACGGCCTTAACGTTGAGTTTAACAACTTTCGATCTTAACCACCGCTCCCATTTTCTCTCGGAGAACAGGTGTTGGTAATGGAGGACGGCTGTACCAGAGCCACTGGGAGTGGGGGAGGTGTGGACTGATGCTTGGGGTGGGGATCCTCTATCGGTACATGGCCGACGGTGTGGTCTGCACCCCTGGGGTCCACCTACCTTTCTCCGACACATTCCCAGGCCACAGGATCCTTCTCCACTTTGCCAGAATTTCCATGCTTCCCTCCTCCTCTGTTATTCTGCTGGAACCCTTTACACCTCCTCTGGTCCCATCTTTTCTTTCTATACTTGTCTCATTATCACTTTCTTTTGCCTTGCACCATCATCTCTTTTCTCATTTAATCACTCCTGCCCTCCACCCTATCACAGACCTTTCCCTTTTGTTCTTTCCCTGCCTCCCATTTCCCTGGCTCTGCACTGGCTTAAAAGCTATTCATCTCCAACATTTTCCAGTTCTGACGAAAGGTCATTGCCCTGAAATGTTAACCCTGTTTTCCTCTCCACAGATACTGCCTGACCAGTTGAGAGTTTTTCAGCATTTTCTGTTTTTATTTCAGCCCTTGGATGGGGCCATTCTAATCAACCTTGCCTACAAGAGCATCAATTTTCTAATTGGGTCTCCGATGGGTGGTGGTTGAGCAGAGTGTTATTAGCACCTGCCTGCCTAGTCTTTAGTGCACTCACCCTGTCTAATTCCACATAGCGTGATCGAGCTCCAGATCATCCTGGCCCTAGCATGGGAGGCTAACTTAAGATGTGACCACATATGGGGGCAAAAATGTCGGCGCCTGGCAATATTTTAATGTATAATTCAGCCTTTGCAAAGATTGTTTGGGGATGACAAAAAGACTGGGCAAAACTCAGTGGCTGACATAATCAATGTGGAGTCAGAATCCAAGTGTGCGGACAAGTGATGTAGCGGGACAACAGCTTAATCCCATGTCTGACGGATGGTGAAATGGAGGTGGTGCAGAATGAGGTGATGGAGAAGAGGATGACCCTGTTTCTCATGTCAGGGCACCCTTCAGATAGTGCAGCATTGCAACATGTCTGGAAGTAGGCAGAGAGAGCTGGCCATTACTGGCACTGTGAGTTTTATATTAGCACAGCTCCCTGTCACTGCCTCCCTGGTGATTTATGGGAAGGAACATAGGAACAGGAGGAGGCCATTCAGCCCCTCGAGCCTGTTCCGCCATTCAGTTGGATCATGGCTGATCTGTATTTTAACTCCATTTACCCACCTTGGTTCCATATACCTTAATACCCTTGCCTAACAAAAAATCTATCAATCTCAGTTTTGAAATTTTCAATCGACCCCCAGCATCAGCAGCTTTTTGGGGGAGAGAGTTCCAGATTTCCACTACCCTTTGTGTGAAGAGGTGCTTCTGACATCACCCTTGAACAGCCTAGCTCTAATTTTAAGGTTATGCCCCCTTGTTCTGGACTCCCCCACCAGAGGAAATATTTTTACTCTATCTACCCTATCAAATCTTTTAATCATCCTGAACACCTTAATTAGATCACCCATTAATCTTGTATATTCAAGGGACTACAAGCCTAGTCTTTGCAACCTGTCCTCATAATAAACTCTTTTAGCTCCGATATTATTCTGGTGAATCTGCGTTGCACCCCCTCCAAGGCCAATATATCCTGCCTAAGGTGCGATATCTTTTATATATTTTATGTTATAGAATCATAGAATGGTACAGCACGGAAGGAGGCCATTCAGACCATCATGCCTGTGCTGGCTCTTTGGTAGAGCTAGCCAATTAATCCCACTCCCCTGCTCTTTCCCCATAGCCCTGTAATTTTTTTCCTTTTCAAGTATTTATCCAATTTTCTTTTGAATGTTTCTATTGAATCTGCTTCCACCACCCTTTCAGGCAGTGCATTCCAGATCACAACAACTCGCTGTGCAAAAAAATGTTTCCTCATGTCACCTCTGGTTCTTTTGCCAATCACCTTAAATCTGTGTCCTCTGGTCACTGACCCTTCTGCCACTGGAAACAGTTTCTCCTTATTTATTCGATCAAAACCATTCATGATTTTGAACACCTCTATCAAATCTCCTCTTAACCTTCTCTGCTCTAAGGAGAACAACCACAGTTTCTCCACATAACTGAAGTCCCTCATCCCTCGTACCGTTCTAGTAAATCTGTTCTACACTCTCTAAGGTCTTGACATGCTTCCTAAAGTGTGGTGCCATATTTGAATGAAGCTCCAGAATTGGTCACAATACTCCAGCTGGAGCCTAACCAGTGTTTTATAAAGGTTTAGCATAATTTTCTTGCTTTTGTACTTTATGCCTCTATTAATAAAGCCAAGGATCCCATTGCTTTTTTAACAGCCAGCTCAACTTGTCCTGCCACCTTCAAAGATTTGTGTACACGCACCTTCAAGTCTCTCTGTTCCTGCACCCCCTTTAAAATTGTACCATTTAGTTCATATTGCCTCTCCTCATTCTTCCTACCAAAATGAATCACTTCACATTTCTCTGCATTAAATTTCATCTGCCATGTGTCTGCCCATTGCAGCAGTCTGTCTATGTCCTCCTGAAGCCTGTTACTACCCTATATATATATTCGAAGCATCTCAAGGCAAAGCTCCTCGGACAAATCCAAGCAGGTTTTCCTCTTGCTGTAACTGCGGGTGTGAGAGTACCTGGGTGGGCACAGTCTGGCTCCGGTGCAGCCAAGCCTTGATGGCATCCTCTGTTGCTCCTCCTTGTTCTCCCACAAAGCCTGATAGGGATTCCCTGGAGCAACCCATTACTGTGCCAATACTGTGGACATTCTGTAACAGTGGCATTGTGAGAACGCTTGGCACAAAACTTCCTGAGCAACTAATTGCTGTCAGAGGTAAGAGAAAATATAACAGCAAAATAGTCCTTGCTGCCCCCGTTACAGGCACTCCCAAATACAACACAGTGATATTGGAAGCCGTTTCATAGTGCCAGATTTAGGACTTGGTGCTCTTTCCTGCACAAACTCCAAGAAATTGGGCTGATGTCTAATAGGTGCGATTTGGGGCTTCATTCAAATACTGCAACTGGGACATGGTACCACTTGAAAACCTGACTGAAAAATTAAGTAAGGTCCTAAATTGTCCATGACCTGGTGTAACTGATCTCCACTCACATTTCCAATTCATTACATCCATTTTACACAGATTCCTTGAGCGTCACCAATTGGAAAATCTACCCTTTGGCCTCTGGTGTTCTCTGCTCCCGGGACAATGCAAATGGGCCATTTTTCCAAACACGATGCACAAATTTGAGTTTGACACTTGGGCCAGAATTTTACCGGCGCTGCGAGTGCGCGTTTGGAGGCAGGTCTGCTGTCAAAATGGCAGTGATTGACAGCGGGGCAGAAGTCCGCTCTGAACCCGTATTTAAGCAGCATTTTGCCAGGTCCTTACGATTTTTCCATGTTATTTACAAGGTTCCCGGCGCTCGCGGATCACGTCAGGTAAGTGTGTCAGGTTTTCAATAACTCTCCATTGCTGTGAATAGTTCACAGCTGCAAAAGTGGTATAAAAGCTACCATTTCACAGCTGTTCAATTTCCAATCTTAGAAGCTGGAGTCTTCAGAATTTGGAATACACTTTTCAGCTTTATGGAGGTTTGAAGTGTTTGGAGCAAACTCTCTATCCAGTGTCACCTCCTTGCAACAACCTCTCTCACCACTGACAGATCGCTTCTGTCATCTCAGCTTCAGCTGCCATCTATTCCAGCCCTTGAAAAAATCTAACCTTGCTCCTCTGAATCCCACCATGATCAGTCCCAACACCAGCAGCACCAGGCACACCAGCATCACCAACAACACCACCAACCTTCTCCGCAATCACCTGATGCTGCACAGGACATAGGGCATCAGCACCTGACCACATTGCTGCCCGGGAGGCCAGGGATGGCCTCACCATGGCCAGATTTACTTCACTTGACGCTGTACACCCTGGCTGCCACGTGATGTGCCAGGTTGGCACCATCCCACTCCAACACCATAAAGCATCCCTACAATGCCCAAGCCATTCCTTTCACACTCATCACCATTGGGGGGGTACCGTTATGTCTCACCATTCACTACAACTCACTAAGCCACTTCCAAAGGTGCACACAGATCTGTCCAAGAAGGCAAAGTGTTGAAAATAAAGATTTCAATGTTTGACAACACATTAACAGAAACTTTACATGAACATTGGCGCTAACACCCAACTGCCTACCCTTGCGTGTTGTTAGTTGGTATGATTGGACAAGGATGAGGGTGAGTGTGATGGGTGGCTAGTGAGCTTTTCTTTCACAGGCTGTTGTCGGAAGCGACGAGACCGGAGGTCCTGTGAGTATTTGAACTCACTTTCGCGGGCTTTTCTTTCACAGGCTGTTGTCGGGAGCGACGAGACCGGAGGTCCTGTGAGTATTTGAACTCACTTTCGCGGGCTTTTCTTTCACAGGCTGTTGTCGGGAGCGACGAGACCGGAAGCGGACCAGGTGGGAAGCACCCAGGTGAACGGCATTTAAGGAGGGTGGTGGCTTAAACCCGAGTTCCTACAGAGTAGGAACCCCCACCCGCCCTCCTCCTCTAACCTACTAGTCTTTTAGCAGTCTAAAAACAGAGGTCACAAATTTTTTGGTCTCAGTTTCTTTTCAGCAGGGCAGGAACCGGGAGGAGCGGGAAGTCGGCGTAGGACCAAGGGGACACAAGACCGGGAAGTCAGCGAAAGACCAGGGAGGTAAGACTAACTGGTAAGTACTTTCCTCAAACCTTCCTAGAAAGTAAAACTAAAACTAATGGGATTTGGTTAGTTTAAAAAGGAATAAGAGGAGTACAGTATACATTGGTCTAAGTAAGCTTCGGGAAAACAAAAGTCAATAAATAAACTAAAACTAGAAAATTAAAAAGTAATATAAGGGTTAAGTCATGGCAGTAGAGCTCGGACCTGTGTCATGCTCCTCCTGTAACATGTGGGAAATCAGGGACGCTTCCTGTGTCCCTGACAACCATGTGTGCGGGAAGTGTGTCCAGCTGCAGCTCATGTGGGACCGCATGACGGCCCTTGAGCTGCGGATGGACTCACTTTGGAGCATCCACGATTCTGAGAGGGTTGTGGATAGCACATTTAGTGAGTTGGTCACACCGCAGGTTAAGGCCAGCGTAGATAGTACATGGGTGACCAAAAGGCAGAGCAAGGGCAGGAAGGTAGTGCAGAAATCCCCTGGGGTTGTCTCCCTTAGCAACAGGTTCACCGCCTTAGGTGCTGTTGTCGGGGGGGATGACTCATCGGGGGAAGGCACCAGCAGCCAGGCTCATGGCACCATGACTGGCTCTGTTGCAAAGAAGGGAGGGAAAAAGAGTGGCAGGGCTATAGTAATAGGGGATTCGATTGTAAGGGGAATAGATAGGGGTTTCTGTGGTCGCGACCGAGACTCCAGGATGGTATGTTGCCTCCCTGGTGCAAGGGTCAAGGATGTCTCGGCGCGGGTGCAGAACATTCTGGAGGGGGAGGGGGAACAGCCAGTTGTCGTGATACATGTTGGTACCAACGACATAGCTAAAAAAAGGGAAGAGGTCCTACAAGTAGAATTTAGGGAGTTAGGAGCCAAGCTAAAAAGTAGGACCTCGAAGGTAGTAATCTCTGGATTACTACCAGTGCCACGTGCTAGTAAGAGTACAGAGAACAGGATAGTTAGGCTAAATACGTGGCTTGAGCAGTGGTGTAAGAGGGAGGGTTTTAAATTTTTGAGGCATTGGAACCAGTTTTGTGGTAGGTGTGACCTATACAAAAGGGACGGTCTACACCTGTGCAAAGATGGAACTGATGTTCTCGGGGTAATTTTTGATAAAGCAGTTCGGGAGCATTTAAACTAGTATGGCAGGGGGCTAGAAACCTATGTAGTGAAATAGAGGAAAGTGAAAGGCAGACAGAAATAAATGGTAAAAGGGTGAGGAACAAAAAACAAAGGGCCAAACTAATTCATAAAAAATGTGAGCATAAAAAAAGCCTGAGGGTTTTATACCTTAATGCGAGAAGCATCAGGAACAAGGTAGATGAATTAGCTGTGGAAATAGAGGTTAATAATTATGATCTAATTGGGATTACGGAAACATGGTTGCAGGGTGAGCAGGGCTGGGAGCTTAACATACAGGGGTATTCAGTATTTAGGAAGGATCGACAAAAAAGAAAGGGAGGAAGGGTAGCATTGCTGGTAAAAGAGGGGATAAATGCAATTGAAAGGAAGGATATTAACTCAGTTAATACAGAATCTATATGGGTGGAGCTAAGAAATAGCGAGGGGCGAAAAACATTAATAGGAGTGGTATATAGGCCTCCAAATAGTAAAATAGCGGTTGGGGAGGGCATCACGAGGGAAATTAGAGAAGCGTGCAATAAGAGCACAGCTGTCATCATAGGTGACTTTAACTTACATATAGATTGGACTAGCCTAATCAGTAAAAATAATGAGGAGGAGGAATTCCTTGAGTGTTTAAGGGATGGTTATCTGGATCAATATGTCGAGGAACCAACTCGGGAACAGGCTATATTGGACTGGGTACTGTGCAATGAGAAGGGACTAATTAGTAATCTTGTTGTACGGGGACCCTTGGGTCAGAGCGATCATAACATGATCGATTTCTCACTCGAAATGGAGAGCGAAGAAATTGACTCAGAGACTAAGGTCCTGAATTTAAACAAGGGGAATTATGATGCCATTAGACGGGAACTGAGTAGGTCTGATTGGACAACGTTCCTGGGAGGACTGGAGGTAGATAAACAATGGCAAGCATTTAAAGATAGAATGACAAAATTGCAAAAATTGTTTATACCAATCTGGCATAAAAGGAAATCTAAAAAGGTGACTCAACCGTGGATAACAGGGGAAATTAGAGACAGCATAAAATCCAAAGATAGGGCGTATAAAATAGCCAAAAAAAGCGCCAGAGCGGAAGATTGGGAACAGTTTAAGATAGAGCAAAGGAGGACAAAGGGCTTAATCAAGAGGGGCAAAATAGCTTACGAAAGCAAGCTGGCGGAAAATATAAAAACTAACTCCAAAAGCTTTTATAAGTATATCAAGAGGAAAAGACTGCTGAAAACCAAAGTTGGTCCATTGCAGTCAGATACGGGGGAATATATAATGGGAAATAAGGAAATGGCAGACCAACTAAATGCATACTTTGGGTCAGTCTTTACGAAGGAAGACACAAAAAACCTCCCTGGGATATCGGGAAAAATAGGGACATTGGCAAAGGAGGAACTGACGCAAATCAATATCTCTAAGGATATGGTGTTAAGGAAGCTAAAGGGATTGAAGGCGGACAAATCCCCAGGGCCTGATAACATGCATCCTAGGGTACTGAAGGAGGTGGCCCTAGAGATAGCGGATGCACTAAGTATGATTTTTCAGAATTCATTAGACTCGGGAACAGTGCCCATGGATTGGAGGGTAGCTAACGTTACCCCACTATTCAAAAAGGGGGGTAGGGAAAAAGCAGGTAATTACAGACCTGTAAGCCTTACATCAGTTGTGGGCAAAATGCTGGAGTCCATCATTAAGGATGAAATAGCGGAGCACTTAGCAAATGGGGACAGGATAGGACAGAGTCAACATGGATTTACAAAGGGTAAATCGTGCTTGACTAATCTATTGGAATTTTTTGAGGGAGTAACTGGTAAAATAGATGGGGGAGAGCCAGTAGATGTGGTGTACCTGGACTTCCAAAAGGCCTTCGATAAGGTCCCACATAAAAGATTAGCATGGAAAATTGAAGCTCATGGGATAAAGGGGAAAGTATTGACGTGGATAGAGAACTGGCTGTCAGATAGAAAACAGAGAGTTGGAATAAACGGCTCATTTTCTGAATGGCAGGCAGTAACAAGTGGGGTACCACAGGGATCTGTTCTGGGTCCCCAGCTGTTCACAATTTACATTAATGACCTGGATCAGGGAGTCGGATGCAGCATTTCCAAATTTGCAGACGACACTAAACTAGGAGGGGGGGGTGGGCTCAGAGGAGGAGACCAGGAAGCTCCAGAGCGATTTGGACAGACTGGGTGATTGGGCGGATAAATAGCAGATGCACTATAATGTGGACAAGTGCGAAGTTATCCACCTTGGGTGCAGGAACGGGAGGGCAAATTATTATTTAAATGGCAATAAATTGGGAGAGGGGGAAGTACAGAGAGACCTGGGTGTTCTTGTACACCAGTCACTGAAGGCGAGCATGCAGGTGCAACAGGCGGTCAAGAAGGCAAACGGTATGCTGGCCTTCATAGCAAAAGGGTTGGAATACAGGAACAGGGATACCTTGCTGCAGCTGTACAGGGCACTGGTGAGACCACACCTCGAGTACTGTGTACAGTTTTGGTCGCCTCATCTGAGGAAAGATGTTCTTGCCATGGAGGGGGTGCAGCGGCGATTCACCAGGCTGATACCAGGAATGGCGGGATTGACCTATGAGGAGAGACTATGTAGTTTAGGGATGTACACACTGGAGTTTAGAAGATTGAGAGGGGACCTCATAGAAGTGTATAAAATTCTGACAGGTCTAGACAGACTAGATGCAGAAGGAATGTTTCCCTTGGCGGGTGAGAACAGAACTAGAGGACATAATTTAAGGATAAGGGCTAAACCATTTAGGACAGAAATGAGGGGGAATTTCTTCACTCAGAGGGTGGTGAACCTGTGGAACTCATTGCCACAGAGGGCAGTGTACGCCAGCTCATTAAATATATTTAAGAGGGAATTAGATATATTTCTACAGGCAAAAGGGGTTAAGGGTTACGGAGAGAAGGCGGGGACGGGTTACTGAATTGGAGGATCAGCCATGATCTCATTAAATGGCGGAGCAGGCTCGAAGGGCCGGATGGCCTACTCCTGCTCCTATCTTCTATGTATCTATGTATCTATGAGATGGGGAAGTGTTAATGTAGATAGAGAGGGATGGGTGGAGGTGCAAGGTAAGTTGGTGTGAGTAAGGATGTGTGGGAGTAGGGTAGGGAAGGCAGAGTGATGGGATGGCACAGCAGGATGAGGTTGAGTGTGGCTTTGCAGTATCGTTTCGTGATCTACTGAGATCATTGAAATGTTTGCGCCACTGCAGCCTGGTCCTCCTGACCACATCCCTCCTTGTGCTCTCCTGTGCAATGTGCAACCAGGTTGTGTTGGTCTCCTGGGGAGGTCTCTTCCGCCCACTGGAAGGGAAGAGGACCTCCCTGCGTGTTGCGACTCCCTCCGTAAGCATATGGAGGGAGTCATGGGAGAGCCTGGGTGCAACAGTGCACCTCTGTGCCGTGCTTGTCAGTGTTTGCAGCACCTCAATGCTGTAGAACACTGACAGCACAACTGTCAAAATGAATACGGCCATGGCCCCTTTAAGGAAACCGGCTGATGACGCGTCATCAGATAACGTCATCAGACCCGCTTCCTTTTAATTGGCCGGGAACCTCGCAGGGCAGGCTTAACAAGCCCAATCAGGGCAAAATCATGTCGGAGGCCCAGATCGACACAACTGTGGGGTGGGGACTCGCCCCAAGGACGTTGCCCGCCCCGGACCTGCCGATGTTGGTAAAAGCCAGGCCTCGGAGTGTGACGGGCAGGAAATGTGTTTGAGCTGTACCATTTTTATAATATTGATATAGAGATTAAAAGTGAATTCACTTCTCATTGTTGTCATCCTTCAACACTCAAATTCAATTTAAAGCATGAAATCCAAATTCATTCTGTTTGACCAATCGACAAGGAAAATGTTAAGTTGCAGAAGGCACCTTTTAACAACAACCACTTGTATTTATATAGCGCATTTAACATAGTAAAATGTCCCAAGGCGCTTCACATGAGCATTATCAGAGAAAATTTGACACCGAGCCACATAAGGAGATATTAGGATAGCAAAATACTGCGGATGCTGGAAATCCGAAATAACAACAGAAAACGCTGGAAAAACTCAGCAGGCCAGGCAGCATCCGTGGAGAGAGAAAGAGAGCTAACGTTTCAGGTCGATGACCTTTCATCAGAACTGGGAAGAGCCGGAAATCAAATAGATTTAAGGCCAGGGTAAAGCTGGGAAAAGGGGGAGGGGATAAAGGAACAAAGGGGAAGATGAAGAGACATTAAGAGACATTAAGAGATATGCAAGGCTAGAGGTGGTGTAAATGTGACAGATTAAGGCTGAATGAAGTGTGAAATCCACTGGCAGAATGAAGGACAGCTGCCAGCTTCTAGGAGGAAAAAAAAGGTGGGGGGGGACAAATAAAAGGGTGGATAAAATAAAATATAAATGTGATTGGAGCTGAGGTTATGATCTAAAATTGTTGAACTCGATATTGAGTCCAGAGGGCTGTAGCGTGCCTAAACGAAAGATGAGGTGCTGTTCCTCGAGCTTACGCTGAGCTTCCGTGGAACAGTGTAATAGGCCGAGGACGGTGAGGTCAGAGTGGGAGTGAAGCGGTGAATTAAAGTGACAGGCCACCGGGAGCTCGGGGTCCCCCTTACGGACTGAACGGAGGTGTTCCGCAAAGCGGTCACCCAATCTGCGTTTGGTCTCCCCAATGTAGAGGAGTCCACATCGTGAGCAGCGAATACAGTATACTAAATTGCAGGAAGTACAAGTAAATCGCTGTTTCACCTGGAAGGGGTGTTTGGGGCCCTGGACAGTGGGAAGAGGGGAGGTATAAGGGCATGTGTTGCATCTCCTGCGCGTGCACGGGAAGGTGCCGGGCGAAGGGGAAGGGGTGCTGGGGGTGGTAGAGGAGTGGACTAGGGTGTCGCGGAGGGAGCGGTCCCTACGGAATGCTGAAAGGGGAGGTGAGGGGAAGATGTGTTTGGTGGTGGGATCACGCTGGAGGTGGCGGAAATGGCGGAGGATGATCCGTTGAATGTGGAGGCTGGTGGGGTGAAAGGTGAGGACAAGGGGAACCCTATCGTGGTTCCGGGAGGGAGGGGCAGGGGTGAGGGCAGATGTGCGGGAGATAGAACGGACACGGTCGAGGGCCGTGTCGACCACGGTAGAGGGGAATCCTCGGTTGAGGAAAAAGGAAGACATGTCGGAAGCACTGGTATGGAAGGTGGCATCATCAGAGCAGATGCGGCGGAGACGGAGAAACTGGGAGAATGGAATAGAGTCCTTACAGGAGGCGGGGTGGGAGGAAGTGTAGTCCAGGTAGCTGTGGGAGTCGGTGGGCTTGTAGTGAATGTTAGTCAATAACCTATCCCCAGAGATGGAGATGGAGAAGTCGAGGAAGGGAAGGGAAGAGTCGGAGATGGACCATGTGAAGGTGAGGGAAGGGTGGAAATTGGAAGCATAGTGAATGAAATGTTCTAGTTCAGGGCGAGAGCAGGAGACGGCACCGATACAGTCATCAATGTACCGGAAAAAGAGGTGAGGGAGGGGACCCGAGTAGGACTGGAACAAAGAGTGTTCCACATATCCCACGAAAAGGCAGGCATAGCTAGGACCCATGCGGGTACCCATAGCAACACCTTTAATTTGGAGGAAATGGGTAGAGTCAAAGATATTAGGACTGGTGACCAAAAGCTTGGTCAAAGAGGTAGGTCTTAAGGAGCATCCTAAAGGAGGAAAGAGAAGTAGAGAGGCGGAGAGGTTTAGGGAGGGATTTCCAGAGCTTAGGGCCCAGGCAGCTGAAGGCACGGCCACCAATGGTGGAGCGAAGGAAATCGGGGATGCGTAAGAGGGCAGAATTGGAGGAACACAGAGATCTCGGAGGGTGGTACAGCTGGAGGAGGTTACAGAGATAGGCTGGTTGCTAATTGATGCAGTGACAAATAGGTTAAGTAATGTCTACATACTAAAACTGACATGAAACACCAACACTTTCTGAAGTAAGGGAGTATCGCTGACCACGTGCTTATGTTCTGTACCTTGGTACATGCCCAGGGGTGTATGACCACACAGTGCCCATTGGTTTTGTTGACGCTCACCATGAGCGATGGGCACTGGAGGGAATTGACTGATTCATTGACTCCGATTACCAAAACGTCATTTATATTTAATGCCACCTGTTTTGAATTTGGACAGGCTGCCTATTATTTTTTAATTAGTGGTGCCCTGCTTCTAGGGGGCACATGTACTTATTCTGTTGGCTTCGGGTGGGCTGGAACAAGACAGGACACTTAGGAAACAAAGGAGCATCTACATGTGGTCACACTGCCATCACTGCACCCACACTTAACCTAACAGCAAAGACAATGAGGGAAACCAATGAGAAGCAATGGATGGTGCTCACCTCCAGTTCCTACCGAGCTCAGTATCCCCCATCAGGACCTCCGACTGTTCACTGACCCCTGGGGGAGAAGTTGTATCTTAAACAACTGCTCAGAAGGATGTGCCATTTTCCCCTTTATGTGTTACCTGATGTAAATTTAAACTGGAGTGAAATTAATTCTGAAGTATTTATTCATGTTCTGTGTGCTGCTGTTATTTTTCCTTGAAACGTCAAGGGGCTCATTTGAAAATTGCATTCATTACTTGTGGACGCATTCATTTCTGATCTATTTATACACATTTGCATTGCATATTTGTATTGTGTACACCTATTTTCATGATTTATTTTCATAATTTTTAAGTGCTACATAATAAGCTGTGAGAAAGCAGACTAAAACTGCTTGATTATTTCCCACTTGAAAATCCTGTAATTGTTACTAGGCGCACTCTAAATGTGCTATTAATGTACCAATATGAGGAGTTAGGAGCCTTAATTATCAACATGTGGATCATGCATTGGCTCGCACACAGTCTCATTACTCACAGCAAATCCAAAGGAGGTTTGTCTCTCAGCATTGCTAAACTAGTCAATGGGATGCATTTGAATTTTAAAAATCACTTGATTATAGAGGATTTTTGGGAACAAATCCAATTGGAATGACATCAAAAATATTCCAGTTGGACAACATGTTTTATATGGCAATGTTGTCGCTGTTTGATCTTCTTGAAAGTATGAGATAGATGAAAGATGCCCAGTGTTAGCCATGGCTCAGTGGGGAGCACTCTCACCTCCGAGTCAGAAAGTTGTGGGTTCAAGTCCCACTCCAAAGACATGAGCACAAAATCTAGGCTGACACTCCCAGTGCAGTGCTGAGGGAGTGTTGCTCTGTCGGAGGTGCCGTCTTTCGGGTGAAATGTTAAACCGAGGCCCCGTCTGCCTTTTCAGGTGGACGTAAAACATTCCACGGCAATATTTCGAAGAAGAGCAGGGGTGCTCTCCCCCATGTCCTAGCCAATATTTGGCCCTCAACCAATATCATTTAAAAAAAACTATCTGGTTATTGCACATTGCAGGCATATTGCTGTTTGTGGGAGCTTGCTGTGCGCAAATTAGCTCCCGGAAGGGTATTAATCTGATTCACAAATCTCCCAACAATTTCACTACTTCATCACTGAAATAGTTAAGTAAATTGAAGAGATGACATAGTCACATAGTTGACTCATCATTCAATGAAAACAGCGAGGCCTCTTCCTGCCGATCACAGCGATTAGTGCATGGTATTATAATTATATGGTAATTATATTTAAATATGCGGCAGCATTAATTAGCTGAGTGAGCAAGCTGACTGACGGCACAGATTTTGATCAATTACTGACTGCTAGATTTTACTTTGCCAGTTTTACTATTTGGTATCGAACGTCTTCTCTCCTGCTTCCCCCCAAAAGTGGCGGAAGCCCCACTCTCGCCACCCTCAAGCAGTCTGGGTGTGGTTACCCACTTAAAGGTGGAACTGACCATTGCCAAGATCAGCAGCTGAATGTGCGTGCGTTTGGAAATTTCCTACCCACAATTTTATTGGAGGTGTGAGACATTTCTTTTGAAGGTCCATTACACTCGGGCAGGACTGTCACTGGAAGCTGTTAAAGTAATCATCTGTTATCACCAGCAGTATTTCAATGTCAAATTAGGGACAATCTTGGGACTAATTAAACCCATTGCCATTAAGACATGGGGCTGGATTTTATGAATGGAGACGTGCTGGAAGCGGGACTGCTGCTTGTCGGGTCTCAGTCCTGCCTCCATCATGTTCTGGCCAACCAGAGGGATTTTCCCCTGATTGACCTTGTTAAGCCCGCCCTGCGGGCTCAGCAGGCCAATTAGGGGGAAGTCACTGACAGAGCACGTCAACGTATGACGTGCCATCTGTCAAAACTTCTTGAAAGAAGAAATGTCAGCGTTTGACAGCTCTGTGAAGCTGTCAAACACTGACATTCTGTGTAGTTTGATGAGCCCTTGTGTTCAGGACTCATCAAAACTTTCTACTTTGTAGATTTCAGATGACTGTTGGTTCAGAGGATCCAACAGTCAGTCTGTGAAATCTACAAGGAAGATGTTGGGACACCCGATCCAGAGCGGATGAAGGCTGTAGGCAGAAACCAAGGTAAGTGTGTAAAGTTTCGCAATTATCGCGATTCGAAATAACGAGATAGAAGCAGATTCGTTTGATCAGTTTATTTAAACAAAATGCTGTCATGATATAAAGGACACAGAAGCCTGTAAAATGGCCGCCGCGCATCATGGCAGAAGCTTCCAGAAGTACAGTGGGCAGACAAGATGGCGTTCGAATAAACATTTTCAATAAAAGACGGGATCATACTCGATAAACACTGATAAAGACAGGATGCAACCTGTTTGCATTTGTGACAATAGCAAAAGATATGAGTGCTGGAATCGTTTTCCATGCACAAGTAAGGACCATTGTACTGGGCAATCGAAGGCCCATCCAGACACATCAATACACAAATACCCCCACGGCTCTACAATGAGAGAGCCATTCTCGGGTGATTAAACAAGTATTCGGGGGCCCCCAAAACCAGCCAGGGAGACAATTCATACGATCCTGGCTGGGCCAACAATGGGGAAAACATTAACGGGTAGTTGGCCAGTCTCAGGTGCTACCGAAACCCGTTAAAGAGAAGAATCACCCCATGCTGGGAGTTCTGAGCGCCAATATTTCACAAAGGACAAACATTAAGATTTGGGCGGGAGATAAGGGAACACAGCACTATAACTATAGACAACAAATGTCCATCGCTCTCTTATTCTCTTATCTCGCTGCTGACTGCTGAGGGTTTACTCTCTTATTCGCTTGCCGCTCCATGGACTCGCTTGACTGGTGAGCTTCTGTGCTTTTCCTGGACTTTGTTGACTCTTAGCCGTACTGGTCGGTTACTCGAATGTTGGGTGGAGCTCAAACGGAACGAGCCGCCTCAACGAGGGCAAGTGGCCGAGTGCACCATCCCGAGGGTCGGTAAACGGTGTCTGGACCCGAAGGCCCGAAGAGACGAGACGAGACGAGAAGAAGAGGAGAAGAATCCACGTGCCGCCGCGGTCAGCAAACCCCGACCGCGCCCGAAAATATACGACCCATTTCTTGAACTCTACAGGTTACTGCACGAACCGGTCAAAGAATTCTACCGGCAACTGGTGTCGGTATAGGAAGACTTTTCTTTGAGTTCTACAGCCGGGCCCGAGTGCTGTCGAGTTTTTCATGACAACGGGGAGCCCAGCCTGCTTGCCGCAGCAGCGAAGATAAACAAGTGGGGTACAGAGACCCCTCCAAACACATGACAGTCAGGCGCTGCAGCGAAACGAGCCGAGTGCCTCACTTTAAAATTCTCCGAAGTATCACGAGTGGTGAGCATGTTTCCCGATCCTACAAATCTAGATGTAGTGTAGGTATTGATAAGGGAGGGTGGTTTTATTAAGGGTAAAGTATAATGTGTTCCCCTTTTTACGATGTGCCGTGCGTTCTTCATTACCATAGACCAAGCTTTATGAATGTATGTATACTTGTACTCTCGTTAATTTGCGCCTATGACATGTACTTCATGATTTTGGATGCTATGCAATAAAGATTTCCATTTCGTACTATTCAACCGGGTCTATTTGAGTTTTTCTCTGCATTACTGCTCTCGCACCTAAGTCCAGTGTTAGAACCATAAGGGCGAGTGGGTCAAACCACTCACAGGTGCTTATTGCAACAAGGCTGGCCGGAGACCAGAGCAAGCAAGAGTATTAGGCAACGAAGGCCTAACCCCGCACCAGCACCGTCTGCGATACAAGCACGACAAAACCCCTTACAAGTGAACATTTTTTAACTCTTAATACTCACCTTACATACTTACCACTCCACACGTGCACCCATCACTCACCTCTACATCTTACTTTCAGGCCCCTCCGACCCCCGCAGACCTCCTACTCGACTCCTCCAACCCGGCGGGGTTCTCCGAGGTCGGGAAGCCTTCACCTGAAAAGGTAAAATGGGACTAATCCTTTTTTCTGCCTGTTAACTACCTGTTAACAGGCAGTTAAAAGGATTAAATGCCTTTCCCGCCTCCAGGAGACGGGACCCGAAGCAGCACATCTTCCCGCCTCCTGGCAAAAGGGCACGGAGGCGGGTTTGCCATCCGCCCCCAGTTTCTGCAACTTTTCCGGCTGTCCCGCCTCCATACCTGCCTCCTCGGGGCTGAGAAAATCCAGCTGACAGCCAGCCCAGTGAGGAGATCTTCAACCCATATGTCCAGGCTGGATTTGAACCCACAATGCTGAGGTTCTTCTTGCAGCCTGTGATTCAGCCTAAAATATTTTAATCATGAAGAACAGGCAAATATTTCAGTTTATACATTAAGGCCTAGAATTTCCACTTGAGTTATGCCCCATGCCTCTCTGGATCGATAGAGGTAAAGAAAGAAAAGGAAAACCTGCATTTCTATAGCACCTTTCACGACTTCAGGAGCTCCCAAAACGCTTTACAACCAATGAAGTATTTTTGAAGTGTAGTCACTGTTGTAATGTAGGAAACATGGCAACCAATTTGTGCACAGCAAGGTCCCACAAACAGCAATGAAATAATCACCAAATAATTATTTTGTTTCAGTGATGTTGGGACATCGGGAAGAGCTCCTCTGCTCTTCTGCAAAAAGTGCCATGGGATCCTTTATGTCCACCTGAGAGAGCAGATGGGGAATCGGTTTAACGTCTCATCCAAAAGATGACAGTGCAGATCTCCCTCAGTACTGCACTGAAATGCCAGGCTGGATCATGTGTTCAAGTCTATGGAGTGGGACTTGAACCCACAACCTTCTGACTGAGAGGCGAGAGTGCTACCGATTAAGCCTCAGCTGTCATTTATCAGCGTGCTGGGAAGTTGCAGGTAACAAAGATGCATGCCTAAATATCTACATTCATACTTAAAACTTAGGCCACAATGGGCCGGATTTTCTGACCCCCACGGATACGTACGAGATGCGTACGCGCCCGTAGGGGCCTCACAAGTGCCGATTTCAGGCATGCGAAGCGCATGTGCTGAAAACCGGCACTTGCGATCTGTCAAGAACTCTCTTGACAGATCCTCCGCCTGCCCTGGAGAAGGGGCTCTGCGGGGGGAGAGTTGCGCTTTTTGCACAACTTCCGCCCACTGAAAGGCCGTAGAATTCTTACTCCTGGTAAAAGCTGACGTAAGGCCTGCTTTTACCAGGTTAAGAGTGTTGAAAAATAGAAAAATTAAATTTGATACTCATTTATAAATTAAAAATACTCTTCAAAAAGGTAAGTTTATTTTTAGACCCGTTAAAACATTTTTTTTTAATTCTTTATATGTAATTAAATGGGATTTTCATTAATTTTAATTATGTAATTTTAAAAAAAGTATTTAATGTTTTAGTGTGTTTTTAAATGTGACCCCCATTCATACTTTTGACAGTTCTGTGCGTAGAGATCTGTCAAACGTATGAATGGGGCTTCCCTTCTTTGATTGGTTCGCCTGGCCCATGTGATCCCAGGGGCTCTTGCGAACCGTCTGCGCCCCTGGGATACCTGGGCCTCGGCGCATTTCCAACAGGAGAGGCCCAGGATCGGAAGCCTCGGGATCTACAAAACCAGCAGGTAGGTTCGTAGATTTTTTTGCGATCGAAGGCATCCGCCCGCAGGAAGCCTCCGATCGGAAATTCAGGGCCAATATTTTAGAAGTGCAGCAAGCAAGATTATGCAAATGACTCTGTACCGACCATGCTGAAGATTTGCACTGTGACCACACCGTGCGTTTTCAGTCAATGCCTCCTGTTCTCGTTGCAAGAGAAGATGGGCATTTGACAGATGTGAGAGGCTACACACTGGCCCAGAGATTACAGCCCTGGTCCCCTCAAGGAGTCAACAGTGAACATGGCAGAGAAGCCGAGGGCTTTGTTGAGGGCAGCAAAATTGGAGGAAACGGCCAGGTTTGTTTGTACCATTATGTTCACTTAGTTTAACACTGTCAAGAAATATTACATTCATCTGGGCGCATAGAGTGATTGAGAACGATTACTAAACTATTGACAGTGCAGCAGCAATGTGAATAACAACACCTTTATTTATATAGCGCCTTTAACGTGGTAAAACATCCCAAGGCACTTCACAGGAGTGTAATCAGTCAAAAATATTGACACCGAACCAAAGAAGGAGACATTAGGACACATGATCAAAAGCTTGGTCAAAGAGGTAGCGTCTTAAAGGAGGAGAGAGAGGTGGAGAGACGAAGAGGTTTAGGAAGGGAATTCCAGAGCTTAGGACCCAGACAGCTGAAGACACGACCGCCAATGGTGAGGCAAAGGAAGTATAGAGACCAAGATATTACAGAGATAGAGAGGGGCGAGGCCATGGAGAGATTTGAACACAAGGATGAGAATTTTAAAATCGAGGTGTCGCTGGACCAGGAGCCAAAGTAGGTCAGCAAGCACAGGGTTGATGGGTGAATGGAACTTGGTGTGAGTTAAGATACGCACAGAAGGGTATTGGATAAGCTTAAGTTTATGGAGGGTGGAAGATGGGAGGTCAGCTGGGGAGCATTGGAATAGTCGAGTCTGGAGGCAACAAAAGCGTGGATGAGGGTCTCAGCAGCAGATAAGCTGAGGCAGGGGCGGAGACGGGCAATGTTACAGATGTGGAAGAAGGTGGTCTTAATGATGGAGGGGATATGAGGTCGGAAATTCAACTCAGGGTCAAATAGGACAGCGAAGTTGCAAGCAGTCTGGTTTAGCCTGAGACAGTGGCCAGGGACGGGGATGGAATGGGTGGCTAGGGAACACTGCCTAGTGCTCATCATGTGCCATCTTCTTATTTCTCTAGACTGTTGGAATCCAGCTGAGCTGAAGCCAAGCCCTTTCCTGTAGACCTTACAAGACACTTGTGTTGGCAACACCATATAAAGCAAATAGCAGCCCAGACACACACACACACACACACCACGGAGGATGTTAGCAACAAGGTCGAGGGCCGTAAGACATGGAATATGA
This sequence comes from Squalus acanthias, assembly GCA_030390025.1. NCBI lineage: Eukaryota > Metazoa > Chordata > Chondrichthyes > Squaliformes > Squalidae > Squalus > Squalus acanthias. The sequence continues at coordinate 110,319,302 of CM059427.1, read as the reverse complement.
GTGAGCAATTGTTTTGGCAATATTGGTGACCAAGGGGGACTGGCTGGCGCTCGGTGGAGGTCTAGCTTGTTGACTGGTGCTGCTGCATCACTTCATGAGGCGAGCTTTGAAATGGATAATGAGCATGAACTTATACACCAGTCATTTTTGTCTATTCAACAAAGTTGGTCTGGGTAGTGTGGGGGAGGCCTGTGAGCTGCCATATCCAATCTAAGTGGTGCAATAATGGTGCAGGTATCTGCACGGCACTCTGTTACTGAGGACATGATAACATGGGCAGTGCCTGCTGTGGGGGCTTCAGGCATGGAAGCAGTTATCTCTCATGAATGCTCCATTGATGCCGTCCAGGTTCTATGACTTAAAACCCATATATTGTAATGCCAGCATCATAATTCTTGGGGAAAAAGAATGCCGATAATGCTGAGGAAGAGGTTGAGAGACCTTATGCAAGTGCAATTTGCAGAGGGTCTCTCAAATTTAATGCCTCAAATTTAAAGTTCTCAGCCTTGTGTTCAAATTCCTCCATGGCCTCGCCCCTCCCTATCTCTGTAATCTCCTCCAGCCCCACAAAACTCCACGATCTGTGTTCCTCGAATTCTTGCCTCTTGCGCATCCCCGACTTCATTCCCCCCCACCATTGGCGGTCGTGCCTTCAGCCTCTAGGTCCTAATCTCTGGAATTCCCTCCCTAAACCTCTCTGCCTTTCCTTTTTAAGACACTACCTCTTTGACCAAGCTTTTGGTCACCTGTCCTGATATCTTCTTATGTGACTCGGTGTCAAATTTTGGTTGATAAAGCTCCTGTGAAACGCCTTGGGACATTTTACTGCGTTAAAGACGCTGTATAAACGTAGGTTGTTGCTGTTGCAATGGTGGATACAACGTGAGTTTTTTCCTTCAGCGGCGACTCTAATACAGGGACAGGTAGCTGGCAGTGACAGTGCTGTCCAACTTTAGTCCTCTGCACAGATGACAAGAGGTGGTCCCGAGAGCGTGGAATGCCTCTCACTGCGAGTACACCACAGGACATTCCTGTCGTTGATGCAGGGCGCTCTGGGTTGTGGAGTTACTGAGCCATTAGGATCCCAAGAAGCCCACAAAGAGATCCCACAGTCAACCACCATACCTGCTCCTTTTATTAGGGAATCGCTTTTGGAGTGGTTAAAGGAGCAAACAACGCAACAGTGGCTCTCCTGGATAAAGCACAGAGGCACATCACATTGACCACATTCACTGCACATACTACTACAACACTGAAACTCATTGCCCTTCACTTATAGGCTGCAGTCAGTGCTTCTTTGTGTGTGCTCATCAGAAACAAAGCACCACAGGGGTGCTTTGCATGGTAACCATGGGCTTTGTGACCTCTTTGATGCATTGGTGTATGGCATTTCTGTCCTTCCACTCCCCCCAGAGCTCTTTGTGGCCGGCTGAAAGAACTTTGTGGCATGGAGGCTGAATGCCCTGCTTCACTGCTACACGTAATGGAGTATGGACAGTGCCTGCAGATCTGGTACTGACCGAGGGTGCAGATCAGTGTCAAAGAAAGACTTGCATTCATGAAGCACTTTTCATGACCTCAGGACATCCCAAAGTGCTTCACAGCCAATGATGTACTTTTGAAGTGCAGTCATTGTTGTAATGCAGAGAAGCACAGTAGCCAATTTGCACACAGCAAGATCCCACAAACAACAATAAGATAAATGACCAGCTGCCATTTTAGTGGTGTTGGTTGAGGGATACATTTTGGTCAGGACACAAGGAGAAATCCCCTACACTTCTTTGAATAGTTCCATGGAATCTCTTCCGTTCACCTGAAAGGGCAGACAGGGACCTCAGTTTAATGTCTCATCCAAACAGTACAGCACGCCTTCAGTACTGCACTGGACTATGCACTCTGGAGTGGGGCTTAAACCCACAACCTTCTGACTCAGAGTGAATGTGCCGATCACTGACACCTTGTATATAAAAACAGAAAATGCTGGAAATGCTCAGCAGGTCAGGCAGCATCTGTGGAGAGAGAAACAGAGTTAATGTTTCAGGTCGACGACCCTTCATCAGAACCTCTGTAACCCTTGTAACTGACACCTGCAAGGCTCAGGTAGGTCACTCTGTGGTGGTAGAACCACAGCTAAGGTACCAGCGAGTCCTATTGTTATCTCTCCTATGTCTTCTGGCACCTCTGGCTACCCTCTCCTCCTCCCCTAAATCTGGCAACCCGACACTGAATGCGCACAGAAAAAATATTGCTTGGTTGCGTTGAAGGAGATGGGAACACCTACCAAGTCTTAAAGCTGCTCCAACACAGTTAAGCCACTTGCGAAGGTTGGTAGAAACACAACACAAGAATCCAAGCCATCATTCAACAAGAAAATGTGGATTATTTATGCAAAAACACAGTGGCAGGATCAATGCATGCATGTAATAGAGACATGGGAACTTAATGGTAATTGACAAGTATGTTGTCAATCAATAAATTAAAATGTATTTCACTTAAAATTGATTACACAGTGGCTATGAATAAGCAATGCAATTTCTAGAGTAAAAACTTGGCAAGGCATTTCCAAGGTCTTGTTTAACTAAAGATAATAAGGTTCTCCTCATTGGCTCCAAACAGCAATGAGCCTGTAATGACCATATAATCTGTTTTTTTTAATGATGTTGGTTGAGGGACAAATATTAGCTGGGGCACTGGGGAGAACTCCTCTGCTCTACTTCGAAATAGTGCTACGGGATCTTTTACGTCCACCTGAGAGGGCAGATAGACCTCAGTTTAATGTCTCATCTGCAAGACGGCACCTCTGACAGTGCAGCACTCCCTCAATACTGCACTGGAGCATCAGCCTAGATTTTGTATTCAAGTCACCGGCGTGGAACTTGAACTCACAACCTTCTGACTCAGAGGTGAGCGTGCTAGCCAGTGAGCCACAGCCGGCAGCTCCAAAGGTTGGAAGCCCTGGTACCTGAGATTTTCCGATAATCTGCCTGCTGTGTGGGAGGCCCTGCTGGTGGCATAGGGACTCCGAAAACCCCATAGAGTACCAGTAGCCGTGGGCAAGATGTGTTAGTTTACATCGTGTGGGAAATCAGTCTAAAACACACGACTGTCTGGCAGCGATGTACTTTCAAGTTAAGACTTCCAAGCGTTCAAAGCTTACATTAATGCTTTCAAAGAAGTGCCCACACGAGCAGTCTGATTACCCCCGGGGTGCGAGTGTAGCTGCTGAGCTTTGACTGGCTGGTTGATGGGCAGATGTTGCACTGCTGCTAACCAGAAGCTAACGCAACCCTGCGCATTTGAAAACCGTGCGGGCAATTGTCAAAGCCCTTACCGATGACGGGTGGAAGCTCGGTCCCCTTTCGTGTCCGCAAGTCAATGAGTGATTACCGATGGATTGTCGTTAATTTTGCTTGGCCAACTGCAATTATATTGAATCCCCACACAGCTGTAAAAGATCAGCTGCGCTCTAAATGAACTGCTGGGTTTCAGTAAGCAAGGAATGCTGCAACACTTCCATCCCTGAAGTAATTCCACTGCGCGCGTGGTCACTTTATTTTGAAGGCACTAATGTAGCTTTGATTGTTTGGGGACCACAAGTAACATCCCTGTGTCGACCTAGAATTAAAAAAAAACAACTATCGGCTTCAATTAAACAGCAGAGTTAAGCTCCAGTAGATTATACAGCTAAGATTCTGTGAATTATGACTGCTGGATTACAGAATTTAATTTTGCTTGACAATTCACAATTTATATTAAAGCACAACAGCTGTGAGAGATCAGCTGGAATGTATAACAATTGTTGGGTTTATCAAATGATTTACAGTAATGTAATATTCTAAAATTTACAAATATCCCGAGTTTTAATTCTGAAATTAAATACACCCACGGCAGTAAAGGGCCACTTTCCTCGTAGATTTCCATCTTACTAATAGACTGTGCCAGTCGACGATATTGCATTAGCAAAGATCTCGGTGACAGAGCTATTATAGAGTCAGTAAGCAATATGGATGATGGACACCTGGTTAAGATTGATATGATTTGGCAACAGTAGCTGCTGTTTAGCTGCCGTGTGCACTTTGCAGTGTAATTCTGCCTCGATAGTTACTGAATGATCCACAGAGTATATGCTCTTGCAGGTTTTGGCCAACTTCACAAGTGTTTAACACCCTATGGGATTGGTCATATGGGTACCAAGCTGCTTTGCCAGCAGATAACTTTCCCTGAAGGGAATATTGGTCTGAGACCAGTTAAACTGACAGAATGAAATATGGCATTCATCAAACACACACAACTAACATACAAAGGCTACAATGTGTAGAGCTGGGATGTGAAGTCACCCCTGGGCCAGGAAAAGTTTATAGATAGTCACATGTGGTTGTTGGTGTCCTTCTGAAGAATCGGACTCTCATTCCTTTACACCAAATACGTAAAGATCCTACAGAACAAACCCCTGTTTCAGCCTTGGTTTCATCGTAGAATAGAAGGACTGATTGACTGAGCATTCATTCACAGTCAGATCTGGTCATCGTTTCATTAAATATTAAGTGGCTCAGACAGACCACTTTCTTGTGAATTCAGCAGATGAGCGGTCCCTGCACTTCATAGTGGTGGAAGTGGTGGGACTGGGGGCGTGGTGGGACTCGGGGGGGGGGGGGGTGGGACTAGGGGTGTGGTGGGACTGGGGGAGCGGTGGGACTAGGAGTGTGGTGGGACTGGGGGTGTGGTGGGACTGGGGGGGGTGGGACTAGGGGGGGTGGGACTGGGGGTGTGGTGGGACTAGGGGTGTGGTGGGACTGGGGGTGTGGTGGGACTGGGGGGGTGGGACTAGGGGGGGTGGGACTGGGGGGTGTGATGGGACGGGGGGTGGGTGGGACTGGGGGGGGTGGGACTAGGGGTATGGTGGGACTGGGGCTGTGGTGGGACTAGGGGTGTGGTGGGACTGGGGGTGTGGTGGGACTGGGGGGTGTGGTGGGACTGGGGGTATGGTGGGACTGGGGGTGTGGTGGGACTGGGGGGGGGGTGGGATTAGTGGGGGTGGGACTGGGGGGTGTGGTGGGACTAGGGGTATGGTGGGACTGGGGGTATGGTGGGACTGGGGGTGGGTGGGACTGGGGGGGGTGGGACTGGGGGTGTGGTGGGACTAGGGGTGTGGTGGGACTAGTGGGGGTGGGACTGGGGGGTGTGGTGGGACTAGGGGTATGGTGGGACTGGGGCTGTGGTGGGACTAGGGGTGTGGTGGGACTGGGGGTATGGTGGGACTGGGGGTGGGTGGGACTGGGGGGGGGTGGGACTGGGGGTGGGTGGGACTGGGGGTATGGTGGGACTGGGGGTGGGTGGGACTGGGGGTATGGTGGGACTGGGGGTGGGTGGGACTGGGGGGGGGTGGGTGGGCCTGTTAACTTTATTGTTGCCCTCACCAAACACTATAGTTCCTCACAAATCCAGGGCTGGGGGCCCTGCCTGTTTGTAACACTTTGCTCTGATTTCGATGCGAGCTCAGGAGGATTTGTCAGTGTTTTAAAAAAAACAAGCTAAAATCTGAAAGCACTACAAGAATGAGGTCCGGCGGATCGTGTGATGCTCTGCGGAACATGCAAGCGGCGGAATCAACAGAAATTGAATGCAAATCAACATACAGTATTTGGTCGATAACTCAAAATCCATTTAAAAATAACCAGGATTTCTCGCATGCTTTGAAGCCTCCAGATTCAAAGCCGAAACCCCTCCCTGTTATGCCCAAATACCAATGGAAAATGACAGTAACTTCATTCATGTTTAGAAGCTGTTGGGTCTATTTTAGAAACATAGAAACATAGAATCTAGGAGCAGGAGTAGGCCATTCGGCCCGTCGAGCCTGCTCCACCATTCAATACGATCATGGCTGATCATCCAAATCCAGCACCCTGCCCCTGCTTTAATTCCCACAGTACACATATCCCACCCTACCCTTTTGGCACCTGTTTCTCCTTCAAATGTTTGGGTCTACGGCAAAATGGTTAAATAGGTGTTCCAAAAAAAAAAAGCCACTTAAACACTAAAATTTAAGTGGAGGGTTTTCCTTGAGGTTGGAGCAGTCTGTGCATGCATAACCTGAACAATGTCTGTGGTGCATCGCAAAATGGTGTGCTTAATAATAATGAAACACTGCATGAGAACCATCACTGTAGCCATTACAGGAGGAAACAGAAAATGATCTCAATAACTGACTTAACTTTAGAGTTGCTAACCTCACGGAATGTTAATGGGAAGACTTCGGGGTTGGAACCAACGAGACTCGTGCGAAAGAGCCTTTTTATAAGGTGCCTGGATCGGCCTAAGGTGAAGGAAACAGACTGTCTCTAACTTCTTACTGTGTCTTGTAAATTGGTCATTAACTGGTCTTTGCCAGAAGTAATTACTGAAACTTGTACTTGTGAGTCTCTGTAAGCCCTCGCTGGCTGCAGCTCTGGAGGTTTTAAGCGGTAGCGCTCCTGTCAGTTCAGTCAGTGATGCAGTTTGCGGCCGGCAGCACCAACTACAGCCCCTTGCCCTGGAGAATAAGCACTCAGCTGGAGGCAGGGTGGCACGTTTTAGTTTTTAGTTTTATTTCTTAGGGCTCTTTTTTTGAGAAAAGAGAAGGCTGAGGGGTGACCTGATAGAGGTCTTTAAGATTATGAATGGGTTTGATAGAATAGACGTGGAGAAGATGTTTCCACTTGTGGGGGAGTCCAAAACTAGGGGCCATAAATATAAGATAGTCACTAATAAATCCAATAGGCAATTCAGGAGAAACTTCTTTACCCAAAGAGTGGTTAGAATGTGGAACTCGCTCCCACAGGGAGTGGTTGAGGTGAATAGCATAGATCCATTTCAGGGGAAGATAGATAAACATATGAGGGAGAAAGGAGCGGAATGTTATGTACATAGGGTGAGATGAAGTGGGGTGGGAGGAGGCTCGAGTGGAGTATAAACACCGGCACAGACCAGTTTCTGTGCTGTCAATTCTATGTAATATGTAATATGATTATCATGGCCAAGTTACGACTTTCAGAGTGCGTATTTTGACCAAGGACAGCAGCAAGTGGTCAGAGCAATTAACCCGAGTAGTGAAAGGACAGAGAGGATGAACAAATGTCTCACATGTGGAGAGAAAGGCAAAGCACTTAATTGTGAGAAGTGTCATTAACAGAAACTCAGGGGGGAGCCGGACCCCATCCTGCACACTGTTAAACACTTCATGACAGCAGTATTAGGGATTTTTGATGGCCTGAAACACTGAACATACCCTAGCATTAGCAGTGCCTCACCTAATGCCTCCGGCATTGAATCTCCAGGAGTGGAATGGCTAAACAACTCCACAAACGGGGGGGGCGGGGAAGGGGGTCTCTGATCATCCGAGCGCTGGTGTCCAACTCTCACAGCCACAAAGACTTTTGTCGCTTTACTATAAATTGCACTTTGTCAACAGACAGAAGGAATAATTACAGCGTCAATAAAAGAAAGTAGGCTCATTACATACATCGGCCTCCAATTGCAGGAGAAGGATAATGGCAGAGCTGCAACGTGAAAAAAGGGACACTGTTTAACAGTTAATCTATTTCCCAATCGCAAGCTTCTTCAAAAAGAACCTGCAGAATTCTATAAGTATGCATAAAATACTCTCTTGATAATTTCACTTCCTCTAAACAGACAAGGCCAGTGCTGCCCCAATGTCCCGGTCAATAAATGCACTACATGACAATGGGTTAAAATTCTCTGCATGCTATTTTAGCACATGATTCATGAAGTTCCATTTATTTCTAACAGCTTAACAACTTTATAAAAATAACCCACAAGGGACACTGCCCCAAGCATTTTAACCAGAAAGAAAAGTAAAAAACATTTACATTTCTATCGCACCTTTCACAACCTCAGGATGTCCCAAAGCGCTTTACAGCCAATTAAGTACTTTTTGAAGTCTAGTCACTGTTGTAATGTAGGAGACGCGGCAGCCAATTTGCACACAGCAAGCTCCCACAAACAGCAATGTGATAATGACCAGATAATCTGTTTTAGTGATTTTGGTTGAGGGATAAATGTTGGCCAGGACACTGGGAGAACTTCCCTGCTCTTCTTCGAAATAGTGCCATGGGATGTATTACGTCCACCTGAGAGGGCAGACGGGGCTTAGGTTTAACGTCTCATCTGAAAGACGGCACCTCCGACAGTGCAGCACTCTGTCAGCACTGCACTGGGAGTGTCAGCCGAGATTTAGCCAGCGTGTTAAAAATAGTGCAAGAAGAAACAGGCAGATCAGAAGCACCCAGACTTGATTCTCACTCTCTGCTGAGTTAGCTAATTTCAGGATGGCAGTTGGGCTGTTACAATTGGCTTCATTGGTGCTGGGCTCGCGAGGAGGAAAATCAGCCACCTAGTGACCTCTGCTGTAGAGGAAGTGTATGTACCTGTGTGTGTGTGTCTACCTCTGTGGACATTGGGTGAGGCCAGGAATGGGTGCGTCAATTATGCCCTCAACTGTCCAATAGCCTGATGACACTCAGTGTCTAGGCTCACACAGCGAAGTAGTGCTGAAAGGCTATTATATCACTCCAGTGTGATTTCCACAGGATTTAAATAATTCCGCCTGCTTCAGGCAAGCTCTGGGAAATGTGCATCAAGTACAAATAGGGCAGAATCCTGGAAATATGGCATTCCGCTGTTACTGCCTCAGCAACTGGGGCGCTTGGAAAATCGAGGGCAGGAAAACTGCCCCTGGATGTCCTCAAATGTACTGCAAGAGGGATTAGATAATATCAACAACAACTTGCATTTACATAGCGCCTTTAACGTAATAATACATCCGAAGGCACTGCACAGGAGCGTTATCAGACAGAATTTGACACTGAGCCAAAGAAGGAGATATTACGATATTAAAGCTGGGTCAACGGGGTAGGTTTTAAGGAGCACCTTAAAGGAGGAGAGAGAGGTAGAGAGGCAGAGAGGTTTAGGGAGGGAATTCCAGAGCTCAGGGCCAAGACAGCTGAAGATATGGGCACCAATGGAGGAGCGATGAAAATCGGGGATGCGCTAGAGGCCAAAATTGGAGGAGTGTAGAGATCTCGGAGGGTTGTAGGGCTGGAGGTGGTTACAGAGATAGGGAGGCATGAGGCCATGGAAGGATTTGAAAGCCAGGATGAGAATTTTAAAATCGAGGTGTTGCCGGACCAGGAGCCAGCGTAGGTCAGCGAATGCAAGGATGATGGGTGAACGGGACTTGGTGCGAGTTTTGGCCGCAACATCCATTGGCCGGGGCCTTCCACTTCCAGGATGAGCGTAAATGGCGGGTTGGCAAGCACAGAAGCGGATCATCCGGCCCATATCTCTAGCTCTGGGTGGTTCTGATCAGAAGGCGCTTGCTACGGCCATGCAGTTACCATAAGGTTGTCAAGTGACCCTTCTTAGGGTCAAACAATTTGCTAGGGACAGTAAGAATCAACTGGAGGAAATAAAGTGAACATGGAGTGAGACTTGAAAACACTGAGGGCTGGATTTTGTCTTGGGGTCGGGTTGGGGTCGTGTAATCCACATTTCGTGTTTCCCCCCCGACTCCAGATTAATGTGGATGCCTGATGCAATTTTCACTTAATTGGGCAATTGAGCTGCAGCATGTGGGAACCCATGAACCAATTAGTGGTTTCAGTCTGAAACCCGCCTCTGATGATGTCATCATTGCTGCCTGCCTGCTCTCAGAGATTGTCTGGCTACTGGTGAGAGAGGACCTGTCTGCATTGCTTCTGATGTGAGGGGTCCTGGATGCAAATGAATTAATGAGAGAGAGAGAGAGAGAGAGAGAATGAATTATTTTGCATCCAAGTCCTCTTACACCAAATGCCATGACATTGAATGGCCTCTCCCGCCTCTTGCAGTCGGGAGAGAGTCGGGAACCCCGCGACTGATTTTGTCAAAATTGCGTGGAGGCGGGATGGAGTCAGAAACCCCGACCCCGCAAATTTAACCCCCCACACGCCTCCAAACTCGACTCCATGGGTCATTCAAAATCCAGCCCTGAGTGTTTTGCAAGCGCAGATTTGACATTTAAGGGCAATAAAGGACAATGTATATATTTTCAGAGAGGCAGAGTGCAAAATTAAGTCTATTATTTCCATGCCAATAACCTACATTAAGCCCAGGAGATTTAGAGTAAACAGCACGGGATAAAGTCTCCATGAATAGTCTTGGCCTCTGTGCTTTCTTTCTGTCATCATTAGTAGCGTGTCTTGATACTGCCTCAATTAACCTGTTTTATTATGTGTACAGAATTATAATTTTATCGCACCACTGGTGAATATTGCACCCTTGTACTCTCAACGCATTCTATAAAGATTCAAATGTAATTCATTCAAGTAAAAAGTAAAGTTTCAAGCAGAAATCAAACAAAGTACACTAAATGTGGGGCCCAGAGGTTTGTGGAGAAATGGGAATGCTGCCACAATTTTCAAATCGGCGAGGAAATGATCCATATTGTAAAAATCGAGGGTACTGTGCTAACTGGTCACATCGGCAGCTGCAACAGCGAGTTTGGTGGGAAATCAGTGTGCTACATTCACTGATCTTCCTTCTGCTGGTCCTTGATGCACACATTTGTTTCTGAGTTCGTACTCTGCTACAATTGGGACCAGTAAGAGGCTCCCGTCAGCAGCACCGATCCCAACCCATATATGGAGCAGCACCATCAGGTGGGAACTGTAGTCAGGGCTGGCAGTGAGGAGCACATCAAGGGGCAGTCTGTGCACTGTGGGGCGGGGTTAGTGGGGGAGTGTATCTAGCAACAGGGGAGTTAGTCAGGGAGAGTGTATCTGTGAACTGGAGGGGAGTTGGAAGGAGAAGGGTGGATTTTCCTCTCCAGACCTCCACTGGGGGTGCAAACAGGCAAGGCATACTGTAGGTGTATTGTGCCTTTTCCCTTTTTTCTCTCTCTCTCCCCCCACAGCAGCTGTCTCTCATTCTGCCAGCATTTCACACTTCCCACTTCCAGCCACCTTTTGTTTCTTAACCTGTCCTATTACCATCTTGTCTTGCCTTGAGCATCTCTTAATGTCTCTACTTACCATAGACCACCCCTTTTGTTCTTTTATTCCTCCCCCCAGCCTCCCCCTTGCTTTTTTATCTGTTTCATTTCCTGCTTTTTTCTCAGTTCTGACGAAGGGTTTCGACCTGAAATGTTAACTCTGTTTCTCTCTCCACGGATGTTGCCTGGCCTGCGAAGTTTTTCCAGCGTTTTCTGTTGTTTCAATTTTCCAGCATCCACAGTACAGTATTTTGCTATTGTATACTGTAGGTGTATTGTGCTTAAGAGGGGAGGAGGTGGCTGAACTTCCTGGCCTAGGTCATTTACATAGCCCACCTGCCTTTATAGCACAAGCCCTTAACCAGGACAGGGCTACATGCCCTCCCAGTGCAGGCCGGAATATAATCTTACAGCACAGGCCCACACCTACCTCAACCCAGCACAGACCCACACCTACCCGTACCAGCACAGACCCACACCTACCCGTAACAGCACAGACCCACACCTACACCAACCAGCACAGACCCACACCTGCCCCAACCCAGCACAGACCCACACCTACCCGTACCAGACAGACCCACACCTACCCCAACCCAGCACAGACCCACACCTACCCGTACCAGCACAGACCCACACCTACCCGTACCAGCACAGACCCACACCTACCCGTACCAGGCAGACCCACACCTACCTCAACCCAGCACAGACCCACACCTACCTCAACCCAGCACAGATCCACACCTACCCGTACCAGTATAGATCCACACCTACCCGTACCAGCACAGACCCACACCTACCTCAACCCAGCACAGATCCACACCTACCCGTACCAGTATAGATCCACACCTACCCGTACCAGCACAGACCCACACCTACCCCAACCAGCACAGACCCACACCTACCCGTACCAGCACAGACCCACACCTACCCGTACCAGGCAGACCCACACCTACCTCAACCCAGCACAGACCCACACCTACCTCAACCCAGCACAGACCCACACCTACCTCAACCCAGCACAGACCCACACCTACCCGTACCAGCACAGATCCACACCTACCCGTACCAGCACAGACCCACACCTACCCGTACCAGCACAGACCCACACCTACCCGTACCCAGCACAGATCCACACCTGCCCGTACCAGCACAGACCCACACCTACCCCAACCCAGCACAGACCCACACCTACCCGTACCAGCACAACCCACACCTACCCGTACCAGCACAGACCCACACCTACCCCAACCCAGCACAGACCCACACCTACCCGTACCAGCACAACCCACACCTACCCCGTACCAGCACAGACCCACACCTACCCGTACCAGCACAGATCCCACACCTACCCCAACCAGCACAGACCCACACCTACCCGTACCAGCACAGACCCACACCTACCCGTACCAGCACTGACCCACACCTACCCCAACCCAGCACAGACCCACACCTACCCGTACCAGGCAGACCCACACCTACCTCAACCCAGCACAGACCCACACCTACCCCAACACAGCACAGACCCACACCTACCCGTACCAGCACAGACCCACACCTACCCCAACCCAGCACAGATCCACACATACCCATACCAGCACAGACCCACACCTACCCGTACCAGCACAGACCCACACCTACCCGTACCAGCACAGATCCACACCTACCCGTACCAGCACAGATCCACACCTACACCAACCAGCACAGACCCACACCTACCCGTACCAGCACAGACCCACACCTACCCGTACCAGCACAGACCCACACCTACCCATACCAGCACAGACCCACACCTACCCGTACCAGCACAGATCCACACCTACCCGTACCAGCACAGACCCACACCTACCCCAACCCAGCACAGACCCACACCTACCCCAACCCAGCACAGACCCACACCTACCCCAACCCAGCACAGACCCACACCTACCCGAACCAGCACAGACCCACACCTACCCCAACCAGCACAGACCCACACCTACCCGAACCAGCACAGACCCACACCTACCCCAACCAGCACAGACCCACACCTACCTCAACCCAGCACAGACCCACACCTACACCAACCAGCACAGACCCACACCTACCCGAACCAGCACAGACCCACACCTACCTCAACCCAGCACAGACCCACACCTACCCGTACCAGCACAGACCCACACCTACCCGTACCAGCACAGACCCACACCTACCCGTACCAGCACAGACCCACACCTACCCGTACCAGCACAGACCCACACCTACACCAACCAGCACAGACCCACACCTACACCAACCAGCACAGACCCACACCTACCCCAACCAGCACAGACCCACACCTACTCGAACCAGCACAGACCCACACCTACACCAACCAGCACAGACCCACACCTACTCGAACCAGCACAGACCCACACCTACCCCAACCCAGCACAGACCCACACCTACTCGAACCAGCACAGACCCACACCTACACCAACCAGCACAGACCCACACCTACACCAACCAGCACAGACCCACACCTACACCAACCAGCACAGACCCACACCTACACCAACCAGCACAGACCCACACCTACACCAACCAGCACAGACCCACACCTACACCAACCAGCACAGACCCACACCTATCCGAACCCTGCACAGGGCCACACCTTCACCAACCCAGCACAGACCCACATGCCCTCCCAACGTGAGTCTGATCACAGTCCCTCTCTAATCCCCCCCACCCCAAGTTCAGAGACACTCTACCTCACAAATCCCCCAAGTTCACTGAGACACTCTACCATATGAAGCATGTCGCAAGCTGACGGCAACCCCAAGATAGGTTTGCCAGGTATGCCAAGGTCAGCCACTGGGAGGGCCCACTGAGAAGTAGGGATTCCCAGCCTTAGTCAGCCTGGCTGTCTGAGCTGGCGGTGATAGCGTAGCACTTAATCCAGTGTGAGAGCAGCTTATCTCTGCAATGAAAACTGGCCTGACAGCACCTGATGCTGACACTGGGTGCCAATCCAGCTGTGATATCCCTCACCTTGATCAGCACTATAAAGAAGTCATTTCACTTGGTTCCCACAAGAGCAAAGTTTTTAAGCTGGAAATAGCAAGGAGAAAAATGGTTTCGAAACAAGAACTTGGATAATCAGGCTCCGCGACTATCTCTGGTTCTGAAAGGTACCTGATTGCTTTGAATATCATTCCTTCCTCCTTCCCTACCGTGATCACAGCAAGTGCAATTCGAGAGATTTCCAATCACTGATTTTGAATGATTCTATTAGCCGCTATCTGATATGAGTGGCATTTAGCCCCACAGTTGCCTTTATGTTAACAGAGCAGACCTGCACCAGGTTCCCCCCAGGTAGTACCTTTGAATAGAGAGCAAGACCGATAACTATTATATGTATGAGTTCAGCACAATGAACTGCCTCTGTAGGCCTTCAAAGACAGGAGAACAGAACATTCTTTTTAAAAGCAGGGATTAACAGTTAGTGGAATGAATAGACATTAGCCAGCAGTACAGCAATATCCAATTAATGAGGTCAATCACACAAAGCATACTGCAGACTTCCATTCCAAATGTTTACACTGCACTCTGAATTAAGCATTTGTGTCTACACAGCTAATTGTTCCTTTGATTCTCCAATTTATTGGACGGATTGGACAGTACTCAAGACAAATATTTGAAAGTGATGCTGTCTTTCGATGGATATGATGTAACAGGGGCCTAATCCTGGCGAATCTCTCCGTAATTAGCAGGAGACACTTTAGTTAAAAAAAGAATCCATCAGAGGATCAATAAACAAGGAAGCACTTGAACTTGTCTGAACGGAAAAAGAAAAGGTCCGCCTTCATCTGCCTCATTAATTCACAAGCACGATCTCAGCGTGAAATTTACCTTAAATCTGATCCCAATAGGACGCTTAGTAAACATCTCAGCCCTTCCCAGGCTGCACTGCCCTGTGCAATTGCACAGCAGTCTCAGGAATTGTTCAAAAGCTCCCCTAATGAAGGCCACTTCTATTGAAGGATGTCCTCTGTACAAAAATTAAGCTTAACGACAGAACACAGTCATATTGGTGAACATGAACCACAATCCATTGCTAGCCAAAGCCTGCAAATATATCTCATCGCAGGATAGGTACAAATCAGGGAAACCAGAGTGCTGATCAAGCGGCTGTTTTGTCCTGGATGGTGTCGAGCTTCTTGAGTGTTGTTGGAGCTGCATTCCTCCAGGCAAGTGGAGAGTATTCCATCACACTCCTGACTTGCCCCTTGCAGGTGGTGGAAAGGCTTTGGGGAGTCAGGAGTTGAGTTACTCTCTGCAGAATACCCAGCCTCTGACCTGCTCTTGTAACCACAGTATTTATGTGGCTGGTCCAGTTAAGTTTCTGGTCAATGGTGACCCCCAGGATGTTGATGGTGGGGGATTTGATGATGGTAATTCCGTTGAATGTCAAAGGGAGGTGGTTAGACTCTCTCTTGTTGGAGATGGTCATTGCCTGGCACTTGTGTGGCGCCTTTCACAGGAATGCCTATTAGAAAAGTACGGGCGCACGGTTTAAGACTTTTCCAGACATGTTCCATGCAAGCACTGCTCCCCACCGGGATTTCCAGATTGTGGAATCATCCCTTCGACATAAAAAAATCTAACATTCCTCCCGGCACATCACCTGTCTCTTGAATGATTTGAAGATTTTTGCCTCCACTACCGAATCATTCTTTATGTGAAAACTCTTCCTCACACATCCATCCTAAAATTTCCTTTCACCAGTTTTAACCTCTTTTCACTTGTTCTAGAATCATAGCCTACCTTGCAGTAATGCTCCAGATTAAACTTATTTATGCCCTTTAACATCTTACATACATCTATAAGTCGCCTGCTTTCGAAGATGAAGAGCCCCAGTTTCTTCCTCATTACTGAATCCTTTGACCCCTAGGGATGAGTCTCTAGGCTGCTCTTTCTACCACTTCCTGGGATCAGATGCTTTCCTTATTTCTTGGTGACCAAAACTGGACACTGCACTCACGGTGCAGTCTGACCAGGCCATTATATATGTTTAGCATGACATCATCTGTCTTATGTAATTAAAAATGTAGAGTCTCAATCCTTCAGGTTGTGAATTATTTTGGGAGATTTTAAAAATGTCAAATTTTAAATTAACATTTTTAAAAATCTTACTTTAACTTTCTGTCTCTATTTTCTCTCTCTCTCTTAATCCAATCTTTCTTTCCCTCTCTTTATTTCTCTTTCTGTAGCTGATTTGACATTGAATTCACCCACTCTAATTCACCCTCCTTCTCAGTCCTTCGTCTGTTTATTTCTCAATCCTTTAATCTAATTGGTTAAGGAGATAGACTGTTGGTCCAGTTGCTCACCGAGGTCCAAGATGCCCCCGTTACCCTCGCCACGCCGTTATCAGCTCGCACTTCCAGCAACTTTGTGGGCATAATATTTTTGAGCTGAAGGGTGCAGGAACAAGTCTAACTAACAGGGCAGACTGTGAAAGGCCCCGCTCCAGCAAATTCTGGGCCTATATTTACTGCTGCTCCAGTCATTAATGTCAAGTGCCAAAACTATTATCACACCCAGATCACTCTCCGCTTCACCTATTTCTACACCATCCATATTATACTTGTGACACTGATTTTCCACTTCAAATCATAGCTCTCGATTCTCCTCACCAAAAGTGCTACCTGACCTAAAAATAATGAGTACCAGTTGAACGGTTTTGGACATTACTTACTAGGAACAGTAAGAGAATAAAATATAAGGCTTTCAAAAAATAAAGTACTCAAACGATAACTGATATCTGGAAATGGACCGGTCCAGATAGCAAACATGAAGGGTTTTGATAGAGTAGCTGGGGAGAAACTGTTTCCACTGGCAGGAGGGTCGGTAACCAGAGGACACAGATTTAAGATAACTGGCAAAAGAATTGCGGGGGTGGGGTGGGGTGGAGATGAGGAGAATTCATTTTATGTAGCGAGTTGTTGTGATCTGGAATGCACTGCCTGAAAGCATGGTGGAATCAGATTCAATAATAACTTTCAAAAGGGAATTGGATAAATACTTGAAAAGGAAGAAATTGCGGAGCCATGGGGAAAGAGCAGGGGGAGTGGGACTAATTATGTAGCTCTTTCAAAGAGCTGGCACAGGTACGATGGGCCGAATGGCCTCCTTCTGTGCTGTAAGATTCTCTGTGTCTGTCCAGATATCAAATTAAAATGTGCAGCAACATTTGATGAACAGATTTTATTCGGAAGAGTGATTAATATCTGGAGTGATCTTTGTTGGAGAGGGAAAGTGGAGGCCAAAATCTCTGGAATTATTCAACAGGCAGCTCGATGCTATGATGGGAGAAACCTTGGGGGAGACTTTCAACTGCTGGTCACCTGGTTCGCACCTGACCAAACAGGCGATTGGCAGGTGGAAGTCTGATGGGGACTCTGTCCACCCATTTGCCCGGATTATGCAACCTTCAAGCAGGCCTTTAAATGGGCACCCAGCACTCCCACACAAAACAGGTGGGAGGCTGATTAAATATGCGAATCGGAGTCCTCCACCTGCTGCTGGACTCCGATTGTAACTTTCATGGGGAAATGAGTGGCGCATGCGCAACGCATGCCAGTCCCACTTTCTTCAGGTTCTGAGAGGCCTAATCCCTCCATGCCTCATCCCTTCCTATCTCTGTAATCGCCTCCAGACCTACAACCCTCCAATATCTGCGCTTCTCCAATTCTGGCCTCTTGAGCATCCCCGATTTTAATCGCTCCACCATTGATGGCTGTACCTTCAGCTGCCGAGGACTAAGCTCTGGAATTCCCTCCCTAAACTGCTTTGTCTCTCTACCTCTCTCTCCTCCTTTAAGTCGCTCCTTAAAACCTACTTCTGTGACCAAGCTTTTGGTCACCTGTCCTAATATCTCTTTATGTGGCTCGGTGTCAAATTTTGTTTGATAATTGCTCCTGTGAAGCACCTTGGGACGTTTTACTACGTTAAAGACGCTATATAAATCAATGCTGACCTCGCAGTAATGCACTTTCCCAAAAGTTAAGTTTTGGGGGAGTTTTTGTTCCAGATTTTTGTGGGGACAGGAGAAGAATACGTTCCCCCCAAACCTCCACCCCAACAGGCCTTCTTGGCAGGCTGGCTACGTGTACTAGTTGGCCGATATCGCTCCTGAATACTCTGCCGTGTTGGAGCCTGGGGCTCATCGCAACAATATTAGTGAGGCCCAATCCTGAAAGTGGTTTGGGCCTCTTTCTGGTCGAGTTGGGTGGGCACCGCGGGCAGGCCGCCAATATCCTGCCCGTTTGGCACCCAACCGGAATGCCTCCCCCCCACCCCCCGCCCCATATGTTGTAAAGGAGGTGCTAGGTGAGTCGAATGGCCTCTCTCATCTGTAAAATAAAAGAGGAACTTGGATTTATATAGCGCTTTTCACGACCTCAGGACATCCCTTCACAGTCAGTGAAATACTTTTGAAGTTTAGTCACTGTTGTAATTTAGGAAACGCGGCAGCCAATTTGAACACAGCAAGATCCCACAAAGAGCAATGTGATAATGACCACATGTTTTAGTGATGTTGGTTGAGAGATAAATATTGCCCAGGATACTAATAGTGATATCCTTCATATCCACATGAAAGGGCAGACAGGACCTGGGTTCAAATGTCAGCGCTCCCTCAGTACTGCACTTGTGCGCTCAAGTCTCTGAAGTGGGGCTTGACCCAGAACCTGCTGGTTCAGAGACAAGAGTGCTACCACTGAGCCTGCACTGATCTTACCTTTAAGATGTGACTTGGATGTGTGTACAATACACACACAATTAAGATACATTCTTTGTTTGGTGCCGTTTAGACAAATTGTGTGGGTGATGTTCTTTTGTAATCCAGTTAGGGTATGAGCTACTTAAATCTTATAACGTTCAGCCAATCTACTTACCGCAACCCCCTCAAAATGAACAGAAACTTGATATTATTTAGAAAGTACAGAAAACATCTTTTATAGTTAGTCTGATGGCTATTACTGATAATAATACCATATTCAACAATAAAATGGTTCAGGATGATAATGGTAGACTTTAAGCTTATAAATGTTAAATATTAAACAACCTTTTTCATGGAACGACATATCAGGGCCTTTTCCCACTATCAAACTATTGTGACAATGCTCGTCTCAAAATGTTCCATAGAAAAGAAACTTAGGGGGAAAAATTCAGCTGCTTGCGCCTCCCGTTAGCACCTTAAGAGGGCGCTAATGGGGCGTAAAGCAGCTAACGCCCGGGCGCAGCGCCGCCCACGCCTCCCGAAAAATTTAGTGGGAGGTTAGCGGCGGCGGCAGCCGGTAGCGCCCTGTGGCGCTGCGCCGCCGGCGATGACGTCATCGCCGTGCGCAGCACCCCGCTCGCGCCCCGGCCGTGATCTTCAGTCGCGCCCCCTGATTTACCGCCAGACGCTATGTCCGACGGGTTCAGGGAGGCGTACATGCGGCCGGGGCGGCGATATTTAAAGGGGAGGTGGCAGGCGGCCATTTTTGTTGCTGGCCGCCTGCCAGCACCTGCCCCCGGCCCCCGTGAAGCCCCCCCACCGTGAAGTGCCGGCTGCGCTCCAAGAGCCCGGCACTTCTCTTGAGTGCCGGGCTCTTTTGCCGGCACTCCCGATCCCTGGGGGCCCAGCTGGGCCCCGGTTCGCGCTGCGCAGGGTCCCTCCCCTTTAAGAAGGGGAGGAAGGCCTGCAATACCGCGGCGCGACGTGCTGCAGCGCGTGGCGCTGCGGCACGTAGCGCCAGGATATTCACTCGCAGCGCCCCAAGAGGGATGCGGGGTGCTTCCAGTGGCGCCCCGCTTCCCTCTTGGGGCGCAACCACTGAAGTTCCGGCGCGGGGCCGCTAATTTTTTCGGGGCGCTAAAAGTCGCGCCCCGGCGAGGTTAGCGCCCCAAATGGGGCGCGACTCAATTTTTACCCCTTAGAGCTTTGGTACTGCATTCATCAAAGTATAGAAGGTGCTTTAATCCTTTGCTAAGAGCCGAGGGATGTAAATCACATTGGCTTTTCGAGAGTATTAGGTACAATCATTTCTCTAACTTGATGCACCTCATGCATTTACCATTGCCAGCCCTCATTTTAGCTGTGTGTCACACTGCAGTGTGATATGTTCCATCACATAATGTATGTGCTTTGTGTGAAGGAAAACTATCATAATAGATTAGAAATATGTCCCGGTTTTATAATGAAGTCAGAGAGGTGACTGCAAATTACTTTGTGTGGAACATATTGCCCACCCTTGCAAGCTTTCAGGCTCTAAATGACTAAATTAATTCCTACATATCTCAGCATCTGTGCAAGCTATCGCGGAGTACAATGATGAATTAAGGAGATTGTTCGAAAATATTAAAAAAACATCATGTGTTGTCAGGGAGCTTAATCTGATGCGAGGTTGTCTTAATTTTTTTTTGCTGTAGGTCGGAAAACAATGTTTGGATCAGACAAATAGAAATCTCTCAGGATGATCGCTGACTGCATCTTGTCCCTGAGGAAATTGTCTAAGATTTTCAGCAGCTGTTTCAGGAATCAAGCCTGCTAGTAATCATATTTAATATGGATAAAATACGATAGCATACCAATCAAATAGGCCTGATGTCCTTGTCAGACAAAATTATACTCATCTGAATTAAAAAATACCTTCTATTAAGTTCATGTGAGAGCCATTCATATTGATTTGTTAACTGGCTAAATCACATCAGATTGCTCCTGATTGAAAATGCAAGCTGAAACATCAACTCCTTTCTTCCCTTTCATCATTTCCTTCCCTTACATGATGAGCCCTCTTCTCGTTCAGCTCCTAATGTACTTGGTAGCCCGCTGCTGGAACAGTGAGAGCTCTTTCACGTCTGGTGCCGACTCTGCCTCCGAAATCTGACAAGGCCGGCTTGCTGCTGCTTCTCTTCCTCCTTGGGTCATTCAGAAGACGGGAGGTTAACAGGGAGCTCGTTACTGGAGGTGTACTTAACATGCAGCCAATGGAGCTGATTGTCTGTAGTCCTTTTAGCAACAGTGGAGCGCAATATTGCAGCAAAGTACAACATCTTCCCATCCTAAATATTCAATACAATGATCGCTTGCTGAGCACTTGCCATCTGAGTGACGAGGCCGCTCTCTCGCCCCTAGCCTCCAGCGTCCATCATGATCTTTCGAGCCTCTCTTTGTTTCAGTGATGCTGCTAAGGTCAGTGCTCCTCTAACCTGCTCCAATAAACTCCAAGCACGCCAGCCTATGCACTCTTCCTCCTCCCTGTACCCTCACTTGAGTTTAACAAAGGCTCATCTCATTGTCTCTTTCTATGATTCATTCTTTCCCTGGACCTCAAAACTATAGAAGAAGGCCATGGGTTCAAGTCCCACTCCAGAGACTTGAGCACATAATCTAGGCTGATGTTCCCAGTGCTGCACTGTCGGAGGTGCCGTCTTTTGGATGAGACGTTAAACCGAGGCCCCGTCTACCCTCTCAGGTGTATGTAAAGGATCTATTGGCATTATTTCAAAGAAGAGCAGGGGAGTTCTCCTCGGGTGTCCTGGACAATATTCATCCTTCAACAAACATCACTAAAACAGATTATTTCATCATTATCACATTACTGTTTGTGGACCTTGCTGCGCATAAAATGGCTGTCGTATTTCCTAAATTACAACAGTGACTACACTTCAGGTCTACTTCATTGGCTGTAAAGTACCTTGGGAAATCCTGAGGTTGTGAAAGGCGCTATATAAATGCAAGTCCGTTCTTTCTTTCATTCATTCATTCTTTCTTTCTTTCTTTCTTTTTCTTTCTCCCTCTCTCTCTCCTCACCACCCTCAGTATTTCCCCCCTCCGCCTTGCAATCTACTGGCTTTTAAAATCAAAGCTTGGTGCCACCTATTCACTATTTCTTGACTTCTCTACTCGACCTTTGCGCTAAACTGCACTGTGGGCCTGCGTCCTCCACCTTAAGTCAATCTTAAAAATCTAAGAACAATCACAGAAAATAAAGGTGCTCTCCGGAGCTGTGTAGACCGAAGTGTGGCTTGCATGCCAGTCTGATTCAATGTGAAGCCTCAGTAACCGATCCCCATGCCATTTTTGTTTTAGGGCACGGAGCCTTTATAATATAACAGCAGCCCGCTGGTATCATGTCACAGAGCGAGCGGCTACAAAGTTGAGAAGACAAAGTGGAATGAGGGACCAACGTACAATGTCAGAGTTGAAATATAGAGGAAAATAATTATCGAGTGTTAATACCCGATCACGGAAGCGACTGTGCTAGATTAGGAATTTCTGCACCATAAACAGATAGACACAGTACTCTGAATAGGTTCAGACAGATTTCCTACAATCTTTTCCCATTGGCAAGGTCACCAGTAATAAATGAGAGGGCATGCCGCACGGCAAAGTGGAACACTTGGGGTGAGTGGCACAATACTCCACGGTTCTTCGGTGTGGATTCAATCTCTACAACACACAATCCCAGTATCATATCTTAACGCTTTTCTATTATTCCTTTGTGCAGGTACTGTGTAGCAGAGCTGGTACTTGAGGGCTCGGCCTGCCCTACGTGAAGAACTGCTTCTCCTCGCCCTCCCCCCGGCTCACACCTGCCTGTTATGTCAGCACTTTTCATTTCATGAAGCTATTCAGCAGTATTAATAGCTTCAAGGACCATTCCCACTTAACTTGAAGTACGAACACGTCTGTTTTTGAAGCAGGGCAGTGCCAGTAGGTATTGTGAGGACAGGAAAAGCCCAACCATTCTGGGGGGACCCCTGGGTTAATAGGAAAAGAATTAGAGGACAAACTTAAATTCAGCACAGATAGAGCACTTTGAATAGAAACTAACACCATAGGTGTTGGGGGAGCGAGGCATATAGTCCAATTATTTTTTTTTTAATATATTCATTCTCGGGATGTGAGCGTCACTGGCAAGGCTGGCATTTATTGACCATCCTTAGAGGTCCTGAGAAGCTGGAGGTGGGCCTTCTTCGTGAACCGCTGTTAGGAGTTTGATACAATTGAGTGGTTTGCTGGGCAGTTATGAGTCAACCATGTTAGTGTGGGACTGGAGCCAGACCAGGTAAGAACAGCAGGTTTCCTTCCCTAAAGGGCATTAGTGAACCAGTCGGGTTTTTATGGCAATCCGACAGATTCATGGCCACTTTTCCTGATACCAGCTTTTCATTTCCAGATTTTTAAAAACTGATTTCAAGGGGGGAATTTTAACCCCAAAAAATGGGTTGGTTGGGGTCGTGTGGGAGGTTAAAGAGTTTAAAATCTTAATCCCGACCGCAACCCACCTCCAGCCATGCACTTCCTGTTTTAACAGAGGCGGGATGGGGGGTGGGCAGCCAACCCACTCCCAGGAGGTGGGTTGGCACTTTAAATATTATAATGAGGCTGTCTGCCGCATGGTGATCCACCATTTTAAATTTAATTGTGGGCGAACAGGTTTCCCAGGCCTCGGGGAAGCCGCCATCTAAAGGAAGGCGAGGACTGCTGGATCCAGGAGGTAGGTGCCTTTCCACTTACCTGCTGGATCCAGCGTTCCTGTCTCGCCAACCGCCCCCCGTGATTGGTCAACCCCCACCCTTCCAATCTCCCCCCAACTTCCCCTCCAAGGCCTCTGATTGCACCCCCCGAGGTCGCTGACACCCTCCCCCCCCACCATGAGGCCTCCGATCTCCAATGCCCCCTCCGGCCTCCAATCTGCAGCTCCCAACCCCACCTCCAACCTCCAACCCCCGACCCTAGGAAGATCTGCAGCTCCCGACTCCTCTGAAGATCCTCCAGCCTCCGACTCCTCTGAAGATCCTCCAGACCCCGACCCCAGGAAGATCTGCAGCCCCTGACCCCTCTGAAGATCCTCCAGCCCCTGACCCCTCTGAAGATCCTCCAGCCCCTGACCCCTCTGAAGATCCTCCAGACCCCGACCCCAGGAAGATCTGCAGCCCCTGACCCCTCCGAAGATCCTCCAGCCCCTGACTCCTCTGAAGATCCTCCAGCCCCCGAGCCCAGGAAGATCTGCAGCCCTTGACCCCTCTGAAGATCCCAGGCCTTCCGACCCCCACCTGCCCCAGATTCCTCCCTCCCTTCTCTGTGCGGCCTGGTGCCGCAGGCCAACTCATCCGACAGCCAGCCAGCCTCTCCACCTGGCTGGCTGTGAGCGGGAAACAGATTCAAAATGTTAATTAGACCGCATTGCAGCAACCCTCCCCCCCCGCCCCCAACCACTGCCCGCCATGGTGATATTGAAACTCACGTTCATCTGGATTATTAGCCCAGGTCTCTGGATTACTAATCCAGTAGCATAATCACGACAGTCCTATACACTTTTCTAATTGTATGCTCAGTGCCTGCATGCAATCCTGACATTGCAGTTAGGTACGCACACACATCTTCAGTGGTTTGAAGGCTTGGCCTGTCTAGTGTTCTCTAATAGTTTGGACAAGATGCCAGCTGGTTAGGCCCTTTAATTTTGAAGTCTCCACTATAGCCGATAGTAAACCTAAATATATGGCGTTCCTCGGGCCCCATGCTGTTAGGGTGCATGTGATGGGAAACACATTGTAAGACATATCCATTTGCTCCAAATTACAATAGACTTGCCCATGTTTGGGTGGCCATATTGCATGCCCAATATCATTTCCAGTGGGACTGCCCCCTGCCTGAGATTCCTCTCCTGCTTCCCCGAGTTACGGTGTAACTGAGGAGAAAATTTGGCCCTGAGGTTTTTATGTAAACTGGATCCCACCCTAGGTAGATCTGCTAAATCTAAAATCCCGATAATCTCACTAAAAGCTGTAAGTGCCTCGTTACAGTTTGATAGTCATGGCTTTTAATGTCAATGTAACGCATCGATCCAGAATGTGCCAGAAAATGTTTTTATTTTCCAAGCTCCCAGTTTATTGGGAACGTGTGGCGTTTGCTTAATTTCTGTGCTGTAAAGGGAACTTGAGAAGATACAGAGCTTCTTTAGAACACTTCTCAATGTATCCGATTAGGTCAGCAATACAACACAATACATTTATAGAATCTCTCTCTCTCTCTGGTCTTATTCCATCTTTTGTCACTGTTCTGCTAAAAACACATTTTAAGGTCCAGTATTGTCTTTGAAAAACAGAGCTGTCACAATGTGTGCCACATCTCTTTTGTCAGTGTTAATCTCTCTCTATAATCGCCCTCCTCCTGATGATAGAATGCTGAGCATCTGCTTTATCCTTCCTGTTCGGGCTTTCCAAAACTAATTTCTCCTGCGGTGATGCTCTCAATAGCTGGGAACAGTGGAATCTATTATTGATATATATATATATATGTATACAGGGTATCAGATAAGCCAAAATGTGACATTCCAATTACGCCACTTCTTAATGCCAAAATATAAAAGAGACAATCTTTCCTTCTAATCACCCAAATTACAACTTCGGCACAATTTCAATAAAGAAGTACTACGCTCATAAAGCTTACGTTCTTTAGAAAAGAACATTTTTTTGGACGTGCACATACACGAGAGGCAAAGTGTCCTCCGACCACCAGAGAAAAGAACAAATATCAATGAACACCTAAACTGAGAAATTTGCTTTTGAAATTAAGCTACTGTCAAGAGAAAATTGGTCCATTTAATAGTTGTATTGATGCTGACACTATCATTGTTACACTGAATGGTATTGCGATCAGTCAATATTCAACAGTCAGCTGTACCAGAGCCGTAGCAATAGTTTTAACCCTTTGCGCACTGGTTGCCAGTTAACGGTGTTTTAAACAAAAGGTATCGGTGTACATTGCGCTCCCACTTGTATTCTGAAAGCATTTCCATTGGTAAGTGTCGAGTCTGCTCTATTTATACGGGCAGAAGATTGGGCACAATGGATAGAGAGTTAGTTCGAAGTCACACCTGTCATGTGGACAACCTTGCCAGAACTTTCCTCAATGTAGTCGGTACAAACGCAGGGTTGTACAGAGGAGTCAGACGGCCTATGTCCTCAGCCCACCTGTGTCCAAATCCACGATGGTGGACTGGCTGCAGGTGCCAGTGACAGCACCTGTTTATCTTTGCCACTGCTGGCACACAGGAGCTGGAAGCACCTTGGGAAACGCCTGCCCAACTGCAACAACAACTTGCATTTATATAGTGCCTTTAATGTAGTAAAATGTTTAGGGAGGTTTAGGGAGGGAATTCCAGAGCTTACACCAAGGAAATACCAACACTCTTTACCATCTATAGACACAGGGCATGAGGATGACCACCTAGGATCTTGACGAGAACCGCCAATGTACATCATCTGGGCACCAGCCTGGCACGCAATAGATTAGACTAATTTCATTCACATCCAGGGTAGTGGAAACCTGGAGCTCCCTTGCCCAAAAGGCTGTGGATGCTGGGTCAATTGAAATTTTCAAAACTAAGATATATATTTATTTTTTAGCTAAGGGTATCAAGAGATATTGTGAAAAGGAGGCGGGTAAATGGGATTTGAGGTTCAGATCCGCTATGATCTAACTGAACGGTGGAACAGGCTCGAGGGGGTGAATGGCCTCCTCCTGTTCCTCTGCTCCTAGTTCAAAGCGCCTTTAATTTAATTTATTTTTCTGATCAGTTGTGAGTAACTTTCCCCTCACGACCTGTCCTGATAGGATTGCAGGAAATATTCTTATGGTATATCGATGATCAAGAACATTTGCATGTCAGAATATATTATCCCTTTCAAAGAAGTGTTGTGATAGTAAACTGGATATCTCATCTCTGAGCAAACATGCTGACTTTTAATGGAGATGTTTAAAACTGTTGTTTAAAAATGACATGAAAAACCAGAGAAACCACAGACAAAGCTTGTATTTTTGTCACAGTGACATGCAGCAAGAATTTGCCGAACAGTGTGCAGATAGGTAAACAAGTGGAAATGATCTAACAATGAAGATTCTGGGAAAATGACTTGTCAAAATATGCCTCACATTTCCTTTGCTCTAATCCATAAAATGGCTGTTGCTATGGTTGTGGCTGAACAAAGGGAAGGGACTCAGGAATCTGCCAGCCAGAACAGGGCTTGCTTTAGGGTAATGCCAACTGCAGTTTCTCTCAGCACAATTTGCACCAACCATCCTCACTTTAATCTGCTCATGGACAGGTTCATTAAGGCAGCAAAATCTGACTTCAGTGGGCAAGTGGTGAGACAACAACAACAACAACTTTAATGTAGTAAAACATCCCAAGGCGCTTCACAGGAGCGATTATCAGTCAAAATTTGACACTGAGTCACATAAGGCAACATTAGGACAGGTGACCAAAAGCTTGGTCAAAGAGGTAGGTTTTAAGGAGCGACTTAAAGGAGAGAGAGGTAACGATGTGGAGAGGTTTAGGGAGGGAATTCCAGAGCTCAGGGCCTAGGCAGCTGAAGGCACGGCTGCCAATGGTGGAGCGATGGAAATCGGGGATGTGCAAGAGGCCAGATTTGGAGGAGCACAGAGATCTCGGAGAGTTGTAGGGCTGCAGGAGGTTACAGAAATAGGGAGGGGTGAAGCCATGGAGGGATTTGAACACATGAATGTGAATTTTAAAATTGAGGCGTTGCTGGACTGGGAGCCAATGTAGGTCAGTGAGCACATCAGGTAAGGGTGAATGGGACTTGGTTCGAGTTAGGATAAGGGCAGCAGAGCTTTGGATGAGCTCAAGTTTACGGAGGGTGGAAGGTGGGAGACTGGCCAGTAGTGCATTGGAATAGTCGAGTCTGGAGGTAACAAAGGCATGGATGAGGGTTTCAGCAGCAGGTGAGCTGAGGCAGGGGTAGAGATGGGTGATATTACGGAGATGGAAGCAGGTGGTCTTGGTGATGGAGAGGATATAGGGTCGGAAGCTCAGTTCAGGGTCAAATAACACCAGGTTATAGTCCAACAGTTTTATTTGAAATCACAAGCTTTCGGAGCGGCTGCTCCTTCGTCAGGTGAAGTGAAGAAATACAAATGGGCACAGCATATATAGACAGAGAACATATATGCTGTGCCCATTTGTATTTCTTCACTTCACCTGATGAAGGAGCAGCCGCTCCGAAAGCTTGTGATTTCAAATAAAACTGTTGGACTATAACCTGGTGTTGTACGACTTCTCACTTTTGTCCACCCCAGTCCAACACCGGCATCTCCACATCAGGGTCAAATAGGATGCCAAGGTTGCCAACATGCTGATATCTGGACTGATCTTCCAATATAGTGGTCAAGAAATCACATTATAAGGATTACAAGGTAGTTGAGGTCAATTTGCAGCAATGACAACACCAATAGTGGGATAGATAGGCAGAAAAAATCTACAAAGCTCTGAAGGAAATGAATGGATCGAGGTGCAGCAATTCTACTCTATTTAAGGGCACAGACAAC
The DNA here is from genome assembly GCA_030390025.1 of Squalus acanthias. Taxonomy (NCBI): domain Eukaryota; kingdom Metazoa; phylum Chordata; class Chondrichthyes; order Squaliformes; family Squalidae; genus Squalus; species Squalus acanthias. The sequence goes on along the minus strand of CM059427.1, from coordinate 110,290,911 downwards.
AACGTACTTATTATGAATGAACCCAAGATCTTGCAAAGCTAGCATGTGCATTCTGACGTAACTAAATCGAGCATGTAACCGATGAAGGCGTGGAAGAGGTGATACAGTGACGTATCCACAGAGATGGGCCTGCCAGTCGAGAAGAATCTGAACAAGGCAGCTTGCAAAAGCTGCTGCTTCTGATGTATTACCAGCACAGACCAACAGCGCCACCATCACCAAGTCCCCATATCAACATCTTGGAGATCACCAGAGGCTTAGCTGGACCAGCCATATCGACACTGCGACGACAAGAGCAGGAAAGTGTCTGGGTATTCTGCGATGAGTGGCTCACCTCCTGATCCCTCAAAAGCTCTCTCACCATCTCAAGTCAGGAGTAGGATGGAATAGTTATCACTCGTCTGGGTAGGTGGAGCTGCAACAACAGCCAAGAATCTGGACACCATCCAGGACAGAGACAGTTTGCTTATTTGGCTCCTGGACTCAATATCCACCTCCACCAGACCTGGGACACTGCGGCTGCACTATGTATAATCCACAGGATGCGCTGTTGCAAATCACAAACCTTACTTTGACAGCCTTGCTACTTCCACCACAACTGTCTCTTTGGGGGCAATTTTGCCAGCCCTGGGGAGGCGGGTTTGGAGGTGGGACTGCCGGGAAAATGGCAGAATCTGGGGGCAGGTACCCATCCCGCCCCCAACCCGCCTCCGTGCCATCTTCCCAGGAGGCGGGTACCCGACTCGCGCCAGGTCCCGTCTCCTTGAGGCGGGAAGAGGATTAGTGCCAATTAACTGCCTGTTAACAGGTCGTTAACAGGCAGTTTTTTTGAGAATCCCCATTTTGAGCCCTGAAGTGTGGGCTTCCCGGCGGCTCTGAACCACGCCAGGGTCAGCGAGGTGAGCCGTCGGTCTGCAGGGGTTGGAGGGGCCGAGATGTCCGGTGTTCAGGTGAGTGATGGGTGCAGATGTGCAGAGGTAAGTGTGTGAGGTGAGTGTAAAGTGTTTTAATAAGTTTTACTTACCTTTACTTCCTACTGCAGGCTTCATCCCTTCAGGTCTCAGGAGTCCCTCATCTCACCGGCACAGAAAGCAGAATGGCCGCTGAACTGTCAAAAGCTGCAGCCTTCTGCTTTCTGCTCAGGAGCGATCTCTGACTGAGCCTGAGTAGAAGGACTCAAGTTAGAAAACAGATTGTCGGTGTTTGACAGCTTCACAGAGCCATCAAACGCTGACATTTCATCTGTCAAAAGCTCTTGACAGATGAAACGTCACTTGCTGATGTCACCAGTAACTGGCTTTCCCTTAATTGGCCTGCTAAGCCCGCTGGGCGGGCTTAACAAGTCAATCAAGAGAAAATAGCGTGGGTTGGCCGCAAGTCGATGGAGGCGGGACTAAAACCCGACAAGTGGGAGTCCCAACTCCAAAAGCTCCCCATTGACAAAATCCAGCCCTATGTTCCTAAAAATACTTCATTGGCTGGAAAGCACTTTGGGACATTCTGAGGTCATGAAAGGCGCGATAGAAATACATGTCTTTCTTCTCACTCTTCTGCTTCTTTCGTATGGTAGTAGCAAAAAAACATGTCTTTCTTCTCATTTAACTCACATGCCATCCTGACTTGGACATATATCGCCCTTCCTTCATTGTCAATATCCTGGAATTTCCTACCTAACGCCATCACTGATGCATGCCACCACACGGACTGCAGCAGTTGAAATAGAAGGCAGGCCACAACCTTCTCGGGGGGCGTGATGGGCACTAAATGTGGCCTTGCCAGCATCGTCAAAGTCTCAGGAACAACTATTTTTAAGAAGTTCGATAGTGTGCTTCTCAAATGAATTTTCATTCATGCTGCAGACCGTTTGGTTCCAGAAAGCCAAAGTGGAGTCATACCAAAGAGAAACAGAATCGGCATGAACTTGGCGGCAACAAAAATGTAGCGAGTCGATTATGGACTCCTACCCAATCATTGCTAGGCTGTCAAAAGCATATGACACAGTCAGCAGACCCTCCCTCCCCCTCCCTGCACCCCCCCACCCCGCCTCTCCCCGGTCCCTTTCCGATTGTGGAACGTGCTACCCAGTTCAGATGGTTTATCAGCTACATAATGTATACTGCAGAGAGGTGTGTGTCTCCTTTTTAAATGGGGATAAAGGGAGTTCAGTTCTCACACCAAGCCTCTTTGGTTATTTGGACACAAAGTATGATGTTAACCTGTACTGGATTCAAGATTTCTCCTTAAACAGGTTTAAGAAGTCTAAAACTCAGTGCTTATTGGACTTGTATCACTTGAGTTGGATGGTACATGATCTTCTGAAGTTATTACTTGGATTGTACGCCTTTTCAAGGGATATGGGGCGGGAAACCGGCAACTTGCTTTGTGTGGACATTAATAGCTGAAGAACTATGTTATAAGAAATTCAATCGATAGTGATGAATCGTGGTATGGTAGTTAAACTGTCAGCGAGTAAATAACAGTTTAAAGCTCCTGTCACTTAAATCTCTACAAAGTGGCAATTTGTAGATCAGTAAAGTTGAGTGAATACATTGGAAAAATTTATTTCCATAAAATGTATTTAAATACACTGTATTTCGCTTGAATCCTACAGTGGCACTTAGCAAAAACGTTGCAACCAGGTACGAAATATCTAAAATTCATGCATAATTTACACAGGAAAATGAATTCACAAGCAATATTTATGGAACAACTGCATTGAATTAATGCAAACCCATATTTGAAAAGATCTTCAAAAGTTTTATGAGTAGGAGGTGAATTGGTATTGGTATACTGAAGTAAACATCATGGCCGAGAAATTCGTTAGCCCTCGAAAACGGGTGTGGGGACCGCGATGCACTAGCAACCTGCACCCGTTTGGAGGACTGCCGGCAGCACGCCAACTTCGTGCTGCCTGCTGATTAGCATGATTGTAGTGTTAGGCCCAGCACTGTCCTCACCCCCATGGAGGAGACGGTGCTGGCCATTCTTGGCTGGGGCATGGCTGGGCCCGTGGCCAGCGGTGGGGCTGAAAGAATACAAGATGCCGGTATCTTCATACCTTATCCTCCTTCTCATATCCCACTTCCCCTTCGTCCCACAATCTCTTCTGATTTACAAGCTGCAGATAGTGTAAGCATGCACCCCCTCCCCTCACCCCAACCCTACCCTTGTGCCTTTCTCATTTCAGTCACCCAAGAAATCCAGCCTGCCTAGCCAGTGGTTGACCAAGAAGAGGGAGAGGAGAGTGAAGAAGAAGAAGAAACACCGTCACTCGATTTCACACTCCCAGCTACCAGCTCAGACAGTGACACTCCGCATGAACCTGGGCCCTCTGCTGAGCGTTCAGCCACTCAGCGGCACGTTCAGAGCTGGGCTGCACACCACCATCATGGAAATGAGCAGGCAGCATGAAGTTCGCGTGTTGCCTGCAATCCTCCGAACGGGCGCAGGTTACTAGTGCATCGTGATCCCTGCGCCCGTTTTTGGGGGTATACGAATTTCTAGGCCCAAGAGAGATATAGGCAAATAGAAACAGATTGGAAGGTTCTTTTTGATTCAGCCTTTTCTCACTCTAACAACAACAACAAGTTGCATTTATATAGCGCCTTTAACGTAGTAAAACGCCCCAAGGCGCTTCACTGGAACATTATCAATCAAAATTTGACACTGAGCCACATAAGAAGATATTAGGACAGGAGACCAAAATCTTGGTCAAAGAGGAAGGTTTTAAGGAGCGTCTTAAAGGAGGAGAGAGAGAGAGGTGGAGAGGTTTAGGGAGATAATTCCAGAGCTTAGGGCCGAGGCAACAGAAGGCACGGCCACCAGTGGTGGAGCAGTGGAAATCGAGGATGCGGAAGAGGCCAGAATTGGAGGAGCGCAGCGATCTAGGAGGGTTATAGGGCTGGAGGAGTTTACAGAGATGGGGATGGGTGAAGCTGTGGAGGGGTTTGAAAACTAGGATGAGAATTTTAAGATGGAGGCGTTGCCGGACCGGGAACCAATGTAGGTCCACAAGCACAGGGGTGATGGGTGAGAGTTGGGGTAGGGGCAGCAGAGTTTTGGGTGAGCTCAAGTTTACGGAGCTGAATGATGACACCCGGCCAACAGTAAAATCCCTTATGCTATTTTAAAGCAAAGGAATACGCCAGCGATAAGGCAGTACAGAAACACAAGACGTCAAATATTCTAGTCACCCTCTACATTCGAAATGAAAGAATTTAAATAACACGGAATTGCCACTAGCAAGGAACTGGTTTGTTTGGGGATACTGGAATAATATTGAATAATGACCGAGGAATACTGGGTTCAGCAGGCATTTCTCAGCTTCTCAATTGCAGCTGGTCCCCAGGCTTTAGGCAATAGGCTCATGCAAAGAACGACCTTAGCCTTCCGGGGTCACGTCTCCTGATTTAGACGGATTAATGAACAGCTGAAACTACAGTTCCATCCCATTTTTCACCTTGCTTTGTTAAAGAATTCTAACTTGCCTTGCGATTTGCAATAACATTGTTCGCTAATTCATTTCTTTGCCAGATGAATTATTTACAACAGTCCCGGCAAAATACATGACTCTATTTGCATGAAGGGGTGACAGTAGTTTTGGCCTTAATGCCCAACTTGAGCGCATAATCTAGGCTGACACTCCAGTGCAGTACCGAGGGAGTGCTGCACTGCCGAAGGTGCCGTCTTTCGGACGAGACGTTAAACCGAGGCTCCGTCTGCCCACTCAGGTGGACGTAACAGATCCCATGGCACTATTTCAAAGAAGAGAAGGGAATTTATACCTGGTGTCCTGGCCAATATTTATTCCTCAATCAACATCACTAAAACAGTTTACCTGGCCATTATCACATTGCTGTTTGTGGGAGCTTGCTGTGCACAAATTGGAGGCCGGGTTTCCTACATTAACACAGTGACTACATTTCAAAAGTACTTCATTGGTTGCATAGTGCTCTGGCGCTATATAAATGCAAGTTCTACATAAATGCAAAACAGTACGCTGTCGTAAGTGCTGTGAATGGCCCCGCAAGTTTCGGGTTTCCGCATGCGATGTGCATACGCCAAAACCCGGAACTTGCGATCAGTCAAGTTTCGCTTGGACAGATCCACCGCATCCGCTGTAAATTCACTTTCACTGGTGCAGAGTTGGGCTATTTGCCCAACTACTGCCCAGCGAATACCCACCAAACCCTTACGCCTGGTAAAAGCAGGCATAAGGCCTTCTTTCACCAGCGTAAGGGGTAAAATAAATGTTAAAATAACATTTTCAAAATAGTTTCAACATACACTTACAGTTAAAATTAGTTTAGGCAAATTTTGTCCCATTTAAAAATGTTTAAATATATTTTTCAAAAAATTAAATTTTTATTTTATATGTTTAATTAGAGGGTATTTTAATTAATTTTGAACCTGTGATCATTTATTTTTATTTAAGTGGTGTGAAATGTAATTTATTAGGTGATTTCTATTATGCTTATGGGGATTCCGTACGTAAATGGAATCCTCATAAGCATAATGGGAATCCCCCTTTGTCACTGGTTGGCCTGGCCCATGTGATCCCAGGAATGCGTGCAAACCACCTGCACCCCAGGGATCCGTGAACCTTTACGCAGGCGTATGCGGGCGGCAAGCCTCCGACCGCAATTTCCAGGCCATTATTTCAGACTTATCGTTGAGTCAGAAAATTGTGGGTTCAAGCCCCACTCCAGGTCTGGAGCACATTCCAATGCAGTACTGAAGCAGGGCTGCATTGTTGGAGGTGTCATATTTTGATTATGATGTTATGCCAAGGCCTCTGTTCAGGAGGACGTAAAAGATCCAATGGGAGTTCTTTGAGTATTCTGTTCAACAAGCCTCCCTCAATGAACATTGCTGAAAATAGATTAACTGCTCATTTATCTCATTGGTTGTTAATCGGACCTTGCTGTGCATTTGTCTGCACAACATCAGTGCCTGCATATCAAGCATTGATTCTCTGGCTATGAAGCACTTAGGGATGGCCTGAAGAGACGAAAGGTGCTATATAAATGTAAGCTCTTTCTTCCACACATGGAAAACACCAACTAGGGCAAGGTATCAGTGGGTGCATGGGCACATGGGCCATACTGTATCAAGACGGCAATCCCTTCAGCAGAGATGGGGAAGGGAGAAAATGGGCAAGAATAAAACATTTTAGATTTAGAGCCCTCACAACATATGAAAAAGGACAGGGAAAGAGCAATTGGTCCATCAAGCATGTCGCACCCAGACCTGGTGCAGCCTATGTGCACCGTCAGTCTACTCCTCTCACCCCACGTTGCAACCTCCTGGCAAAAACCAGCAGAAAAAGCCTTAGGCCAAAAAGCTCTGGCAAATTCCTCTCTGGCCTCTGAAGGTGATCAAGCAGCAGGTATACTGCAGTAACTGAGATTAATATTTTCAGCTACCCCCTCACCCACATTCTAAGACCTTGACTCTCAGGAACTCATCCAGCTCGTTTCTGAAGGGCTGCAGTGAATCCATATTCACCCAACTTCACGTAATCTATTCCAGAGGTCAATGACAGAGGGTCATTGACCTCTGGAATAGATTATGTGATGCGGCACATTGAAGGACATCTGCTACACACAAACCTATTTTGCCAATGTATCTAGATCAGCCTGCACTTTACATTCCTAACTCCTCTTGTTATCCGCAATATTTTTCATTTGCAAACAAAAAATATGTGCAGGTTGATTAACTGCCCAAAGCAATGCCATCATGTTTCCTGGTATGTGTACCTTTTTTTTTTAGTCATTCACGGGATGTGGGCATCACTGGCAAGGCAAGCATTTATTGCCCATCTCTAAATACCTTTCACTGGCAATTCCCCACCACCTGGGCATTTCAGAGGGCAGTTAAGAGTCAACCACATTGCCGTGGGCCTGGAGTCACATATAGGCCAGACCAGGTAAGGACGGCAGGTTTCCTTCCCTAAGGAACATTAGTGAACCAGATGGGGTTTTACGACAATCCGGTAGTTTCATGGTCACCATTACTGATACCAGCTTTTTATTCCAGATTTATTTATTAACTTCTGGTGTGATTATGAACTCACGTCTCCGGATCATTAGTCCTGACCTCAGAATTACTAGTCCAGTAACATAACCACTATGCTACCGTACTCCTGATTTTAAGCAACATGGAGAAGATTGATGAGCTCAGTACAAAAGTCAGCACTCCAGATTGCTCATGAAATGCTAAAGACCATGAAACATGGTCCAAACTAAATCAATGTATGCTGACTGTGCTCGACTTGCCTTTTAACTTTTTACACGTTTACGATTTCCAACTGATACCCCATCATTCCTGTGGAACAATGCTTGGTTTCCAATCAGAGTCTCCTCCCTAACGTTTCGATCAAGTTTGGGCACTCGCTGTCTGGTGAACTGCCAACAGTGCCATTGACTATGGCATCAACTATGGCAAGTAGGGAATGACTCCGACTAACTGTGCCATTAATAAATGGTTGTTTCTCCAGCTCTTGTCATATTTAAAGGACCGTGTAGGTGAGGTGCGTCAAACAACACTGGACCACTCATCCTAACTGTGGAGGATGAAGATATGGTGGAGATATTTTAAATAAATATTTTGCCATCAGGTTTTTTACAAATGATGGTGGAAGTGAAATGTACTAGAGGAGGATATGGAACAATTGGTAGAGATAACGATAGGAAAGGAATTGGCTATGAAAAAAATTAACAGAATTCAAGGGGGATAACTCACTGGGTCCTGACAACATATACCTGAGGCTGTTGATAGAGGCAGAGAGGAGATAGCAGAGGCTCAGGCCACAATTGTGCAAATTATCACATTTTTAAAAATTCAGCAAGGCCAGCATTTATTGCCCATCCCTAATTGCCCTCGAGAAGGTGGCGGTGAGCCTTCTTCTTGAATACAACTGAATGGCTTGCTAGACCATTTCAGAGGGCAGTTAAGAGTCAACCACATTGCTGTGGGTCTGGAGTAACATATAGGCCAGACCAGGTAAGGACAGCAGATTTCCTTCCCTAAAGGACATTAGTGAACCAGATGGGTTTTTACGGTAGTTTCATGGTCACCATTACTGATAGCTTTTTATTCCAGATTTATTTAACTCATTGCATTTAAATTCCCCAGCTGCCGTGGTGGGATTTTTGAACTCAGGTCACCGGATCATTCATCCAGGCTTCTGGATTACTAGTCCAGTAACATAACCACTATGTTACCGTTCCCACTACATGAAGCATAACCAAAGGTGTGTCGGCCTTGGCTCAGTGGGTAACACTCTTGCCTCTGAGTTAGAAAGTCGTGGGTTCAAGCTCCACTCCAGTACTTGAGCACATAATCCAGGCTGACACTTCAATGCTAATACTGAGGGAGTGCTGTACTGTTGGAGGTGCCGTCTTTCAGATGAGAAGTTGAATCGAGGTCCCGTCTGCCCTCTCAGGTGGACGTAAAAGATCCCATGGCACTATTTCGAAGAAGAGCAGGGGAATTCTCCCCAGTGTCCTGTCCAACATTTATCCCTCAACCAACACCACTAAAACAGTTTAATTGGTCATTTATCTTATTTCTGTTTGTGGGATGTTGCTGGGCACAAATTGGCTGCACGTTTTCCTATATTACAACAGGGATCATACTTCTAAAGTAATTCACTGGCTGTGAAGCACTTTGGGACATCCTGAGGTCATGAAAGGTGCTATAGAAATGGAAGTTCTTTCTCCTACTCTTATTCTAATGTAACACCTTTGTTCAAGGATGAAGAGAAGGGTAACCCATATAACTTTCGACCAGTTAACATCAGTTGTAAGGAAACTCTTTGAAACTAAAATTCAACATAAAACTAGTCAACATTTAGAAATGTGTAAGTTATTCAAGGACAGCAGCACAATTATGCAAAAGGATAATAAAAGTAAGTAGGAAAGGCAGGAGGAACTTTTTCACGACAGAGAGCGGTAAGTATGTGGAACAGATTACCAGCACAGGTGGAGGAAGAAGAAACCTTAATGGGCTTCAAGGAGAAACTAGACTGGGGTACTTGTCAACAAAGGGGATTCAGGGTTACTTGAAATGCAACTAGGGAATACTGTGGGTAGATGGGCCAGATGAACTGAAGGTACTATTGGACCTCAGCACAGGGGCAAGCTTGAAATTTGCTGATGACACAGGTGGCAGATGCAATTTAACGTGGATAAGTGTAAGGTACAGGTTGAGCATCCAAAATCCGGAGTTCCGGAATCCGGAATGTTCCGGAATCTGGACTCCGGGACAATTGGTGGCAGGGTCGTCCGGAATCTGTAGAATGTTCCGGAATCCGGACACCATGTCAAACCATTTCCGCCGCCAGCCGGGTGACGTCCAAAAACCGGAAATATCGCAACCTGGGCCCAGGCATTTCCGGACTCGGAACCTGTTTCTGATGTCCGAAGTCCGGAAACGCCCGAGCCCAGGTTGCGATATTTCCAGACTTCGGACATCAGAAACACGTTCCGAAGTCCGGAAAAACACGAAAACCGGCTCGGCCTCGGTCCTGAGGTTGCCGGATTCAGGACGCTCAACCTGTAATACATTTTGAGAGACAAACGAGGAATGGGAATATACACTCAATGGAAAGATACCGAAGAGTGTGGATGAACAGAGAGACCTAGAGATTCAATTAGATAATTTCCTCAAAGTGCATGGACAGGTTGGTAAAGACATTAAAAAGGCCAACAACATTCTAGGTTTTATAAACAGAGGTATAGAATGAGAGGTAGTGATAGAGGCAGAGGTAGAGAGTAGTAAGTATGTGCAACTTGCGACCATAGGAGTGGTTGAGACGAATAGCATAGATCCATTTAGGCGGAAGCTAGATAAGTAAATGATGGAGAAAGGAATAGAAGGTCATGCTGATAGGGTGAGATGAAGAGGAATGGGAGCAGGCTTGTGTGGGGCATAAACATGCACCAGCATTCTAGGTAAAAAGAAATTTTCCCTTAAGAACAGCAATACACATAGCTACGCTTGATTGGACCACACAGTGACCCTGGTAATGGTATAAGTGATAGCACTGTTACAGGAAAAACACTGGGCTGCTCTGGAAAATAGAAACCACTTATAAGATTGTTAGGCTGGTGAGATGAGTTGGGGGTCTTAAGCTGTGTGAGAGTAGAGACATTTTGGGGGAAAAATTCAGTATCGCCCCGTTTGGGGCGTAATTATCGGCCGGGCGCAAAGATTAGCGCCTGGTGCTAATTATCACCTCCGACTGCAAACTTGACTTTTATCGCCCCTGGAGGTGATTGGAGAGCTAAATCAGGCGCTTCACACCTGTCTTAAGGCGCAAAGGCCGAGGAGCGAGGCGGTAACTCAGAGCGCTGGCGAAGCTCATGTGATGTCAGTCAGCAATGGAACACAGACACAATGGCCCCGGCCAATTCTTAAAGGGGAGGGTTGATCTTGCTTTCCATCCACATCCTGCTCATTGCAGCCTTGAATCTCGGCCTGGAGAGACCTGTACATCAAATCTGCTGGAAAGAACAATGGAGAGGGCCAGGGAAAGAGCTCAGAGTGCAGCCCCAACAGTCTCTTCTAAATCGATACAAGGAAGGGCAAATCAAAATGAACCTGCAAAGTGCTGCTCAGTACCCAAAACTCCTTCACTCAGCGTTGAATCTCTCCAGAAGTCTCTCTCTCTCTCTCTCAGAATGCGTGGTTCAAAAATGTCGCCAACAAAAAAAGGCAGGAAGCGGTCGCCTTTTAATAGCGCTCCCCCAGTCCCTTCCTGACTGCAAAACGCTCCCCTCAACCTGTCGTTGCTAGCAGCAGGCGATAAGGCAGGGGGCGCCACTCAATATACGCTCAGGGGCGCTACCGGGGCGTTGCGCACTCGACTGACGTCACGATCTGCCAGCGCAGGAGATCGTGGCGGTACTGTTTAGCGCCGCCGCAAAATGTCGAGTTAATTTCACGAGCGGCGCAAACATCGCCGCGTCCGGACGCTAGTTGCTTTGCGCCCCATTAGCGCCCTCTTAAGGCGCTAACGGGAGGCGCAACCAACTGAATTTTTCCCCCTTCATGTCTTAAAATAGGCAGGCATTTTACACCAAACAAATTACCTGTATATATTATATATACATACATGTTATATCTATAATGTTTTTCCACACCACCATGCTCACAACCTCAGTAGCTTACTAAACAATAGCCGTGTGAGAGATGAACAGTCCTCACCTGCCAAGAAAGTCAATGCCTGACCAGCCCAAATCGATGTACCTTTAAAAGGTACAGCTTTGAGTGCCTGTCCCAGAGTGGGTGCTGTCAGTATTTGTGCACACATATCATGTAATTGGCTCCTACTTGTTCCACAGATGTCACTATTTTTCTATTGCCAGTTTGGATTTTGTGAGGGTGAACAGCTGGTCTAAGTGGTCAGCCTGGCAGGGGGTTTCAGGTGAGGTGGCCAACTTGGGCTGAGTTGGGTTTGCCTCCTCAATTACGCTATTATTTGACTGTTAACAATCAGATTTTCTCTTTTATCCTCAATCTGATCCCTCCCCAGCCAACTCCCCGCCCCCCCAGCCATTTGTGAATTCCCAGAAGGTTTTGGGTTTTGATGGAAGGTTGAAGCAGAGTCTCATTGTAGCTCTGCTGCAGTGCAATTCACCAGTAGGAGGAGCGCAGATCAGGTCAGAGCTTGACAAGGCCTCTTTCCGGACAGCAGTTTGGCTGAGAAATGATGAAACTCCTCATGCACACCAGAATGTCACTCATCCACGAAAACTGCCTGGACGCCAAGCTGCAATCAGGCAGCAGGAGCTAACGGCATCTTACACAGCACTGTCATGATATTTGTAGCAATAACTTTGAAAGAGTCTGTCCTCGAGCCACAGGCAATAAGTGCAGTTGATTTAATTTGGTTTATAATCCCTACTTCCCCTCCAATAAATCTCAGTTTGAGAATGTGAACTTTCCTTCGTACCAAGTCCTGTTTCTGTACCTCCTCGGATCACAATGTAGGTGCAATATTGGAGGCACAGAATGACGGAAAGGTTAGAAGAGCAGCAGTAGGTAGAAATGTGCAAACACGGAATATATGTTACGCAAGCAGCATTCCCCAACCCCAACAATTTTTAATTTAACCCTATTTTCCTTTAGAAGATAGCTAAATTGTGATTCCCCTTCCAGTCAAAAGATAACTTTCAATAGTCGCCTACTTCTCTGCATGCAGGTGATTGGAGAATCAGATATTGGCAAAAATTAGTCAGTTGTGATGTTTGCTTAAAGGAAAGAGTAAGGGAACATTTTTGTTTAAAGTACTTCCCCTTTTTAACACAGTCTACCCCTCAAGTGTCAGCCTTGGCTCAGTGGGTACCTCCGAGTCAGAAGGTTGTGGGTTCAAGTTCCACTCCAGACCTAGGTGGACACTCCAGTGCAGTGCTGCGGGAGTGCTGCACTGTCAGAGAGGCCGTCTTTCGGATGACATGTTAAACCGAGGCCCCGTCTGCTCTCTCAGGTTGATATAAAAGATCCCATGGCAATATTCGAAGAAGAGCAGGGGAGTTATCCCTGATGTCTTGGCCAATATTCATCCCTCAACCAACACTACTTAAAAAAAAGTTCATCTGGTCATTATCTCATTGTTGTTTGTGGGATCTTGCTGTGAACAAATTGGTTGTCGCGTTTCCTACATTACAACAGTGACTGCATTTCAAAAAGTACTTCATTGGTTGTAAAGCGCTTTGGGACGTCCGGTGGTCATGAACGACACTATTTAAATGCGAGTTCTTACTTTCTTTTCTCTTAATTCAAATTATGTGACAATTCAATTTTCTAAGTACCAAAGAGTGACTGAATTCTCAGGAGTAGACTGTACTCGCCAGAATTGCTTGAGTATAAATATCAATTTTCTCAGCGGCACAGAGACCCTTGAGGCAAAGCTGCCTCTGTGCTGGCTGCTCAGGTGACATCTCCAGATCCCCGTGCCCGAGAGTGGCTCCATAGCAAACGTTGAGACCATGACTACAAAGCATAGAACTCTCACAGCCCGTGGTATTGGCTGGGCATGCAGCCTATAGTGCTGCTTCGTGGGAAACCCAAGATCCAAAATGGCTCTGAGAGCAGTTTACAGTGGCGCCCCCTAATGTTTCCTATGGAGTCACACTGAGACGTGACCCATCAGCAAACCAGAGCAGCCTGGCAGGGAGGGAGACTTGAATCAAGAGTCTCCACGCTGATAAGGAAATTAATATTTATACACAAAATGTTAAAACAAAGTAACATTGTTTTACCCAAAGTATATACAGGAGTAGGGTGCCACTAACAAAACTCACAAACTAAGCCACAATTTTTATAAACTTTAATACAACAATAATCATAGAATGCAGCACAGAAGGAGGCCATTCGGCCCATCGTGCCTGTGCCAGCTCTTTGAAAGAGCTATCCGATTCGTCCCACTCCCCTGCCCTTTCCCCATAGTCCTGCACATTTGTTATTTTCAAGTATTTATCCAGTTCCCTTTTGAAAGTCACTACTGAATCTGCTTGCACCACCCTTTCATTCCAGACCACAACTTTTGCCAATTATCTTAAATAATACATTGATTTTCTAGAATCAGAAGAAAAACCCTTCTGAGATCCAGAGACAATACCAGTGGAAGCGCATGATGCTGTACTCCCAACATCAATTGGACACTGTGAGGATGACACTTCTTATCCGTTAGTGCTGCATGGAAACCCTAATCGGTACTAGTTACCGGAACAACTGAGACAGGGGTCTCTCGTAACCAGCGATCATGACTAAACTCATGCAGCACCATTATTTTTATTCAATTGCACACTGCGCCTTAAACTTATCTATATTACTTTGCCTGGAACTAACTGTTTAACATGCTTCTGTCACTGAGAAAGCTTCACGATGCCTTGAGCACATAGCGCTGATAAATTGCTACCATTAGACAAATCCTCTGTCCAGTAAGTCTATGATGAAGTGCTCTGCTCCGCAATAGACAAGGGCTGCTAGGAAAAGAAAGACCTTGAACTCTTTTGACTGCAGCCAGAAAAAGGACTTCAAACAACTTATTTTCACAACTACTATCAATCATTCAATGTCCCAGGTTGCTGCTGGATTGGTTGTCCTCTGTGAGCTGTATCACCAATCCAGCCATGAAGAACTGTGGCATGAATGACCTGCATTCAACCAACCACCTACCCACCACTGGGCAGAATGAACTCTGATAAGCATTTGAATGAGCAATCCTTTGGCAGCCGATTCTTCACTGTTGAATTAATAGGAGAGCAGTCTTTTCAGTGATCACCATCCAACAAAACAAAGGGTTCAATGAAACTGTCGGCTCCTGCTTGGGTGGCTTCTATGGTCAGTACTAACACAGTTCTCTATACAAAATCTGCTCTGACTCTGCTCTCTATTACTAATTCAAATCCCTTTTACTAACTCTATTCTCTGTTCTAATTCTGTCCCCCATACCAACACTTTTTTGCATCAACTTTATTCTCTATTATTCTCTATTCCTGTACATACCTGTTCCCTGTAATAACTATTTTGCTTGCTAATTCTGTGTATCCAATAACTCTGTACTTACTCTGATTCCGTGAAAACCCTGTACTAACTCTGCTTCCTACAATAACTCTTTAATATCACCATTCCCTGCACTAACTCTTCAATACCTCTGCTCCCTGTACTAAATCTGTTCCCTGTCCTGGCTCTTTAATACCTCTGCTCCCTGTATTAACTCTATCAGTATCAGCCTTGGCTCAGTGGTAGCTCTCTTGTGCCTAAGTAAGAACTTTGTGGGTTCAAGCCCCACTTCAGAATCTTTAGTACCTAATTTATGCTGATATTTCAGTGGAGCAACCTATACTAACTGTGTTCTGTGTACTAACACTGTACTGTGTGCTCCCTGTACTAACACTGTTCTCTGCTCTCATCTCTTCTAAATCTGTCCTCTCTTCTAATTCTTTATGACCACAAAATCTGTTCCCTTTACTATCAAGAGGTCCATGAAAATGATCAGCAGAGCATCACATGCCATATTCTCCTTCCTTTTCTTTTGTGAATAACTTTGTTTCTGCAGCTTCTCCAACAAAAACCAACAGTGATCAGGAGCTCACGGTGCATAACAGTGAAATAAACCAACATCCTGCCCCTCTATCAGACAGAGTATAATGTACCCGCATCCTTCTGCGTTATCGGACAGATCATTAATCTGCCAGTGTCCCTCCTATGTGGTATAAAGTCTGGATATTGTGAGCACAATATTTCTTGCTCATGCCAATACATTAGTTGATGTGTTAATGCCCTTGACCTGCTCGCTCTTCAACATTGTAAATCACAGGATCAGATGAGCCTCAAAGTTCGTGACAGAACAAAGTAACAACTGGTACATTGTGAAAAGCAATTAATACAACTAAAACAAGTCATTTACTCATTGTTTCTTCATTAGTGCAATATATGTTCCATGTTTACCTCAGACAATTGTTTTAAATAAAGTTGGGCTGCAGGAAAAATACAGAGCAATTCATCCCCTTCCTTCCCTCAACAGTGCGTCTATCTGAATAGTTCTTGGTGAGTCTCTTACCTTTGCGATCTGGACACACCAGTTCAGAAGCAGCTGGGAGCCAATGTTATCCTTGTGCTCGCGGACATAATCCAGCAGGCAGCCGTGGGGCATCAGCTGAGTGACCAGCTGGATTGTGGGACTGAGGCAAACACCCAAAAGGCGGACCAGGTGCGGATGGTCCATACTGGCCATTATCAGGGCCTCCTGTGGGGAGAAAGTACAAAGGCAAACACATGAACCATTGAGCAGGAGGACATGTATTAAACTTCACCTTCCCTGGATGGTATGTACACCATTCAAATAACCATTCATTGGCAACATTGGCAACATTTACAACAGTACGACCAGAGAATGCAGGGCTGGTTTTCCTCTGGGCCCTGCGCCTGGACACTAGTCCGATGGAGTCCACCCAACCTGAACCCGCCTGATCTATGGGGTTCAGGTCATTTGCATTGCCCAGATGCTCACTCATTGCCAGCCAGGATCTAGTGCCTGGAAGCAGAAGAGGAAAGGCTTGTCCTCTTGCCCAGGAGAAGTGTGCACCAAGGTCAGGGCCCGAGGAACATAGGAACAGGAGGAGGCCATTCAGCTCCTCGAGCCTGTTCGGCCATTCAGTGAGATCATAGCTGATCTGAATCTTAACTCCATCTACCTGCCTTGGTTCCATATCCCTTAATACCCTTACCTAACAAAAACCCTCGTCCGCAGGCTGCCAAAGGCCTTCAGTGCCAGTTCCGAACCTGTGAGGGGAAAAGTGGCTTACCTGTGGGTCCTGTGTGGTTTCGGGCTGGCCATCTGCCATGAGCATTGTGGCTGAGGGCCTACTTCTTCTGCTCCCCCACCCCTTAAAATGGGAAACTCGCAGGCGAATCAAGACTAAAATGAGGAGGTGGGGCCTGGAACGCCCCTCCTCCCCTATTAATAAGGCAGCCCTTAGTCTGAACCTATGGTAGACGCAAGCAAGCCCTCCCCACACCCCCTGCGGAAATCCTGGAGCAATGTAAAGTGGGCAGAGACCCAGCAGCCCTATTTCCTGTGCTTTGCATCCAGGGGAACAGGAATTGGCTGAGCGCAAATCACAGGAAAATCAGCCGTCAAATGTATAAAGTAGAGAAGAGTCGCTTTAAATCAGCTAGCAGGAGACGCTTCTTCATACAGAGGGGGATAAACATTTTCCAGGCCAGGGCAGCGGAGACGAGATCTCAAAACATAGTTACACACTTGTTTCGGAGAGTTTGAATACTAGAGGAAGGAATTTCAGTGGCTTTTCACATCCTTGACTTGTCTTCTGTTCTTGGTGAAACATTTGTGTTTCTCCGATGCTTTATTCCATTCTAACTAATCCAGAAACAAAGTTGGTGTCTGAAAACTGTGATAATTACTAACTGACGTATCTCTTTTCAGGAGTTATAAGAAGATTTTATGGGCAGTCAGCAGGACTTCAATGTTCTCTGCCAAGGAGTCACAGAATGGTGCCTCCAATATCTGCTCAGTTCCTGTTCCCAGATGCACCGTTTAGGGGAGTCACTGGGGGTGATTTTAAGATATAGCGCCGATTGAGAAGGCAATGGGCCAATACAACTGTACCAGCGGGAGGCCCAAACCATTCTCATGGCCGGCCGGGGCTAGTTTTAATTTGATCTGCAAGCTGCCCGTGCTCAATGGGCACTGACAGGCAACTCGCCAAGCGGGGGAGGGGCAGGAAATCCAGCCGCTCCTCCCCTGAGCTGGACCAGAAGCAAGGGGGGATGGTGGAGGGGAGCAATCCCCTGAGTGACATGCAGAGAGTGGGAAGATTTCTATGGGCCCAGGAGACATTCATGCTCCTCCTGACCCCAGAAAAATCAGCTTGTTTTGGACTTTACAGAGCGGCCCCCAGCAGAAATTATTATTTTGTATCCGTTGTCACAGTGGAGGAAGAGGACAAAATACCAGCAGTAAAAGGGAACCTAAAAATAAGTCAAGGGAAGGAATTTATTGCATTTAATATTTTTTTATGGTAATGGTGAAAATAATGGGACTTAAGATGGGCAAATCTCCAGGGTCTGATGGTTTCCACCCTAGGGTGTTAAAAGAAACCTATGGGGAAATTGTTGATGGGTTAGTTATAATTTTCCAAAGCTCTTTAGATTTGGGATTTGTGCTTTTGGATTGGAAAACGTCACTCCATTATTTAAGACAGAAAGGAGAGAGAAACTAAGAAACTATTGACCTGCCAATTTAATATCAGTTGTGGGGAAGCTACTGGAATCTCGGAATCTATCATCAGGGACAGAGTGAATGAACACTTGGACCAGTATGAGCTGATCAAAGAGAGTCAGCATGGATTTGTGAAGGGTAGGTTATTGGGTACAGCAGTGTAGTGGTTATGTTACGGGATTAGTAATCCAGAGGCATGGACTAAAAATCTAGTGGAATGTGAGCTCAAATCTCACCATGGCTGTTTGAGAATTTGATTTCTATTTAAAAAAAGTCAGTAAAATTGGTCAGTTTACTGTAAAAACCCAACCAGTTCACTAATGTCCTTTAGGCAAGGAAACCTGCTGTCCTTATCCAGTCTGGCCTACATGTGATTCCAGTCCCACACCAACCTGGTTGACTCTTAACTGCCCTCTGAAGTGGCCCAGCAAGCCTCTCAGTCACGTCAACTAGGGATGGGCAATAAATGCTGCCTTGCCACTGATGCCCACATCCTGAGGATGAATGATAAAAAAGGTCATGCCCAACTAATCTGACTGAATATTTTGAGGAGGTCACTAGCATGTTAAATAGGAGAGTGGACATGGACTGCCAGAAGACATTCAATAAGGTTCCACACAAGAGGTTATTAACAAATATGAGAGGGCACAGAATTGGAGGTAACCTTTTGACTTGGGTTGGTATTTGGTTGGGAGGTAGGAGACAGAGAGTGGGGATAAAGGGAATATTCTCTGATTGGTGGGATGTGGCAAGTGGTGTTCCCCAGGGATCAGTACTGGGGCCTCAGCTTTTCACCATATATATCAATTACTTGGATGAAGGAATAGAGAGTTGTATATCCAAGTTTGCAGTTAACACTAACTAAGGAGGGACAGTAAGTTGTGTAGATGGGAGCAGGTAGCTACAAAGGGACATAGACAGATTAAGTGAATTGTGGCAAATGGAGTTCAGTGTGGGGAACTGTGAGGCCATCCATTTTGGATCCAAGAAAGACAAATCTGAGTATTTTCTTAATGGTGAGAGGCTAGAAACTGTGAAGGAGCAAAGAGATTTGGGTGTCTATGTACATAAATCACTAAAAGCTAGTGCACAGGTGCAAAAAGTAATCAAAAAGGCTAATGGAATTTTAGCCGTTATCTCAAGGTGATTGGAATACAAAGGGAAGTTATGCTTCAATTGTACAGAGCCTTGGTAAGACTCCATCTCAAATACTGCATTCAGTTCTGGGCACCGCATCTCAGGAAGGATATATTGGCCTTGGAGGCTAAAACAGTTAAATTATGAGGACAGGTTCCAATCTACTTGTCTTATATTCCCTTGAGTTTGAGGATTATCTAATTGAGGTGTTTAAAATGATAAAGGGATTTGATAGAGTAGACAAACTATTTCCTCTGGTGGGGAAATCCAGAACAAGGGGGCAAAATTTTAAAATTAGAGCCAGGCCATTCAGGAGTGAAATTAGGAAGCACATTTTCACACAAAGGGTAGTAGAAATCTGGAACTCGCTCCCCAAAAGGTATGGGTGCTGGGTGTCAATTGCAGCTTTCAAGACAGAGATCGATAGATTTTTGTTAGATAATGATATTACGGGATCAAGAGAAAAGGCGGGTAAATGGAGTTAAGATACAGATCAGCCATGATCTAATTGAAAGGTGGAACAGGTTCGAGGTGCTGAATGGCCTCCTCCTGTTCTTACGTGCCTTTAAGCATTGCTGATTCAGCCTCTCAACGCTCTGTTCCACCTGGGTGGGGGAGCTGGCCACCTATTTCGAGGTGTGCTTGAAAAACAAGGTGGGTGGGCCTCAGGTAGCCAGTGGGTGGCAAGTTTATTTTCGTTTGGCTACCGTCCCGTTTTTCAACGTCAGCCGGGCAATTAGCAAACAAAGGATTGCCTGCCCTGAGTGGAAGCTCAACACTTCCCTGTAGCCACAAGCATAAGGACCTGATCTAGAAATGATCAAGATTTAAGGGGCTTTTTCTGAGATTCCCCCCATCCTCCATTTGCTGATTGAAATGGTGTGGGCTCCCCCCCCCACCCCGGGTCAATGTCACCCACTTGCTTTTCGTTGGCAGGGTCTTCCTATGCCTTTTGTTCTCCTTGTACGGGATACATTTCCTTGCATAAAAGCTTTATTTACAAATAAAGAAAGACTTGCATTTATATAACACCTTTCACGACCTCAGGACGTCTCAAAGCGCTTTGCAACTTTTGAAGTAGAGTCACTATGATAATCCAGTAAATGTGGCAGCCAATATATGCACAGCAAGCTCCCACAAACAGCAATGAGATAATGACCAGCTAATCTGCTTTCTTTAGGCTGAGAGATAAATATCAGCCAGGACACCGGGTAGAAGACCCCCTGCTCTTCTGCGAAATAGTGCCGTGGGATCTTTTATGTCCACCTGAGAGAGCAGAAGCAGCCTCGGTTTAACATCTCATCTAAAAGACGGCACCTCCGACAGTGCAGCACTCCCTCAGAGTGTCAGCCTGGATTTTGTGCTCGAGTCTCTGGAGTGGGATTTGAACCCACAACCTTCTGACTCAGAGGCAAGAATGCTACCCCACAGAGTAAAGGCTGACACACGATCTAAGCACTTTTCCTAGGATTCCTGTTTACCATTTATGGCAAACAATTGATCTAAAAGTAAACCAATCAAACAGCTCTCAGTGAAAAAAGCCCCTTGGACTGCACCTGTTTCCCATCATTGACGCTCAGGTGTCTGCTCTACTTTCAGACAAATTGAATGCAGCCTCTTTTGTTTAATTTCGGTGATTGATGGCAATTGCTATCACCGACAAAAAAGGAAGCACGTGCGTCCTTTTAAAGGGGCACAACCGATAAAACTGTAACTTAAACCAAAATTAAAGGATACCTAATAAATTAAATCAAAATTTTATTCCCGGGGCTGATAAAGCACTCCAGTCCCACCGGCCGCGGAAGGTCTCAAACGTGCCGCGTACTCCATCTCCAGGGACACCCGGGCGCAAACGTAGCCGTGGAAGAGAGGCAGGCGGTCAGGCTGAAAGACCCCCTCGAACGCCCACTGCCTGGACCTGTTGATGGCCACCTTGGCCAGGACCAGGAGCAGTTCCACGAGGAGGTCCCCCGGTCTGCCCGCTTCCCTCCACACCGGGTGACCAAAGATCAGGAGCGTGGGACTGAAACAAATTGAAAGCAAGCAAGCTCTCTAACGCTGAGGTTCCACTAAACACTGATCCTGTACCCCTGAATTAGAGACAGCACTGTAGCCCTCATTCTGCAACCTGAGCTCTCTTCAACCATGGTTTTCCCTGTGGGATGTTTTACTACTTTAAAGGCGCTATATAAATGCAAGTTGTTGTTGTTGGGAGGTGAGAATCGTGGAATTTACTCCGTACGCTACCAGTTCAGCCTGGTTTCTAATAGAAAATTGAAACAGAAGGAGCTTATTTTCTGATATATGTCCCCGTGTTATAAAACTAAGGCCCTTTAATCCGTAATGCAAATCCAGAATTTCAGCTCTACATTAAGATTAAATCACAACAGTTTCGGAAGGTTTTCAAACGGTGATTCTAAGAGGGGTTTCTGGTAAATAATCTGACATTCCACTTAACTCTTGACTGTATCCCTGTGTTTAACCTGAATAAAATCTATAGAACACAGACTGAAGGACTATCTTCTCACATTTAAATGCAATGTATTCCCAAGTTCACTTATAATTAAAAAGCTACTCTCCAGAGTACTCCTCAGCTGGGAGTCTGTGCCACTTGCTGTATTATTAGTTGTTATAGTCCTGCAATCATGGAAAGTCACGTGGTGCTTGCTCTGGTTAACTGTTTCACTGCTGTTTTCCTGTTTTACAATACGTATAGTTTGTTTCAAAATGTGAAGAAGGCCAGTGCCTCCTGGGAGTGTGTGTGTGTTGTAATGGAATTGATTATCAGATGCTGCATATAACCAAACATTAACACACAAACACACACACAAACATTAACACACACACTCACACACAAACATTAACACACACACTCACACACAAACATTAACACACACACTCACACACAAACATTAACACACACACAAACATTAACACACACACTCACACACAAACATTGGTGCTAGGATCGGTGCTAGGACCCCAGTTATTCACAATATATATTAATGATCTAGACGAGGGAACTAGATGTAATATTTCCAAGTTTGCAGACGACACAAAGCTGGGTGGGCGTGTGTGCTGTGAGGAGGATGCAGAGAAACTCCAGTATGATTTGGACAGGTTGGGTGATTGGGCAGATGCATGGCAGATGCAGTATAATGTGGATAAATGCGAGGTTATCCACTTTGGTGGCAAAAACAGGAAGGCAGATTATTATCTGAACAGCAATAGATTGGGAAAAGGGGAAGTGCAACGAGACCTGGGTGTCCTTGTGCACCAGTCGCTGAAGGTAAGCATGCAGGTGCAGCAGGCGGTTAAGAAGGCAAATGGTATGTTGGCCTTCATAGTGAGAGGATTCGAGTACAGGAGCAAGGATGTCTTGCTGCAGTTGAACAGGGCCCTGGTGAGACCACACCTTAAGTATTGTGTGCAATTTTGGTCGCCTTATCTGAGGAAGGATGTTTTTGCCATGGAGAGAGTGCAGCGAAGATTCACCAGACTGATACCTGGGATGGCAGGAATGACGTATGAAGAGAGATTGGGTCGATTGAGCTTGTATTCGCTAGAGTTTAGAAGAATGAGAGGGGATCTCATTGAAACTTATAAAATTCTAACATGACTAGACAGACTAGTGGTTAGCACTGGTGCCTCACAGCGCCAGAAACCCGGGTTCGAATCTGACCTCGGGTGACTGTCTGTGTGGAGTTTGCACATTCTCCCTGTGTCTGCGTGAGTTTCCTCCGGGTGCTCCGGTTTCCTCCCACAGTCCAAAAATGTGTGGGTTAGGTTGATTTGGCTATGATAAATTGACCCTTAGTGTTAGGGGGGATTAAATATGTGGGGTTATGGGGATAGGATGGGATATGTTAGGGGGAATTAAATACGTGGGGTTACGGGGGTAGGGTGGGATATGTGTACTGTGGGGATTAAAGCAGGGACAGGGTACTGGATTTGGATGATCAGCCATGATCGTATTGAATGGCGGAGCAGGCTCGACGGGCTGAATGGCCTACTCCTGCTCCTAGATTCTATGTTTCTATGTTTCTATGACTAGATGCAGGAAGGATGTTCCCGATGGTGGGGGAGTCCAGAACCAGGGGTCCCAGTCTAAGGATAAGGGGTAAGCCATTTAGGACTGAGATGAGGAGGAATTTCTTCACCCAGAGAGTGGTGAACCTGTGGAATTCTCTACCACAGAAGACAGTTGAGTCCAATTCATTAAATATATTCAAGAAGGAGTTAGATATATTTCTTAAGGCTAATGGGATCAAGGGATATGGGGAGAAAGCAGGGACAGGGTACTGAATTTGGATGATCAGCCATGATCGCATTGAATGGCGGAGCAGGCTCGAGGGGCCGAATGGCCTACTCCTGCTCCTATCTTCTATGTTTCTATTAACACACACACTCACACACGCACACACAAACACTCACATACACACACTCACACACATAGTCGGGTGACCGATCCGATACCGAGACGAATTTCTAGGCCTAAAAATTCATTTAAATGGGAATGGGATAAGCAACTGAAAAGGAGGACTATAAAAGGATCTGGGGGGAATGGGGTTACAGGAGGGAGCACCTGCACCGGCACAGGCACCGGGAGCCGAATGGTCTCCTCCTGTGTTGTAATTTCTATAATTCTATGAAAACCTTCCTTTAATGAGTCCAAGCCCAAGGAGTGGTTTAGAAATGTCGGTGCTGAGCTGAGTTTAAGACAATGTGCACTGTGAGAAATGGCCCAAACATTGAAAGGCTACCCTTGTGCGATCAGTCAGTTTGGTTCAGGATGTCCATGCTGCTCGGTTTTGATGTGTGTATATGTGAGTATTTGCGTGAGTGTATGTTTGTGTGTGTGTGTTTGTGTTTGTCTGAGTGTATGTTTGTGTGTGTGAGTATTTGTGTGTGTGTGTGTTTGTGTGTGTGAGTATTTGTGTGAGTGTGTGTTTGTGTGTGTGTGCGTGTTTGTCTGAGTGTGTGTTTGTGAGTGTATGTTTGTGTGTGTGAATATTTGTGTGAGTGTGTGTTTGTGTGTGTGAGTATTTGTGTGAGTGTGTGTTTGTGTGTGTGTGTGAGTATTTGTGAGTGTGTGTTTGTGTGTGTGTGTGTGTTTGTCTGCGTGTATGTTTGTGAGTGTATATTTGTGAGTGTATGTTTGTGTGTGTGAGTGTTTGTGTGTGTGAGTGTGTGTGTGAATACATCGAATTGCAGTATGCAGACGACGCTTACGTCTGTGCACACTCTGAGGCCGAACTCCAAACCATCGTCAACACCTTCACCGAAGCGTACGAGAGCATGGGCCTTACACTAAACATCCGTAAGACAAAGGTCCTCTACCAACCTGCCCGCTACACAGTACTGCCCCCCGATTATCAAAATCCACGACAAGGCCTTGGACAATGTGGACCACTTTCCATACCTTGGGAGCCTACTGTCAACAAGGGCAGACGTCGATGACAAAGTCCAACACTGCCTTCAGTGTGCCAGTGCAGTCTTCGGTCGCCTGAGGAAGAGAGTGTTTGAACACCAGGACCTCAAACTCAGCACCAAGCTCATGGTCTACAGAGCAGTAGTGATACCCGCCCTCCTGTATGCCTCAGAGACATGGACCATGTACAGCAGGCACCTCAAAGCACTGGAGAGGTACCACCAACGCTGCTTCCGCAAGATCCTGCAAATCCATTGGCAGGATAGGTGCACCAACGTCAGTGTTCTCGTTCAGGCCAACATCCCCAGCATCGAAGCTTTGACCACGCTCGATCAGCTCCGATGGATGGGCCACATCGTCCGCATGCCTGATACGAGACTCCCAAAACAAGCGCTCTACTCGGAGCTCCGACACGGCAAGAGAGCCCCAGGTGGGCAGAGGAAACGCTTCAAGGACACCCTCAAAGCCTCCTTGAAAAAGTGTAACATCCCCACTGACACCTGGGAATCCCTGGTCCAAGACCGCAAAAAGTGGAGGAGAAGCATCCGGGAAGGCGGCGAACACCTCGAGTCTCTTTGCCGGGAGCAAGCAGAAGCCAAGCACAAACAGCAGAAGGAGCGCACGTCAACCCAAGCACCCCATCCACCCGCCCCTTCAACCACCGTCTGCCCCACCTGTGACAGAGACTGTAGGTCCCGCATTGGACTCATCAGTCACCTGGGAACTCATTTTTAGTGTGGAAGCAAGTCATCCTCAGTTCCGAGGGACTGCCTAAGAGAGAATATGTATGAGTGAGTGTGTGAGTATATGTGCGTTAATGTTTGTGTGTGAGTGTGTGTGTTTGTGTGTTAATGTTTGTGTGTGTGTGTGCATGTTTGTGTGTTAATGTTTATGTGTGTGTGTGTTTGTGTGTTAATGTTGGTGTGTGTGCCTGTATGAGTGTGTGTTAGTGTGAGTGTGTGTGTGTTAATATTTGTGTGTGTCTGAGTGTATGTGCTAGTGTGAGTGTGAGCGTTTGTGTGAGTGTGAGTGCATGAGTATGAGTGTGTGTGTGTGTTTGTGCAAGTGTGTGTGTGACTGTGTGTGAGTGTTTATGTGAGTGT
This sequence comes from Squalus acanthias, assembly GCA_030390025.1. Taxonomy (NCBI): domain Eukaryota; kingdom Metazoa; phylum Chordata; class Chondrichthyes; order Squaliformes; family Squalidae; genus Squalus; species Squalus acanthias. The sequence continues at coordinate 110,265,485 of CM059427.1, read as the reverse complement.
GAGTGTGAGAGTGTGTGAGTGTGCATGAGTGTTTGTGTGTGAGGTGAGATCAGACTTGGTTATGATCAACGCAAAGGCCGGGTTGTTTAGCACTCACGGAGAACACCAGGAGCCCACATCGGGAAACTGCACCCCGAGCAGTGACGGGCTGGAGATCCTGATATGCGCTCCCACAATGTATGAGCAGCATTGACACAGAAAACTCTCAGCTGCAGCAGGAATAACAGGTGGGGCTGGCAGCGCCCGTGTTACCTTATCGCAGCGAGGGTCAGCTCCTTCAGAGAGGAGAGAAATGGGGAGGACATTTGGGGGGGATTTATGAAGCTGCAGTGTGCACGCTCCCATTCCGATTATCTTTTAAGCCTCTTTGGAATATGTTTCTGAATTTATTATTTCATATCAGATGATGGGTTTGGATTAAGGGCAGTTGTAACCAAACTTAATCACAGAAGGGCTCAACTTCAAACAACACGGGGGGCAGTTAATGTCATGTGACTATTTATTCAAGCATCTGGGATGGCAGGAATGACGTATGAGGAGAGATTAGGCTTATATTCGCTAGAGTTTAGAAGAATGAGAGGGGATCTCATTGAAACTTATAAAATTCTAACAGGACTAGACAGACTAGATGCAGGAAGGATGTTCCCGATGGCCGGGGAGTCCAGAACCAGGGGTCACAGTCTAAGGATAAGGGGTACAGCCATTTAGGACTGAGATGAGGAGGAATTTCTTCACCCAGAGAGTGGTGAACCTGTGGAATTCTCTACCACAGAAGGCAGTTGAGGCCAATTCATTAAATATATTCAAGAAGGAGTTAGATATATTTCTTAAGGCTAAAGGGATCAAGGGATATGGGGAGAAAGCAGGGACAGGGTACTGAATTTGGATGATCAGCCATGATCTCATTAAATGGCGGAACAGGCTCGAGGGGCCGAATGGCCTACTCCTGCTCCTATCTTCTATGTTTCAATTCAATGGTATGGTGCAGAGAAGACGAGCCTTTGGTTGCACACAAGTCTGTTGGACTCATCGGAGATAAATGGAACGGCTCTTCAATTTTGCCAATCAATACTTTTTACTTCTTCCCACATCATCATGGAATTATCCCTTCCCTTTTCTGCTCTCCATGTGGGGTAAAAAAACAAGAGAAAAATCCAGAGCCAATAAGAAAGAACGAAAGAAAGACGCGCATTTATATAGCGCCTTTCACAACCTCAAGACGTCCCAAGGCACTTTACAGCCAATGAAGTACTTTTGAAGTGTAGTCGCTGTTGTAATGTAGGAAAAAAATACTTGTAAAATTCCTCTCTGAACCCCGCAGGTGATCAAAATCAGTCCAGGAGATCACATGGACCAAGTGTTAGCTGTAAAGATACTTACTTTCTATATGATGTGCTAATCCTGAGACAATCTCAGTTGTCAGCCCTGTAGGTACTGAATGGCAGCGTGAGGTGACGCAAGCTTCGCAGTTCCCAACCTCCCACTGAGGGAGTGCCTGGCCTGCTCTCACTAACTACCTTCTAACCACCCCACCTCTCCTTCCCCAGTGCCCAGGCAGAACTCGGGCAGTCGCTATGCAGGTCTTTTTTTTTATATTTGTTCCTGGGATGTGGGCATCACTGGCAAGGCCAGCATTTATTGCCCATCCCTAGTTGCCCTTGAGAAGGTGGTGGTGAGCCGCCTTCTTGAACCACTGCAGTCCATGTGGTGAAAGTACTCCCAATAGTGCTGTTAGAGAGCGAGTTCCAGGATTTTGACCGAGCGACGATGAAGGATCGGCGATATACTTCCAAGTCAGGATGGTGTGTGATTTGGAGGGGAATTTGGAGGTGGTGGTGTTCCCATGCACCTGCTGCCCTTGTCCTTCTAGGTGGAAGAGGTCGCGGGTTTGGGAGGTGCTGCCGAAGAAGCCTTGGCGAGTTGCTGCAGTGCATCTTGTAGATGGTACACACTGCAGCCACGGTACGCCGGTGGTGGAGGGAGTGAATGTTTAAGGTGGTGGATGGCGTGCTAATCAAGCGGGCTGCTTTGTTTTGGATGATGCACCTTTAGTGGCTGACTATGGACTACCCCCCTTCCCACTGCCCCTTATAATGGCTGCCCTTCTCTTACGGTCACTTGCAGGCTGTCACACCTGTAACACAAGTATGAAAAGACAGGGTGCTGCCAGGAGACATTTACCCTCAAAGAAATGTTCCAGTGGGGGTGCAGGGAGGGGGGTCCGGGAGGAGATTGCGGGGTGGGGGGCTGGGGACGAGGTGCAGAATGGGGGGGTAGGGGGGTTCCCGGGAGGGTGGGGTGTCATTAAGCCAGGTCAAGGTCCAATCAGAAGATACTCCAGAGTTGGTTGCTGTAAATACTGTGCCATTCTATGGGAGTGTGCTGGTAAAGTACAGGCTGTACTTGTGAAAAGACATTCTGAGCTAAGCACTGATGTTACAATAAGTAATATTGACAAATTTTTTTTAATGAATGGAAATCTAATGAACCTTTGAGGCGTTGAAAAAAAAATGTCAGCGCAGGAATAACTTGGGATTTAATTTGGGACTTTCATAAAAGAGAACATTTGCAGAGGGTTTTACAGGGAGAGGAGGACATAGGGATGCCAACCCTCCAGGATTGCCTTGGAGTCTCCAGAAATTAAAGACTGATCCCCTGGACACTGCTGCCAGCAACCCTTGGGAGAACCATCAGAGGGGCAGGTGTTTTCATTTCATTTTCTTTGAACACTTTTCTTTATGAGTTATAAAATTATTGGAGAGGCGGCGGGGCGGGGAATATTGTTTAACTGGCCGGCGAGTTTGGGGGCGGCAGGTCATGTGATGAAACCTCCAGGAATACGTCCAACCAGAGTTGGCAACCCTAGGAGGACACCAAGGAGCAGCTGCGGAGGAACTGAAAACATGGAGTTCCTGCCCACTCCGTGGATACCCTCCTGTCCCTGTCCCAAAAACTGCGGTCGGGGACATTTGCACATTGCTAGTGGGCACCCACACTGTTTACAGTGGCAATGGGTAGAGGTGGGGCGGAGGGGGGGATTTAAATGAAGTGCCCGCCCACAGTGTAAGGAGGCCCACGTTCCTAAAAGAGTGATCGACTGTTCTCAGGAAACCAAACTTCAACATTTTAAATTCCAAATCCCACCCATCAACACCCCCCTCCCCCAGGACCCTGGAACACAGACATCCTCTATACACAGTATTTCTCAGGCAAAAATGCCAGGAAATACATTTGCATGACACCATATTCTCTCTCGCCTTAAAGTCGGCAGGTCGTGGGTCCAAGTCCCACTCCAGAGACTTGAGCACAAAATCCAGGCTGACACTCCAGTGCAGTGCTGAGGGAGTGCTGCACTGTCGGATGAGACGTTAAACCGAGGCCCCGTCTCTACACTCAGGTGGATGTAAACGATCCCATGGCAATATTTCGAAGAAGAGCAGGGGATTTCTCCCCGGTGTCCTGGCCATTATTTATCCCTCAACCAACACTACTGAAAAACAGATGATCTGATAATTATCACAGTGCTGTGTGTGGGAGCTTGCTGTGCGCAAATTGGCTGCCGCATTTCCTACGTTACAACAGCAACTACACTTCAAAAGTACTTCACTGGCTGTAAAGTGCTTTGGGACGTCCTGAGGCTGTGAAAGGGGTGATATAAATGCAAGTCTTCCTTTCATGACATCCACCCGTTCCTGGGCTGCCCCCATTTCAGCTGGAATTTCTGATGGGCAGGAAATTGAGTGGGGATTCAACGTAACTGACGTGTGCCCCAGACACTGCCCCCCCCCCCCCCCCCCCACCACCTGCCCAGATATAACATTCCCATGGCTGAGGAGTCTTGGGGCGTAGATCTTTTGTGCATTATCTATCTACACTATTCTTACAAACGCTACTCCTCATTATATCTGCTGCTGCACATCACATAGTGGAAGATGACTGGAGCAGAAGCTTCTGCTTACTAGTAACCTGCTATAAATAGTACCTTTACCAAACGTGCAATGCTTAAGGTGGATCCTGAATCATTATGGGAATGCAAATAATTGCAGAATCCTTCTATAAATGGTCTGTATAGGAACAGGAGGAGGCCATTCAGCCCCTCAAGCCTATTCCGCCATTCAATTAGAACATAGCTGAACTGTATCTTAATTCCATCTACCCGTCTTGGTTCTGTAAACTTTAATACCCCTGCCTAACAAATATCTATCCATCTCAGTTTTGAAATTTTTAATTGACCCCCAGCTTCAGCAGCTTTTTGGGGGAGAGAGTTCCAGATTTCCACCACCCTTTGTGTGAAGAGGTGCTTCCTGACATCACCCCTGAACGGCCCAGCTCTAATTTTAAGGTTATGCCCCCTTGTTCTGGCCTCCCCCACCAGAGGAAATAGTTTCTCTCTATCTGCCCGATCAACTCCTTTAATCATCTTAAACACCTCAATTAGATCACTCCTTAATCATCTATAATCAAGGGAATACAAGCCTGGTCTATGTAACCTGTCCTCATAATTTAACCATTTTAGCCCCGGTATCATTCTGGTGAATCTGCGTTGCACCCCCTCCAAGGCCAATATATCCTTCCTGAGATGTGGTGCCAAGCACTAAACAGAGTAATCCAGACTGCAATTTTTTTTTAAATGGTTTATCAACTGAGGTGGAAGTTGTGCAGAATGTGGCATGTTTCTTCATAGACAGGATGGAAGAAAACAAACAGCGGTAAGAAGAATTGAACGGTTGTTTCCAATCCAATTCCAATTTAATTCCTCCCAAGTCGGCATTTCCAGTTTCTCAGCTGCTAACTATTATTAACTTGTTTGCTTTGATATTATTGTCATCAGCTGACCATAATCTATCATCCTAGTATAGCGCAATAAGAGCTCGAGGTATCTTTAACACCTCGACAAGTGGCTAACAAAGCTACATCTAAAGCTGCGAGCTCCTTCCGGTTGGGGAAATAACTCCATTTAACCATCTGCTTGCGCCAATGTTCCATCGCTCCACACTCTGGGCCATTTGTCATGCCTGTCAGCCCATTCTGATGCTTTACACTTTACCACCCTGACAACTGCTTCTGACCAAAGCAGCCTGTCTCCCTGCAAAAAGCAGGGTGCGACCTGAGCAAATGTTTTTCCCCAGGTATCGCACCATCTCACCAATTTACACTGGACAACTTCAGCTCATCCAAAACTCTGCTGCCCGTATCCTAACTCGCACCAAGTCCCGTTCATCCCTCACCCCTGTGCTCGCTGACCGACATTGGCTCCCGTTCCAGCAATGCCTCAACTTCAAAAATTCTCATCTTCATGTTCAAATCCTTCCATGGCCTCGCCCCTCCCTATCTCTGTAAAACTCCTCCAGCAACTCACCAAGATCTCTGCACTCCTCCAATTTGGCCTCTTGTGCATCCCTGATGCCCTAATCTCTGAAATTCCCTCCCTAAACCTCTCTGCCTCTCTACCTCCTTTAAGATGCTCCTTAAAACCTACCTCTCACCTGTCCTAACATCTCCTTATGTGGCTTGGTGTCAAATTTTGTCTTTTACACTCCTGTGAAGCACCTTGGGATGTTTTACTACGTTAAAGGCGCTATATAAATGCAAGTTGTTGTTGTTGTTTACAAGCAGAGTTTACTGCGGATTTCTTACACCCCCCACCCACCTTTCGCGAATGTTTGCTTTAATATTTGAAAAAAATTTGGTTCCAGTTTAAAACCATGAACACTTACTGCCGACATTCCTTCTGGGGGAAATAACTGGGCTTAGGGAGAATAGCTCGCCCCTTCCACACCTGTTCCATGTGCTATTCCCATTCTCCATGCACACAGGCACATTCTCTAGTTCAGTTCTTCCAGGGTCTGGCGGGGGGGGGGAATGGGTGGGGGTTGTATGCAATTTGAACAATCAGTACTTTTTAAAAAATGCGATCAAGTAAGTTTCAAAACCCTAATTTTTTTTAATTGAAAGGAGCCCTAATTGCCTCCGAGGTAGAGTGCACAGTGACGTGTGATACTGAGCTACATGAGCCAGGAAGATCGCAGGTTCAATCCTTCGTCTATGACTGTGCTGACTTACCTATAAGTATTTTAAATGTTGCAAATTTTGAGGTGAATGGATTATCATATGCTCCTTGGAATAAAGTAGCAAAGGGGCTTCCCGGGCAAACCTGCAACTCCATTTACATTACATTGAGATGTAAATTGGCCCTGTCCTCAACAAGCCTTGGACTCAATTTAGGGAGGCACACTCCACACCCACCTCAGCTAGTACTCCCCACCCCCAACCCAGGCTCACCCGTGCTCTGTTCCCAGGCTTAACTTTCCTTTCATCCATTTGTAAATCTGATAGCCTTTTGTATGAAACTTTTGTCAAATGCGTTCTGGAAGTCAAGTACAACATGTCGTAAGGCTTGGGATGTCTTTCCCGCAAAGAAATCAGGTCAGGCAGGCAGGACCTACTCCTTCTGAATCTATGTTGGCTGATGTTACTTAAGTTATTAGTATAGACATAATCTTCAAGTTTACATCTGATAATTGATTGTTATTTTACACTGGATTGAAGACTAATAGGTCTATAATTGCCTGAATCCCCCTTTTTGAATATGGGCACCACATTGGCCTGTTTCCAATTTACAGGAACCTCCCCAGTGTCCATGACTCCTTCACAACAATTCTCAGTCCTCATAAATCTCTCTGGTCTCCTTCAAAACTCTAGGATAAGCACCATCTAATCCTGCAGATTTATTTGTTTTGAGCCCTTTTAGCCTGTCTAAGATTTCCATCTCAGTTATAATCAAACTCATTAATTTTGCCATGTTGCTCGTGCTTTCCCTTGTGTCTACCTGGAGGAAGTAGTCATCCAGAGTGTTTACTGTGCTGTGCTCGTCCTCTGTTTCAAACCAATTTGCAACTTTTATGGTTCTCACTTCTTCTCTGACTGCCATTGAAATGCTGAACGTAATTTCTTCCTGATTCCCTTACAAGCAATTAGGAAGGCAAATGGTATGTTAGCCTTTATTGCAAAGGGATTGGAGTACAAGAGTAAGGAAGTCTGACTGCAATTATATAAAAGTGAGAAGTCGCACAACACCAGGTTATAGTCCAACAGTTTTATTTGAAATCACAAGCTTTCAGAGCTGCTGCCCCTTCGTCAGGTGAAGTGAAGGAATACGAATCGGCAAAGCATATATAGACAGAGAACAATGCCTGTGTAGCGTACAATCTCAGACGACGACAGTTAATCTATCTGACTGCCTTTCATCACACCTCGGCAGAGAAACAATCAGGTCAGCCAGGAAGGCACCACATCAAAGACATAGCAAGATACAACTGAGACAATGAGGTGGGGTAACAGGGGGTCTAATGTGTCAAATGCAGTCTGTATGGAAAACCATAAACTTTAAAATTTTTACTTTTTTTTACTGGAAATCACATCTGTGAACAAGCCAACGACGACTCGAGTCTGGATGATTCTACGTCGTGTAGCGTGACATACAGACTGCATTTGACACATTAGTCCCCCTGTGACCCCACCTCATTGGCCCAGAAATTCGTCCGAATACGGGAGAGTACGCACTGTGTACTCACCCATATTCGGTCCCGAAGTGCCGGTTTCCTGCATGCACTGCGCATGCGCGGGAAACCGGCACTTCCGATATTGCGAAGGGGGCGGTTCCTAAGTGAACCGTGTGCGCACTACAGGCTGTGCGCACGCAGCACACTTAGTTTTTTTTTCAGGTTTGAACGCGAAGGTAAGTGTTGAAGATTTTACACATGAAGAAAGGAGGCGTAAGACCCCCTTTTAACAAGGTAAGTAGTTAATTAAGTATTATTTTAAATTTTTTTCAACAGGTTTATCTTTTTTAGAGACTTTAAAGAAAGGTAAGTTTATTTTTATAACTTTTAAAAAGAATTTACATTTTTTCAAAAATTTTAATTTTTGTTTAAAGTGGTTAATTTATTTAACTATAGTTATTTTATTAATGTGATGGTTTTTTTTTTATTTAATTGAGGTTTAGCTGTTCTTTTGGGGGCAAGTTGTATTCATAGTTTTGACAGCTCTTCCTGTCAAAACTATGAATGAAAGATGGTGTGCTGCCATTGGCTCTAACTGGCCCACGTGATCCCAGAGGTCGCATCGAACTAATTGCGCCTCTGAGACACGCACACACTGCGTGCCGGCACCAGGGAGAGGCCCAGGAACTGAAGTTCGTGTGGGTCAAAACCATAAAGGCAGGCGCGGAGTGCGATATCGCGGGGGATCCTTACCCCCGCGGCAACCATCGAAGTCCAATTTCTGGGCCATTGTCTCAGTTGTATGTCTTTGATGTGGTGCCTTCCTGGCTGACCTGATTGTTTCTCTGCCGAGGTGTGATGAAAGGCAGTCAGATAGATTAACTGTACTCGTCTGACATTGTACGCTGCACAGGCATTGTTCTCTGTCTATATATGCTTTGCCGATTCGTATTCCTTCACTTCTCCTGACGAAGGGGCAGCAGCTCCGAAAGCTTGTGATTTCAAATAAAACTGTTGGACTATAACCTGGTGTTGTGCGACTTCTCACTTTTGTCCACCCCAGTCCAACACCGGCATCTCCGCATCATGCAATTATATAGGGCTTTGGTGAGACCACACGTGGAGTACTGTGTACAGTTTTTGTCTCCTTATCTAATGATGGATGTATTTGCCTTAGAGGGGGTGCAACAAAGGTTCACTAGATTGATTCTTGGGATGGGGGGATTGTTCTATGAGGAGAGATTGACGAGACTGGGCCTATACTCTCTGGAGTTTAGAAGAATGAGAGGTGATCTGATTTTTGGACACTTAAGGGAATCAAGGGATATGGGGATAGGGCGGGAAAGTGGAGTTGAGGTAGAAGATCAGCCATGATCTTATTGAATGGCGGAGCAGACTCAAGGGGCCGTATGGCCTACTTCTACTCCTATTTCTTATTTTTTATGTTCTATATTCTATTTCTGGTTTACCAATCCCAACCAAGTCCTCGATGCCCACTAACACCAATCAGATCTGACGCTAAATGGAAAAGGAGATATTCCCTAAACAGTGGAGGAATGCAGAGATCTAGTGTGTAGATACACAGGCCTAGAAATTCGGGCACGTCTGAATGGTGAAGTCCAAGGCACACCTGATACTGTGCCTGGGGCCTTATTCCCATTGAAGATTGGACTATTGCCATGCCAGCAGTGCTCCACAGGTAAGAGAGGAAGGGGGGATAACCGGGAAAGGGGGTGATCGGGTCAGGAAGGAAGTGGTGGATGGGAGGGTGATAGTGGTGGTTGGGTGGGGTGCGGGGGGGGGGGCGGGGATGGCGGCAGGAGGTAGCGGCGGCGATCATGGGGGGAGAGGCAGTTATCGGAGGGGGGCAGCGGCCTGTATTCTTTGAATGTGAGGTCGGGAGAAGCATTCCTGCTCCTCCTGGCTGCACATTCAGCTAAGTATTACATAGGATTACATAGGATATACGGCACAGAAACAGGCCATTCGGCCCAACCAGTCCATGCCAGCGTTTATGCTCCACTCGAGCCTCCTCCCATCTTTCCTCATCTAAATCTATCATCATAACCCTCTATTCCCTTTTCCCTCATAAGCTTGTCCAGCCTCCCCTTAAATGCATCTATACTATTCCCTTCAACCACTCCCTGTGGTAGCGAGTTCCACATTCTCACCACTCTTTGGGTAAAGAAGTTTCTTCTGAATTCCCTATTGGATTTCTTGGTGACTATCTTATATTGATAGCCTCTAGTTATGCTCTTCCCCACAAGTGGAAACATTCTCTCTGTATCCACTCTATCAAAACCTTTCATAATTTTAAAGACCTCTATTAGGTCACCCCTCAGCCTTCTTTTTATAGAGAAAAGAGACCCAGCCTGTTCATCCTTTCCTGATATGTATACCCTTGCATTTCTGATATCATCCTTGTAAATCTTCTCTGCACCCTCTCCAGTGCCTCTATATCCTTTTTATAATATGGTGACCAGAACTGTTCGCAGTACTCTAAGTATGGTCTAACCAAGGTTCGATACAGGTTTAGCATAACTTCCCTACTTTTCAATTTTATCCCTCTAGAAATAAACCCTAGTGCTTGGTTTGCTTTTTTTATGATGTGGAGATGCCGGCGTTGGACTGGGGTGGACAAAAATGAGAAGTCGCACAACACCAGGTTATAGTCCAACAGATTTATTTAAAATTACAAGCTTTCGGAGCTGTCGCTCCTTCTTCAGGTAGGGTAGCTGTGAGAGAATCTCCCAGAATTCACAATATAAACACAGAAAAAATGTATTGACACGTTGGACCCCCTGGGACACATCTCATTGTCTTGGCTGTGCTCTTACTGTGTCTTTGATGAAGGGAAAGATTTGAATACATTTTTTCTGTGTTTATATTGTGAATTCTGGGAGATTCTCTCACAGCTACCCTACCTGAAGAAGGAGCGACAGCTCCGAAAGCTTGTAATTTTAAATAAATCTGTTGGACTATAACCTGGTGTTGTGCGACTTCTCATTTTTGCTTTTTTTATGGCCTTGCTAACCTGTGTCACAACTTTTAGTGATTTGTGTATTTGTACTCCTAGATTCCTTTGTTCCTCCACCCCACCTAGACTCGCACCCTCCAAGTGATAAGTGACCTCCCTATTCTTGCGACCAAATGCAATACCTCACATTTTTCTTTGTTGAACTTCATTTGCCAATTATATGCCCGTTCTGCAAGTTTATTAATGTCCTCCTGTAACTTGTTGCAGTCCTCCTCAGTATTGACTATCCCCCCCACAATTTGGTGTCATTCGCAAATTTAGAAATTGTGTTTTGATTCCTAAGTCTAAATCGTTAATGTAAATTGTGAACAGCAGTGGTCCCAGCACTGAATCTTGTGGAACACCACTGCCCACCTTCTGCCACTGTGAATAGCTACCCTTTACCCCTACTCTCTGCTTTCTGTCCTGAAGCCAGCTAGCTATCCATTCTGCTACTTGTCCCCTGACTCCGCATTCTCTGACCTTGTTCATCAGTCTATTATGGGGTACCTTATCGAAGGCCTTTTGAAAATCCAGATAGATTACATCTACTATATTACCATTATATTTTAAATACTTGCCTGGTTGGTTGCAGCCTGCAGCGGTCCCTTTAAGGATCACATGTTAGGCTGCATGCAGACCTGGCTTCTCTGAATGCAGCTGGCTGCCTCAAAGCAAACCAATCTTGCAGTGGGGGTCTGAAACAGATGCTAGACCCCTTATCTGCGTACGCAAAGGAACTGATGCCTGTTTCAGCGGTGGGCACTGCACGGTGAATTTTTTTAGCCTTTACCAATATGGTAGGCGGCGCACTTCCGGCTCATAATGAACGGATGCTTCCTGCCCACCAATATTGGAGGCTTATCCCATTATGGAAAGGATATTAGAGCTATGGGAAGGGTACACTGAAGATTCACTAGAATGATCCGAGAAATGAGAGGTTCAAGTTACGAAAAAAATGGAACAGAGAAAGTTTAGGAGAACTAACAGAGGGTTTCAAAATAATATTAGAGAGTAAATAGTGAAAGACTGTTCCTGCTGGCTGGCATATCAGGAACAAGAGGGCACAGACACGGACTCAGGAACAAGAGGCACAGACACGGGGACAGTAACAAGAGCCACAGACACAGGATTAGCAGTGGATGAAGGATGAAACGTTTCACACAGAGGGTTATAAGAACATGGCTATTGAGGCAGAGACTATTACATCATCTCAATGAAAACTGGTTAAGTATTGGAAAAGAAAGAAAGGGAAAAGTGAAAGGACAGAAAATTGGGATTAGAGCTGACAGCTCCAGTCAAAGAGCTTGTATTGGATTTGAGGGGCTGAGCACCTCCTTCTGCGCTACAATTGCTATGATTCTATGCTGGACGACAGTTCCACGAGCACCGGTCACTCATCCAATGCCCACTGTTCACCCATCCCACGGATACCGATTACCCATCCCCCACAGGCACTGATTACCCATCCCCCAGACACTGATTACCCATCCCCCAGACACTGATTACCCATCCCCCACGGGCACTGATAACCCATCCCCCAGACACTGATTACCCATCCTCCAAAAAATGATTACCCATCCCCCAGACACTGATTACCCATCCCCCACGGGCACTGATAACCCATCCCCCAGACACTGATTACCCACCCCCCAGACACTGATTACCCATCCTCCAAAAAATGATTACCCATCCCCCAGACACTGATTACCCATCCCCCACGGGCACTGATAACCCATCCCCCAGACACTGATAACCCATCCCCCAGACACTGATTACCCATCCCCCAGACACTGATTACCCATCCTCCAAAAAATGATTACCCATCACCCAGACACTGATTACCCATCCCCCACGGGCACTTATAACCCATCCCCCAGACACTGATTACCCATCCTCCAAAAAATGATTACCCATCCCCCAGACACTGATTACCCATCCCCCCAGACACTGATTACCCATCCCCCAGACACTGATTACCCATCCCCCAGACACTGATTACCCATCCCCCAGACACTGATTACCCATCCCCCAGACACTGATTACCCATCCCCCAGACACTGATTACCCATCCCCCACGGACACTGATTACCCATCCCCCAGACACTGATTACCCATCCCCCACGGACACTGATTACCCATCCCCCCAGACACTGATTACCCATCCCCCACGGACACTGAATACCCATCCCCCAGACACTGATTTCCCATCCCCCCAGACACTGATTACCCATCCCCCCAGACACTGATTACCCATCACTCCAGACACTGATTACCCATCCCCCAGACACTGATTACCCATCCCCCAGACACTGATTACTCATCCCCCAGACACTGATTACCCATCCCTCCAGACACTGATTATCCATTGCCCCAGACACTGATTACCCATCCCCCCAGACACTGATTACCCATCCCCCAGACACTGATTACCCATCCCCCAGACACTGATTACCCATACCCCAGACACTGATTACCCATCCCACAGACACTGATTACCCATCCCCCAGACACTGATTACCCATTCCCAGACACTGAATACCCATCCCCCACGGACACAGATTACCCATCCCCCACGGACACTGATTACCCATCCCCCAGACACTGATTAAACATCCCTGAGACACTAATTACCCATCCCCCAGACACTGATTACCCATCCCACAGACACTGATTACCCATCCCCCAGACACTGATTACCCATTCCCAGACACTGAATACCCATCCCCCACGGACACAGATTACCCATCCCCCACGGACACTGATTACCCATCCCCCAGACACTGATTAAACATCCCTGAGACACTAATTACCCATCCCCCAGACACTGATTACCCATCCCCCACGGACACTGATTACCCATCCCCAGACACTGATTACCCATCCCCCCAGACACTGATTTCCCATCCCCCCAGACACTGATTACCCATCCCCCCAGACACTGATTACCCATCACTCCAGACACTGATTACCCATCCCCCAGACACTGATTACCCATCCCCCAGACACTGATTACTCATCCCCCAGACACTGATTACCCATCCCTCCAGACACTGATTATCCATTCCCCCAGACAGTGATTACCCATCCCCCCAGACACTGATTACCCATCCTCCAAGACACTGATTACCCATCACTCCAGACACTGATTACCCATCCCCCAGACACTGATTTCCCATCCCCCCAGACACTGATTACCCAACCCCCCAGACACTGATTACCGACCACTCCAGACACTGATTACCCATCCCCCAGACACTGATTACCCATCCCCCAGACACTGATTACTCATCCCCCAGACACTGATTACCCATCCCTCCAGACACTGATTATCCATTCCCCCAGACACTGATTACCCATCCCCCCAGACACTGATTACCCATCCCCCAGACACTAATTACCCATACCCCAGACACTGATTACCCATCCCACAGACACGGATTACCCATCCCGCAGACACCGATTACCCATTCCCCAGACACTGATTACCCATCCCCCAGACACTGATTACCCATCCCCCACGGACACTGATTACCCATCCCCCAGACACTGATTACCCATCCCCCAGACACTGATTACCCATCCCCCACGGGCACTGATAACCCATCCCCCAGACACTGATTACCCATCCTCTAAAAAATGATTACCCATCCCCCAGACACTGATTACCCATCCCCCAGACACTGATTACCCATCCCCCAGACACTGATTACCCATCCCCCAGACACTGATTACCCATCCCCCACGGACACTGATTACCCATCCGCCAGACACTGATTACCCATCCCCCACGGACACTGATTACCCATCCCCCCAGACACTGATTACCCATCCCCCCCGGACCCAGAATACCCATCCCCCAGACACTGATTTCCCATCCCCCCAGACACTGATTACCCATCCCCCAGACACTGATTACCCATCACTCCAGACACTGATTACCCATCCCCCAGACACTGATTACCCATCCCCCCAGACACTGATTACCCATCCCCCAGACACTGATTACCCATCCCCCAGACACTGATTACCCATCCCCCAGACACTGATTACCCATCCCCCAGACACTGATTACCCATCCCCCAGACACTGATTACCCATTCCCAGACACTGAATACCCATCCCCCACGGACACAGATTACCCATCCCCCACGGACACTGATTACCCATCCCCCAGACACTTATTAAACATCCCCGAGACACTAATTACCCATCCCCCAGACACTGATTACCCATCCCCCACGGACACTGATTACCCATCCCCCAGACACTGATTACCCATCCCCCCAGACACTGATTTCCCATCCCCCCAGACACTGATTACCCATCCCCCCAGACACTGATTACCCATCACTCCAGACACTGATTACCCATCCCCCAGACACTGATTACCCATCCCCCAGACACTGATTACTCATCCCCCAGACACTGATTACCCATCCCTCCAGACACTGATTATCCATTCCCCCAGACACTGATTACCCATCCCCCCAGACACTGATTACCCATCCCCCAGACACTGATTTCCCATCCCCCCAGACACTGATTACCCATCCCCCAAGACACTGATTACCCATCACTCCAGACACTGATTACCCATCCCCCGGACACTGATTTCCCATCCCCCCAGACACTGATTACCCATCCCCCCAGACACTGATTACCGATCACTCCAGACACTGATTACCCATCCCCCAGACACTGATTACCCATCCCCCACGGACACTGATTACCCATCCCCCAGACACTGATTACCCATCCCCCAGACACTGATTACCCATCCCCCACGGGCACTGATAACCCATCCCCCAGACACTGATTACCCATCCTCTAAAAAATGATTACCCATCCCCCAGACACTGATTACCCATCCCCCACGGACACTGATTACCCATCCCCCAGACACTGATTACCCATCCCCCAGACACTGATTACCCATCCCCCACGGGCACTGATAACCCATCCCCCAGACACTGATTACCCATCCTCTAAAAAATGATTACCCATCCCCCAGACACTGATTACCCATCCCCCAGACACTGATTACCCATCCCCCAGACACTGATTACCCATCCCCCAGACACTGATTACCCATCCCCCAGACACTGATTACCCATCCCCCAGACACTGATTACCCATCCCCCACGGACACTGATTACCCATCCGCCAGACACTGATTACCCATCCCCCACGGACACTGATTACCCATCCCCCCAGACACTGATTACCCATCCCCCCCGGACCCAGAATACCCATCCCCCAGACACTGATTTCCCATCCCCCCAGACACTGATTACCCATCCCCCCAGACACTGATTACCCATCACTCCAGACACTGATTACCCATCCCCCAGACACTGATTACCCATCCCCCCAGACACTGATTACCCATCCCCCAGACACTGATTACCCATCCCCCAGACACTGATTACCCATCCCCCAGACACTGATTACCCATCCCACAGACACTGATTACCCATCCCCCAGACACTGATTACCCATTCCCAGACACTGAATACCCATCCCCCACGGACACAGATTACCCATCCCCCACGGACACTGATTACCCATCCCCCAGACACTTATTAAACATCCCCGAGACACTAATTACCCATCCCCCAGACACTGATTACCCATCCCCCACGGACACTGATTACCCATCCCCCAGACACTGATTACCCATCCCCCCAGACACTGATTTCCCATCCCCCCAGACACTGATTACCCATCCCCCCAGACACTGATTACCCATCACTCCAGACACTGATTACCCATCCCCCAGACACTGATTACCCATCCCCCAGACACTGATTACTCATCCCCCAGACACTGATTACCCATCCCTCCAGACACTGATTATCCATTCCCCCAGACACTGATTACCCATCCCCCCAGACACTGATTACCCATCCCCCAGACACTGATTTCCCATCCCCCCAGACACTGATTACCCATCCCCCAAGACACTGATTACCCATCACTCCAGACACTGATTACCCATCCCCCGGACACTGATTTCCCATCCCCCCAGACACTGATTACCCATCCCCCAGACACTGATTACCGATCACTCCAGACACTGATTACCCATCCCCCAGACACTGATTACCCATCCCCCAGACACTGATTACCCATACCCCAGACACTGATTACCCATCCCACAGACACTGATTACCCATCCCCCAGACACCGATTACCCATTCCCCTGACACTGATTAAACATCCCCGAGACACTAATTACCCATCCCCCAGACACTGATTACCCATCCCCCACGGACACTGATTACCCATCCCCCAGACACTGATTACCCATCCCCCCAGACACTGATTACCCATCCCCCCAGACACTGATTACCCATCCCCCCGACACTGATTACCCATTACCCCAGACACTGATTACCCATGCCCCAGACACGGATTAACCATCCCCCAGACACTGATTACTCATCCCCCAGACACTGATTACCCACCCCTCCAGACACTGATTATCCATTCCCCCAGACACTGATTACCCATCCCCCCAGACACTGATTACTCATCCCCCAGACACTGATTACTCAACCCCCCAGACACTGATTACCCATCACTCCAGACACTGATTACCCATCCTCCAGACACTGATTACCCATCCCCCACGGGCACTGATAACCCATCCCCCAGACACTGATTACCCATCCTCCAAAAAATGATTACCCATCCCCCAGACACTGATTACCCATCCCCCAGACACTGATTACCCATTCCCAGACACTGAATACCCATCCCCCACGGACACAGATTACCCATCCCCCACGGACACTGATTACCCATCCCCCAGACACTGATTAAACATCCCTGAGACACTAATTACCCATCCCCCAGACACTGATTACCCATCCCCCACGGACACTGATTACCCATCCCCAGACACTGATTACCCATCCCCCCAGACACTGATTTCCCATCCCCCAGACACTGATTACCCATCCCCCCAGACACTGATTACCCATCACTCCAGACACTGATTACCCATCCCCCAGACACTGATTACCCATCCCCCAGACACTGATTACCCATCCCCCACGGACACTGATTACCCATCCGCCAGACACTGATTACCCATCCCCCACGGACACTGATTACCCATCCCCCCAGACACTGATTACCCATCCCCCCCGGACCCAGAATACCCATCCCCCAGACACTGATTTCCCATCCCCCCAGACACTGATTACCCATCACTCCAGACACTGATTACCCATCCCCCAGACACTGATTACCCATCCCCCCAGACACTGATTACCCATCCCCCAGACACTGATTACCCATCCCCCACGGACACTGATTACCCATCCCCCAGACACTGATTACCCATCCCCCCAGACACTGATTTCCCATCCCCCCAGACACTGATTACCCATCCCCCCAGACACTGATTACCCATCACTCCAGACACTGATTACCCATCCCCCAGACACTGATTACCCATCCCCCAGACACTGATTACCCATCCCCCACGGACACTGATTACCCATCCGCCAGACACTGATTACCCATCCCCCACGGACACTGATTACCCATCCCCCCAGACACTGATTACCCATCCCCCCCGGACCCAGAATACCCATCCCCCAGACACTGATTTCCCATCCCCCCAGACACTGATTACCCATCACTCCAGACACTGATTACCCATCCCCCAGACACTGATTACCCATCCCCCCAGACACTGATTACCCATCCCCCCCGGACCCAGAATACCCATCCCCCAGACACTGATTTCCCATCCCCCCCGGACCCAGAATACCCATCCCCCAGACACTGATTTCCCATCCCCCCAGACACTGATTACCCATCACTCCAGACACTGATTACCCATCCCCCCAGACACTGATTACCCATCCCCCAGACACTGATTACCCATCCCCCACGGACACTGATTACCCATCCCCCAGACACTGATTACCCATCCCCCACGGACACTGATTACCCATCCGCCAGACACTGATTACCCATCCCCCACGGACACTGATTACCCATCCCCCCAGACACTGATTACCCATCCCCCCCGGACCCAGAATACCCATCCCCCAGACACTGATTTCCCATCCCCCCAGACACTGATTACCCATCACTCCAGACACTGATTTCCCATCCCCCAGACACTGATTACCCATCCCCCAGACACTGATTACCCATCCCCCACGGACACTGATTACCCATCCGCCAGACACTGATTACCCATCCCCCACGGACACTGATTACCCATCCCCCCAGACACTGATTACCCATCCCCCCCGGACCCAGAATACCCATCCCCCAGACACTGATTTCCCATCCCCCAGACACTGATTACCCATCACTCCAGACACTGATTACCCATCCCCCAGACACTGATTACCCATCCCCCAGACACTGATTACCCATCCCCCAGACACTGATTACCCATCCCCCAGACACTGATTACCCATCCCCCAGACACTGATTACCCATCCCCCAGACACTGATTACCCATCCCACAGACACTGATTACCCATCCCCCAGACACTGATTACCCATTCCCAGACACTGAATACCCATCCCCCACGGACACAGATTACCCATTCCCCACGGACACTGATTACCCATTCCCCAGACACTTATTACTCATCCCCCAGACACTGATTACCCATCCCTCCAGACACTGATTATCCATTCCCCCAGACACTGATTACCCATCCCCCCAGACACTGATTACCCATCCCCAGACACTGATTACCCATCCCCCCCGGACCCAGAATACCCATCCCCCAGACACTGATTTCCCATCCCCCCAGACACTGATTACCCATCACTCCAGACACTGATTACCCATCCCCCAGACACTGATTACCCATCCCCCAGACACTGATTACCCATCCCCCACGGACACTGATTACCCATCCGCCAGACACTGATTACCCATCCCCCACGGACACTGATTACCCATCCCCCCAGACACTGATTACCCATCCCCCCCGGACCCAGAATACCCATCCCCCAGACACTGATTTCCCATCCCCCCAGACACTGATTACCCATCACTCCAGACACTGATTACCCATCCCCCAGACACTGATTACCCATCCCCCCAGACACTGATTACCCATCCCCCAGACACTGATTACCCATCCCCCAGACACTGATTACCCATCCCCCAGACACTGATTACCCATCCCACAGACACTGATTACCCATCCCCCAGACACTGATTACCCATTCCCAGACACTGAATACCCATCCCCCACGGACACAGATTACCCATCCCCCAGACACTGATTACCCATCCCCCAGACACTGATTACCCATCCCCCCAGACACTGATTACCCATCCCCCCAGACACTGATTACCCATCACTCCAGACACTGATTACCCATCCCCCAGACACTGATTACCCATCCCCCCAGACACTGATTACCCATCCCCCAGACACTGATTACCCATCCCCCACGGACACTGATTACCCATCCGCCAGACACTGATTACCCATCCCCCACGGACACTGATTACCCATCCCCCCAGACACTGATTACCCATCCCCCCCGGACCCAGAATACCCATCCCCCAGACACTGATTTCCCATCCCCCCAGACACTGATTACCCATCACTCCAGACACTGATTACCCATCCCCCAGACACTGATTACCCATCCCCCAGACACTGATTACCCATCCCCCAGACACTGATTACCCATCCCCCAGACACTGATTACCCATCCCCCAGACACTGATTACCCATCCCACAGACACTGATTACCCATCCCCCAGACACTGATTACCCATTCCCAGACACTGAATACCCATCCCCCACGGACACAGATTACCCATCCCCCCAGACACTGATTACCCATCCCCCAGACACTGATTTCCCATCCCCCCAGACACTGATTACCCATCCCCCCAGACACTGATTACCCATCACTCCAGACACTGATTACCCATCCCCCAGACACTGATTACCCATCCCCCCAGACACTGATTACCCATCCCCCAGACACTGATTACCCATCCCCCAGACACTGATTACCCATCCCCCAGACACTGATTACCCATCCCACAGACACTGATTACCCATCCCCCAGACACTTATTACCCATTCCCAGACACTGAATACCCATCCCCCACGGACACAGATTACCCATCCCCCACGGACACTGATTACCCATCCCCCAGACACTTATTAAACATCCCCGAGACACTAATTACCCATCCCCCAGACACTGATTACCCATCCCCCACGGACACTGATTACCCATCCCCCAGACACTGATTACCCATCCCCCCAGACACTGATTTCCCATCCCCCCAGACACTGATTACCCATCCCCCCAGACACTGATTACCCATCACTCCAGACACTGATTACCCATCCCCCAGACACTGATTACCCATCCCCCAGACACTGATTACCCATCCCCCACGGACACTGATTACCCATCCGCCAGACACTGATTACCCATCCCCCACGGACACTGATTACCCATCCCCCCAGACACTGATTACCCATCCCCCCCGGACCCAGAATACCCATCCCCCAGACACTGATTTCCCATCCCCCCAGACACTGATTACCCATCACTCCAGACACTGATTACCCATCCCCCAGACACTGATTACCCATCCCCCCAGACACTGATTACCCATCCCCCAGACACTGATTACCCATCCCCCAGACACTGATTACCCATCCCCCAGACACTGATTACCCATCCCACAGACACTGATTACCCATCCCCCAGACACTGATTACCCATTCCCAGACACTGAATACCCATCCCCCACGGACACAGATTACCCATCCCCCCAGACACTGATTACCCATCCCCCAGACACTGATTACCCATCCCCCAGACACTGATTACCCATCCCCCACGGACACTGATTACCCATCCCCCAGACACTGATTACCCATCCCCCCAGACACTGATTTCCCATCCCCCAGACACTGATTACCCATCCCCCCAGACACTGATTACCCATCACTCCAGACACTGATTACCCATCCCCCAGACACTGATTACCCATCCCCCAGACACTGATTACCCATCCCCCACGGACACTGATTACCCATCCGCCAGACACTGATTACCCATCCCCCACGGACACTGATTACCCATCCCCCAGACACTGATTACCCATCCCCCCGGACCCAGAATACCCATCCCCCAGACACTGATTTCCCATCCCCCCAGACACTGATTACCCATCACTCCAGACACTGATTACCCATCCCCCAGACACTGATTACCCATCCCCCCAGACACTGATTACCCATCCCCCAGACACTGATTACCCATCCCCCAGACACTGATTACCCATCCCCCAGACACTGATTACCCATCCCACAGACACTGATTACCCATCCCCCAGACACTGATTACCCATTCCCAGACACTGAATACCCATCCCCCACGGACACAGATTACCCATCCCCCAGACACTGATTACCCATCCCCCAGACACTGATTACCCATCCCCCAGACACTGATTACCCATCCCCCAGACACTGATTACCCATCCCCCAGACACTGATTACCCATCCCCCAGACACTGATTACCCATCCCACAGACACTGATTACCCATCCCCCAGACACTGATTACCCATCCCCCACGGACACTGAGTACCCATCCCCCCAGACACTGATTACCCATCCCCCCCGGACCCAGAATACCCATCCCCCAGACACTGATTTCCCATCCCCCCAGACACTGATTACCCATCCCCCCAGACACTGATTACCCATCACTCCAGACACTGATTACCCATCCCCCAGACACTGATTACCCATCCCCCAGACACTGATTACCCATCCCCCAGACACTGATTACCCATCCCCCAGACACTGATTACCCATCCCCCAGACACTGATTACCCATCCCACAGACACTGATTACCCATCCCCCAGACACTTATTACCCATTCCCAGACACTGAATACCCATCCCCCACGGACACAGATTACCCATCCCCCACGGACACTGATTACCCATCCCCCAGACACTTATTAAACATCCCCGAGACACTAATTACCCATCCCCCAGACACTGATTACCCATCCCCCACGGACACTGATTACCCATCCCCCAGACACTGATTACCCATCCCCCCAGACACTGATTTCCCATCCCCCCAGACACTGATTACCCATCCCCCCAGACACTGATTACCCATCACTCCAGACACTGATTACCCATCCCCCAGACACTGATTACCCATCCCCCAGACACTGATTACCCATCCCCCACGGACACTGATTACCCATCCGCCAGACACTGATTACCCATCCCCCACGGACACTGATTACCCATCCCCCCAGACACTGATTACCCATCCCCCCCGGACCCAGAATACCCATCCCCCAGACACTGATTTCCCATCCCCCCAGACACTGATTACCCATCACTCCAGACACTGATTACCCATCCCCCAGACACTGATTACCCATCCCCCCAGACACTGATTACCCATCCCCCAGACACTGATTACCCATCCCCCAGACACTGATTACCCATCCCCCAGACACTGATTACCCATCCCACAGACACTGATTACCCATCCCCCAGACACTGATTACCCATTCCCAGACACTGAATACCCATCCCCCACGGACACAGATTACCCATCCCCCCAGACACTGATTACCCATCCCCCAGACACTGATTACCCATCCCCCAGACACTGATTACCCATCCCCCACGGACACTGATTACCCATCCCCCAGACACTGATTACCCATCCCCCCAGACACTGATTTCCCATCCCCCCAGACACTGATTACCCATCCCCCCAGACACTGATTACCCATCACTCCAGACACTGATTACCCATCCCCCAGACACTGATTACCCATCCCCCAGACACTGATTACCCATCCCCCACGGACACTGATTACCCATCCGCCAGACACTGATTACCCATCCCCCACGGACACTGATTACCCATCCCCCCAGACACTGATTACCCATCCCCCCGGACCCAGAATACCCATCCCCCAGACACTGATTTCCCATCCCCCAGACACTGATTACCCATCACTCCAGACACTGATTACCCATCCCCCAGACACTGATTACCCATCCCCCAGACACTGATTACCCATCCCCCAGACACTGATTACCCATCCCCCAGACACTGATTACCCATCCCCCAGACACTGATTACCCATCCCACAGACACTGATTACCCATCCCCCAGACACTGATTACCCATTCCCAGACACTGAATACCCATCCCCCACGGACACAGATTACCCATCCCCCAGACACTGATTACCCATCCCCCAGACACTGATTACCCATCCCCCAGACACTGATTACCCATCCCCCAGACACTGATTACCCATCCCCCAGACACTGATTACCCATCCCCCAGACACTGATTACCCATCCCACAGACACTGATTACCCATCCCCCAGACACTGATTACCCATTCCCAGACACTGAATACCCATCCCCCACGGACACAGATTACCCATTCCCCACGGACACTGATTACCCATCCCCCAGACACTTATTACTCATCCCCCAGACACTGATTACCCATCCCTCCAGACACTGATTATCCATTCCCCCAGACACTGATTACCCATCCCCCCAGACACTGATTACCCATCCCCCAGACACTGATTTCCCATCCCCCCAGACACTGATTACCCATCCCCCAAGACACTGATTACCCATCACTCCAGACACTGATTACCCATCCCCCGGACACTGATTTCCCATCCCCCCAGACACTGATTACCCATCCCCCAGACACTGATTACCGATCACTCCAGACACTGATTACCCATCCCCCAGACACTGATTACCCATCCCCCAGACACTGATTACTCATCCCCCAGACACTGATTACCCATCCCTCCAGACACTGATTATCCATTCCCCCAGACACTGATTACCCATCCCCCCAGACACTGATTACCCATCCCCCAGACACTGATTACCCATACCCCAGACACTGATTACCCATCCCACAGACACTGATTACCCATCCCCCAGACACCGATTACCCATTCCCCAGACACTGATTAAACATCCCCGAGACACTAATTACCCATCCCCCAGACACTGATTACCCATCCCCCACGGACACTGATTACCCATCCCCCAGACACTGATTACCCATCCCCCAGACACTGATTACCCATCCCCCAGACACTGATTACCCATCCCCCCGACACTGATTACCCATTACCCATCCCCCAGACACTGATTACCCATCCCCCAGACACGGATTAACCATCCCCCAGACACTGATTACTCATCCCCCAGACACTGATTACCCATCCCTCCAGACACTGATTATCCATTCCCCCAGACACTGATTACCCATCCCCCAGACACTGATTACTCATCCCCCAGACACTGATTACTCAACCCCCCAGACACTGATTACCCATCACTCCAGACACTGATTACCCATCCTCCAGACACTGATTACCCATCCCCCCAGACACTGATTACCCATCCCCCAGACACTGATTACCCATCCCCAGAAACTGATTACCCATCCCCCAGACACTGATTACCCATCCCCCAGACACTGATTACCCATCCCCCAGACACTGATTACCCATCCCCCAGACACTGATTACCCATCCCCCACGGACACTGATTACCCATCCGCCAGACACTGATTACCCATCCCCCACGGACACTGAGTACCCATCCCCCCAGACACTGATTACCCATCCCCCCCGGACCCAGAATACCCATCCCCCAGACACTGATTTCCCATCCCCCCAGACACTGATTACCCATCCCCCCAGACACTGATTACCCATCACTCCAGACACTGATTACCCATCCCCCAGACACTGATTACCCATCCCCCCAGACACTGATTACCCATCCCCCAGACACTGATTACCCATCCCCCAGACACTGATTACCCATCCCCCAGACACTGATTACCCATCCCACAGACACTGATTACCCATCCCCCAGACACTTATTACCCATTCCCAGACACTGAATACCCATCCCCCACGGACACAGATTACCCATCCCCCACGGACACTGATTACCCATCCCCCAGACACTGATTACCCATCCCCGAGACACTGATTACCCATCCCCCAGACACTGATTACCCATCCCCCAGGACACTGATTACCCATCCCCCAGACACTGATTACCCATCCCCCAGACACTGATTACCCATCCCCCCAGACACTGATTACCCATCCCCCCAGACACTGATTACCCATCCCCCAGACACTGATTACCCATCCCCCAGACACTGATTACCCATCCCCCAGACACTGATTACCCATCCCCCAGACACTGATTACCCATCCCCCAGACACTGATTATCCATTCCCCCAGACACTGATTACCCATCCCCCCAGACACTGATTACCCATCCCCCAGACACTGATTACCCATCCCCCAGACACTGATTACCCATCCCCCAGACACTGATTACCCATCCCCCAGACACTGATTACCCATCCCCCGGACACTGATTACCCATCCCCCCAGACACTGATTACCATCACCCAGACACTGATTACCCATCCCCCAGACACTGATTACCCATCCCCCAGACACTGATTACTCATCCCCCAGACACTGATTACCCATCCCTCCAGACACTGATTATCCATCCCCCAGACACTGATTACCCATCCCCCAGACACTGATTACCCATCCCCCAGACACTGATTACCCATCCCCAGACACTGATTACCCATCCCACAGACACTGATTACCCATCCCCCAGACACAGATTACCCATCCCCTGACACTGATTAACCATCCCCAAGACACTGATTACCCATCCCCCAGACACTGATTACCCATCCCCCAGGACACTGATTACCCATCCCCCAGACACTGATTACCCATCCCCCCAGACACTGATTACCCATCCCCCCAGACACTGATTACCCATCCCCCCGACACTGATTACCCATTACCCCAGACACTGATTACCCATCCCCCAGACACGGATTACCCATCCCCCAGACACTGATTACTCATCCCCCAGACACTGATTACCCATCCCTCCAGACACTGATTACCCATCCCCCAGACACTGATTACCCATCCCCCAGACACTGATTACCCATCCCCCAGACACTGATTACCCATCCCCCCAGACACTGATTACCCATCCTCCAGACACTGATTACCCATCCCCCAGACACTGATTACCCATCCCCCAGACACTGATTACCCATCCCCCAGACACTGATTACCCATCCCCCAGACACTGATTACGCATCCCCCAGACACTGATTACCCATCCTTCAGAAACTGATTAGCCATCCCCCAGACACTGATTACCCATCCCCCAGACACTGATTACCCATCCCCCAGACACTGATTACTCATCCCCCAGACACTGATTACCCATCCCCCAGACACTGATTACCCATCCCCCAGACACTGATTACCCATCCCCCAGACACTGATTACCATCCCCCAGACACTGATTACCCATCCCCCAGACACTGATTACCCATCCCCCAGACACTGATTACCCATCCCCCAGACACTGATTACCCATCCATTACGCATCGCCCAGATCACTGATTACCCATCCCCCAGGACACTGATTACCCATCCCCCCAGACACTGATTACCCATCCCCCAGACATGATTACCCATCCCCCAGACACTGATTACCCATCCCCCAGACACTGATTACCCATCCCCCAGACACTGATTACCCATCCCCCAGACACTGATTACCCATCCCCCAGACACTGATTACCCATCCCCAGACGCTGATTACCCATCCCCAGACACTGATTACCCATCCCCCAGACACTGATTACCCATCCCCAGACACTGATTACCCATCCCCCAGACACTGATTACCCATCCCCAGACACTGATTACCATCCCCCAGACACTGATTACCCATCCCCAGACACTGATTACCCATCCCCCAGACACTGATTACCCATCCCCCAGACACTGATTACCCATCCCCCAGACACTGATTACCCATCCCCCAGACACTGATTACCCATCCCCCAGACACTGATTACCCATCCCCCAGACACTGATTACCCATCCCCCAGACACTGATTACCCATCCCCAGACACTGATTACCCATCCCCCAGACACTGATTACCCATCCCCCACACACTGATTACCCATCCCCCAGACACTGATTACCCATCCCCCAGACACTGATTACCCATCCCCCAGACACTGATTACCCATCCCCCAGACACTGATTACCCATCCCCCAGATACTGATTACCCATCCCCAGACACTGATTACCCATCCCCCAGACACTGATTACCCATCCCCCAGACACTGATTACCCATCCACCAGACACTGATTACCCATTCCCCAGACACTGATTACCCATCCCCCAGACACTGATTACCCATCCCCCAGACACTGATTACCCATTCCCCAGACACTGATTCCCCATCCCCCAGACACTGATTACCCATCCCCCAGATACGGATTACCCATCCCCCCAGCCACTGATTACCCATCCCCCAGACACTGATTACCCATCCCCCAGACACTGATTACCCATTACCCAGACACTGATTACCCATCCCCCAGACACTGATTACCCATTCCCCAGACACTGATTACCCATCGCCCCAGACACTGATTACCCATCCCCCCAGACACTGATTACCCATCCACCCAGACACTGATTACCCATCCCCCCAGACACTGATTACCCATCCCCCAGACACTGATTACCCACCCCCCCCAGACACTGATTACCCTTCCCCAGACACTGATTCCCCCCCCCACCCAGACACTGATTACCCATCCCCCAGACACTGATTACCCATCCCCCAGACACTGATTACCCACCCCCCCAGACACTGATTACCCATCCCCCAGACACTGATTACCCATCCCCCAGACACTGATTACCCATCCCCCAGACACTAATTACACATCCCCCCAGACACTGATTATCCATCCCCCCAGACACTGATTACCCATCCCCCAGACACTGATTACCCATCCCCCCCAAACACTGATTACCCATCCCCCAGACACTGATTACCCATCCCCCAGACACTGACTATTCACCCCCCAGACACTGATTACCCTTCCCCCAGACACTGATTACCCATCCCCCCAGACACTGATTACCCATCCCCCAGACACTGATTACCCATCTCCCAGACACTGATGACCCATCCACCCAGACACTGATGACCCATCCCCCCAGACACAGATTATCCATCCCCCACAGACTCTGATTACTCATCCCCCAGACACTGATTACCCATCCCCCAGACACTGATTACCCATCTCCCAGACACTGATTATCCATCCCCCAGACACTGATTACCTATCCCCCACAGACACTGGTTACCCATCCCCCAGACCCTGATCACCCATCCCCCAGACACTGATTACCCATCCCCCAAACACTGATTACCCATCTCCCAGACACTGATGACCCATCCCCCCAGACACTGATGACCCATCCCCCCAGAAACTGATTACCCATCCCCCAGTCACTGATTACCCATCCCCCAGACACTGATTACCCATCCCCCAGACAGTGATTACCCATCCCCCAGACACTGATTACCCATCCCCCCAGACACCGATTATCCATCCCCCAGACACTGATTACCCATCCCCCACAGACTCTGATTACCCATCCTCCAGACACTGATTACCCATCCCCCTGACACTGATTACCCATCCCCCAGACACTGATTACCCATCCCCCAGAAACTGATTACTCATCCCCCCAGACACAGATTACCCATCCCCCACAGACTCTGATTACTCATCCCCCAGACACTGATTACCCATCCCCCAGACACTGATTACCCATCCCCCACGGACACTGATTACCCATCCCCCAGACACTGATTACCCATCTCACAGACACTGATTATCCATCCCCCAGACACTGATTACCCACCCCCAGACACTGATTACCCATCCCCCAGACACTGATTACCCATCCCCCAGATGCTGATTACCCATCTCCCAGACACTGATGACCCATCCACCCAGACACTGATGACCCATCCCCCCAGACACTGATTACCCATCCTCCAGACACTGATTACCCATCCCCCGGACACTGATTACACATTCCCCAGACACTGATTACCCATCCCCCAGACACTTATTAACCATCCACAAGATACTGATTACCCATCCCCCCAGACACTGATTACCCATCCCCCGGATACTGATTACCCATCCCCCAGACACTGTTTACCCGTCCCCCAGACACTGATTACCCATTCCCCAGACACTGATTACCCATCTCCCAGACACTGATTACCCATCCCCCAGACACTGATTACCCATCCCCCAGACACTGATTACCCATCCCCCCAGACACTGATTACCCATCCCCCCAGACACTGATTACCCATCACCCCAGACACTGATTACCCATCCCCCAGACACTGATTACCCATCCCCCACAGACACTGATTACCCATCCCCCAGACACTGATTACGCATCGCCCAGACACTGATTACCCATCCCCCAGACAGTGATTACCCATCCCCCAGACACTGATTACGCATCGCCCAGACACTGATTACCCATCCCCCGGACACTGATTACCCATCCCCCAGACATTGATTACCCAACCCCCCAGACACTGATTACCCATCCCCCAGACACTGATTACCCATCCCCCAGACAGTGATTACCCATCCCCCCAGACACTGATTACGCATCGCCCAGATACTGATTACCCATCCCCCGGACACTGATTACCCATCCCCCCAGACACTGATTATCCATCCCCCAGACACTGATTACCCATCCCACGGGCACTGATTACCCATCCCCCAGACACTGATTACCCATCCCACGGACACTGATCACCCATCCCCCAGACACTGATTACCCATCCCACGGACACTGATTACCCATCCCCCAGACACTGATTACCCATCCCCCACGGACACTGATTACCCATCCCCCAGACACTGATTACCCATCCCACGGACACTGATTACCCATCCCCCAGACACTGATTACCCATACCCCACAGACTCTGATTACCCATCCTCCAGACACTGATTTCCCATCCCCCAGACACTGATTACCCATCCCCCAGAGACTGATTACCCATCCCCCAGACACTGATTACCCATCCCCCCAGACACAGATTATCCATCCCCCACAGACTCTGATTACTCATCCCCCAGACACTGATTACCCATCCCCCAGACACTGATTACCCATCCCCCAGACACTGATTACCCATCTCCCAGACACTGATTATCCATCCCCCAGACACTGATTACCTATCCCCCACAGACACTGGTTACCCATCCCCCAGACCCTGATCACCCATCCCCCAGACACTGATTACCCATCCCCCAGACACTGATTACCCATCTCCCAGACACTGATGACCCATCCCGCCAGACACTGATGACCCATCCCCCCAGAAACTGATTACCCATCCCCCAGACACTGATTACCCATCCCCCAGACACTGATTACCCATCTCCCAGACACTGATTATCCATCCCCCAGACACTGATTACCTATCCCCCACAGACACTGGTTACCCATCCCCCAGACCCTGATCACCCATCCCCCAGACACTGATTACCCATCCCCCAGACACTGATTACCCATCTCCCAGACACTGATGACCCATCCCGCCAGACACTGATGACCCATCCCCCCAGAAACTGATTACCCATCCCCCAGTCACTGATTACCCATCCCCCAGACACTGATTACCCATCCCCCAGACAGTGATTACCCATCCCCCAGACACTGATTACCCATCCCCTAGACACTGATTACCCATCCCCCAGACACTGATTACCCATCCCCCAGACACTGATTACCCATCCCCCACAGACTCTGATTACCCATCCTCCAGACACTGATTACCCATCCCCCTGACACTGATTACCCATCCCCCAGACACTGATTACCCATCCCCCAGAAACTGATTACTCATCCCCCCAGACACAGATTACCCATCCCCCACAGACTCTGATTACTCATCCCCCAGACACTGATTACCCATCCCCCAGACACTGATTACCCATCCCCCACGGACACTGATTACCCATCCCCCAGACACTGATTACCCATCTCACAGACACTGATTATCCATCCCCCAGACACTGATTACCCACCCCCAGACACTGATTACCCATCCCCCAGACACTGATTACCCATCCCCCAGACGCTGATTACCCATCTCCCAGACACTGATGACCCATCCCCCCAGACACTGATGACCCATCCCCCCAGACACTGATTACCCATCCCCCAGACACTGATTACCCATCCCCAAGACACTGATTACCCATCCTCCAGACACTGATTACCCATCCCCCGGACACTGATTACACATTCCCCAGACACTGATTACCCATCCCCCAGACACTTATTAACCATCCACAAGATACTGATTACCCATCCCCCCAGACACTGATTACCCATCCCCCGGATACTGATTACCCATCCCCCCAGACACTGTTTACCCGTCCCCCAGACACTGATTACCCATTCCCCAGACACTGATTACCCATCTCCCAGACACTGATTACCCATCCCCCAGACACTGATTACCCATCCCCCAGACACTGATTACCCATCCCCCCAGACACTGATTACCCATCCCCCCAGACACTGATTACCCATCCCCCCAGACACTGATTACCCATCCCCCAGACACTGATTACCCATCCCCCACAGACACTGATTACCCATCCCCCAGACACTGATTACGCATCGCCCAGACACTGATTACCCATCCCCCAGACAGTGATTACCCATCCCCCCAGACACTGATTACGCATCGCCCAGACACTGATTACCCATCCCCCGGACACTGATTACCCATCCCCCAGACATTGATTACCCAACCCCCCAGACACTGATTACCCATCCCCCAGACAGTGATTACCCATCCCCCCAGACACTGATTACGCATCGCCCAGATACTGATTACCCATCCCCCGGACACTGATTACCCATCCCCCCAGACACTGATTACCCATCCCCCAGACACTGATTACCCATCCCCCAGACACTGATTACCCATCCCCCCAGACACTGATTACCCATCCCCCCAGACACTGATTACCCATCCCCCAGACACTGATTACCCATCCCCCAGACACTGATTACCCATCCCCCAGACGCTGATTACCCATCCCCCAGACACTGATTACCCATCCCCCAGACACTGATTACCCATCCCCCAGACGCTGATTACCCATCCCCCAGACACTGATTACCCATCCCCCAGACATTGATTACCCATCCCCCAGACACTGATTACCCATCCCCTAGAGACTGATTACCCATCCCCCAGACACTGATTACCCATCCCCCAGACACTGATTACCCATCCCCCACACACTGATTACCCATCCCCCAGACACTGATTACCCATCCCCCACACACTGATTACCCATCCCACACACACTGATTACCCATCCCCCAGTCACTGATTACCCATCCCCCAGACACTGATTACCCATCCCCCACACACTGATTACCCATCCCCCACACACTGATTACCCATCCCCCAGACACTGATTACCCATCCCCCAGACACTGATTACCCATCCCGCAGACACTGATTACCCATCCCCCAGACACTGATTACCCATCCCCCAGACACTGATTACCCATCCCGCTGACACTGATTACCCATCCCCCACACACTGATTACCCATCCCCCAGACACTGATTACCCATCCCCCACACACTGATTACCCATCCCCCAGTCACTGATTACCCATCCCCCAGACACTGATTACCCATCCCCCAGACACTGATTACCCATCCCCCAGACACTGATTACCCATCCCCCCAGACACTGATTACCCATCCCCCAGTCACTGATTACCCATCCCCCAGACACTGATTACCCATCCCCCCAGACACTGATTACCCATCCCCCCCAGACATTGATTGCCCATCCACCCCAGACACTGATTACCCATCCCGCAGACACTGATTACCCATCCCCCAGACACTGATTACCCATCCCCCAGACACTGATTACCCAACCTCCAGACACTGATTACCCATCCCCCAGACACTGATTACCCATCCCCCAGACACTGATTACCCATCCCCCAGACACTGATTACCCAACCTCCAGACACTGATTACCCATCCCCCAGACACTGATTACCCATCCCCCAGACACTGATTACCCATCCCCCAGACACTGATTACCCCTCGCAGACACTGATTACCCATCCCCCAGACACTGATTACCCATCCCGCAGACACTGATTACCCATCCCCAGACACTGATTACCCATTCCCCCAGACACTGATTACCCATCCTCCAGACACTGATTACCCATTCCCCCAGACACTGATTACCCATCCTCCAGACACTGATTACCCATCCCCCAGACACTGATTACCCATTCCACAGACGCTGATTACCCATCCCCCACAGACTCTGATTACCCATCCCCGAGACACTGATTACCCATCCCCCAGACACTGATTACCCATCCCCCCAGACACTGATTACCCATCCCCCAGACACTGATTACCCATCCCCCAGACACTGATTACCCATCCCCCCAGACACTGATTACCCATCCCCCAGACACTGATTACCCATCCCCCAGACACTGATTACCCATCCCCCAGACACTGATTCCCCTTCCCCAGGCCCTGGTCATCCACCTATACTTCGGCTGACCTTCTATTCTTTATGTGTGATTCTAAACAGTGAGCATCAGCAGGATATTCCATCCCTGGGGGCATTGCCGCTGAGCCCAATGCTGCCCTCGCCCGTTGTCCGACCAGACGCACTTTCCAGCGGGTAGCAGTGGACAGCGATTAGCATCGGGAACCTTGCTGAGCTTCCAACTTCCTAACCCAGGAGCCCTGAGTCTACACCTCCTGCTGGAGCTCCGGCTGAGGTCAGCTAACGCAGCACAGACTGGGAATCAGCTCGACATGTTGTGTGGTCTGCATGGCTGTCACTTGTTCATAGAATCACTATAGAATCATATAGCACAGAAGGAGGCCATTCGGCTCAACGTGCCGGCTCTTTGAAAGAGCTGTCCAATTAGTCCCATTTCCCCATCTCTTTCCCATCGTCCTGCAAATTTTTCCTTTTCAAGCATATGTCTAATTCTCTTGTGAAATTTATCATCAGGCCGTGCATTCCAGAACATGACAACTCGTTGCGTAAAAAAAATTCTGCTCATCTCCCTCTGTTTTTTGGCCAATTACCTTAAATGTGTGTCCTCTGGTTCTCGACCCTCCTGCCAGTTGCCATTTTCCAGCCAGTCCAATTAACCCTGGCAATCCACTAAACCTAAATGGCTGATGCCTGCCCGCACAAATATGAGGATTAGTTAGTCGACTATTCTCCACGATTTGTTGCCACCACACAGCATGTCGAGCAGCCAGTCTTTCTGTCGTTCATCTGTCCGCATTAGCTCATAACCAATATGCTATTGGGGAGCATATGTAATACTGTGTGATATACCGTGATAATATGTCATATATATGGAACGATCTCTACTATATATGACATCTTTAAGCTCGCATTCCAGTGGCAGGTGTCACTTATTACTGAAACTTTAATTGATACAGCAGTGTAACGGGCTACCATTGAATGGAACCACCTTTCCATCTCCCTCATACAGTGTTTGGCCAAAAAAGGATGCAGTAATGATCTGCAAAGCATTTACAATTTAATGATAGAAAATTTGATGAAGCTAAAATTATAGCAAAATAGTTACTGTTAATTGAACATTTTGTAAATGGTGTCTGATTACAGTGAACATGCACTGCCCAGATGTAATGCGATCGAGACAAGCTGAAGCACAGTGGTGTTTTTTCTCTCTCTCTCTCTGCTGTAGTGTAAATTCAGCTGGCATCTTTGAATAGATTTCACATTAACGGGATGTTGTCGTGCTCAGCTTAATTACACCTTCACCAAAGTAACTGTAAAAACTGCATCATCCGATTATATTCATTAGCAATACATTATCCTCAGTTAGGAGCTTCTCCTGCAATAATGTGACTGGCGCCTTGCGTGAGGCTAGGCTCCGTTTGCTCGCACGGCACTTTAATCATTTTCAAATAGGAGGTAAATGAACCTCCAGCTAAGTACTCCAACTTCATTTGAAGCACCTCATTCCTTTGTTTCATTGACACCTCCGGTACAATCAATAACTGTCACTTCCCTTGTTTCCATTACTGTACTCGCAAAATTAATCAGGAGCTACAAGCCATCGACTTACGTCCATGAATTCTACATTCGCCTTGGGACCTGTTCTCTCGCGTAGGATCTTAATGGCTACAGGAATCTTCACCGTCTCCCCCTCTGGGACCCAGATGCCCTGATGAAGATGGAAAACATCATCTCAGAGAAATGCTTCGTACAAACAAACTATTTCCATCACAAATGGCTCCAGCTGGGGGAGTTTTTCCTCAGCTGTCAAAAGTTAACATCAACAACAACAACAAAAAATCTATGAGGAGAACAGATTTAGATGGATCAGCCTGCATTAAGAAGAATTGACCATGTGTGCGATTCTTAGGCCTTAAATCATAATTTTAGAAGGCAGCTGATGAGACGAAGGGAATTGCAAAGTCTCGAGAAACTGCTAACGTTAATAGATAGGAGTTAGCGCTCTGAGTTACTACGGCAGAGCACACCAATAGTACTCACTTTGTAGACAGTCCCAAAGGCACCGGAGC
Source organism: Squalus acanthias (assembly GCA_030390025.1). Taxonomy (NCBI): domain Eukaryota; kingdom Metazoa; phylum Chordata; class Chondrichthyes; order Squaliformes; family Squalidae; genus Squalus; species Squalus acanthias. The sequence goes on along the minus strand of CM059427.1, from coordinate 110,229,311 downwards.
CTAGAATCTTGACTCGCTTCAGTTCAGTCTCCTTGAGGATCCGAAGCTGCGCCTGATTAGGTGCGGCACCACTGGGGGTTAGAGGCTCCACCAGCTGAAAGCAAAAGGAAAAGGAAAATAGAAACAGCTTGAGAGAATAAGTGGTACATTCGACAACGCTGCCCTCTGGGACTTGTCCCGCTCAGACCAATGTGAAGTAACTTTGATGGCTGCCACATGTCCTAAATGACACGAGACAGTGGTGAAAGTGGCAACGCTGTCTATTCTGAAGTTGATCACTGGGGCACTGCAGGCACAACTCTACATTACAATGATAACAACTTGCCTTTATATAGTGCCTTTAACATAGAAAAAACCCTCAGAGAGCTTCAGAGTCAGAGGGAGAAAACGGACGCTGAGCCTTTAGGAGGGCGGCCAAAAGCTGGGTCAATGAGGCTGGTTTTAAGGAGGGTCTTAAAGGAGTAGATGGAGCTGTAGAAGCAGAGAGGGAGGGAATTCCAGAGCAGGGGGGTGGGCAGGCCGAAGCAGCTGAAGATATGGCCGTCAATGGTGGGGTGAAGGGAAGGCGAATGCAGAGAGTATTGGAGGGGACTTATAGCATTGGATGGGTTACAGAGATTCGGGACAAATAGCAAATCCTAACTGGTCTGAATTCAGCCCTCTTTGACAATACATAGAAACATAGAAACTAGGAGCAGGAGTAGGCCATTCGGCCCGTCGAGCCTGCTCCACCATTCAATACGATCATGGCTGATCATCCAAAATCCAGTACCCTGTCCCTGCTTTCTCACACAGAATCCCCACATCGAGCCTGCACCTATCCCACCCTATCCCCACGTATTTAATTCCCCCTAACATATCCCATCCTATCCCCATAACCCCACCTATTTAATCCCCCCCTAACACTAAGGGTCAATTTATCATAGCCAAATCAACCTAACCCACACATTTTTGGACTGTGGGAGGAAACCGGAGCACCCGGAGGAAACCCACGCAGACACAGGGAGAATGTGCAAACTCCACACAGACAGTCACCCGAGGTCAGATTCGAACCCGGGTCCCTGGCGCTGTGAAGCACCAGTGCTAACCACTATGCCACCGTGTTACATGAATACTAAATAACCAGGCACTGCCCAGATACAATTGATGGATGTTATTTGTAGCCCGAGCACTGTCAATGAGTGTGTCACATTACAAACTACATTAATCTGTGCCTCTTCTAAATAGAGAAGTCGCACAACACCAGGTTATAGTCCAACAGATTTATTTAAAATTACAAGCTTTCGGAGCTGTCGCCCCTTCCTCAGGTAGAGTAGCTGTGAGAGAATCTCCCAGAATTCACAATATAAACACAGAAAAAATGTATTCAAATCTTTTCCTACATCAAAGACACACTAAGAGCACAGCCAAGACAATGGGATGTGTCCCAGGGGGTCCAACGTGTCAAAATACCTGCTGGCTGCATATCCTCTGCAGTTGAGTTTGGTTCTTGTGTTCTTGGGAGATTCTCTCACAGCTACTCTACCTGAGGAAGGGGCGACAGCTCCGAAAGCTTGTAATTTTAAATAAATCTGTTGGACTATAACCTGGTGTTGTGCGACTTCTCATTTTTGTCCACCCCAGTCCAACGCCGGCATCTCCACATCATGTCTTCTAAATAGGCTCAGTTTACTGCACACAACATGACCTTCCTCACTACTGGAGCAATGATGGGTTGACAGAGACAATGGGTTGCAATCAATTCCTTCTTGGCTTATATTGAAGTGCTAGCAATCTGGGATCGGATGGGACTGAGAGTGTGTGATTCTTTGGTGACATTGTGTAAGTTCTGATGCTGGGATGGGGAAGACAGGGGCTTTCTATTTGCCTTCAATTCTCTTCTTCCACGTCGCCAAGCTATTGTTGATCTAGGGTGACCCAGGGATGGGATGCATTCATGGCCCAAGCAACCAGTCAGGGAGGAACATTACTGTTTCCTAATTATCTGATAGACACTTAGCCGATCATGAATGACCTATTTTAAATTCAAGGCTTTCAATTGTGAGGATCTGCATTTTGACTCCTAATTGATCAGAATGCCCATTGCGTAATGTGCCACAAACCCAGGTTCTGCAAAGCTGACCCACAGAGCCTTGGACTGGTGGCTGAGCCTGCGGGGGAGAAAGGAAGATGTGGTACGTGAGAAACCAAGGTGAATTTTCTAACTGTTAAAACTGACCAAAAGTTTCCTATTTGCCAGAGAAAAACTTATTTCAATTTTTTTTGTGTATCTTGGGCAAGTATTTTGAGAATTTATACAGTTTCCTCTTTTAAATCAAAATGGGTTCAGCAAAATAAATCCTTTCATTCCATTTTACCTCAGTTTCCAAAAACCGTCGCATTGCCCGTTTCTTCTTGATGCTCTTCCTCCTCACGTACACGGCAAACACCAGGGCCAGAATGACCAGGATAAAGAGCCCGCCGATCACGCCAGCGGCAATCAGAGGAGTCCTGCCAATCGAAACAACAGAAAGAGGGGACAGCAAGGGTCAACAGGGGAAATAACGGCGACGGGAAAATGTGTTTGAAATTTTCACAAAAAAGAAAACTGAAAGCGCATCCAGTCACCCTCAAGCAATCACACCAGGCTGAATACAGAGAACAAACTGCGGTAAACCGTAGGAATCAGACAAGAATGTCCTAAGGGACTCCATGATCTATGTTGTGTGCAAAGCCCATTGGGAGTCGTTAGAATTCCCAGCACAGAATCCCACATGGGATGCAACAATTATCCTGCTAAAAGGCTTTGACCGCTGTTAAAAATCGAGTAAATGCCTGCTGAAGCATTCTAATGACATTTATTTATTATGAAAGGTAATACGCTGCTTTAATTGTTAATCTTTGATCACAGGTTTTCTTCTTGGCTGAATGCTTTTATTTCTTCAAAAGAAAAACACATGCATAGATAATAAGTACTGAAGGCAGTGAAATTTTGATTTCCAAGGTTGTGGGTTAGTGTTTCTACACTTGGGACTGGAGGGGAGAGGTTAGATGTGAGATAAGACTTAAAATCCATTTCTGCAATTATGACTGAACAGGGCTTTTAAGGATTGCCAAAGGAAGTAAAAGCGAAAGCAGCACAAAGCATATTTCTACCTTGACAAATGAACAGTAATTATAATGAATGCTTGAACTCTTTCTGAAGGGTCTTCCTTCGATCTAAGAAGCCCCTTGAGAAATCTGAGTTAGGTAGATGAGGCAGGGCTAGTGTGAAATGGGGCTGTGAAGGAATGCACTACCTCCAGTCATGCAAATCCCACTCGCTCACAAAGTCAAGCTCATCAGACTCTGTTTTTAATTAGAAATATCCATCATTGTAATCTGATTTTATTACCAGAGGGGGCAAAAAAGGAAAGCATCCAAACTCAGACAACAGGCAAAGCAAGCAGCAACTGATGGCACTTGCTGCGAATGTTGAGTCGACACTTCACAAAGAGAAGTTTAAAAAAAATCAAAGCCAAATTAATATTGAGCTTCACAATTCAAACTACTTTTATTGAGAACTTGGAGAAAATTGCCCATCAGTCCCGACCCTTTCCTTTACAATGCATTCGCACAGGAATGTGAAGAAATGAGAAGCATTTCTAACTTCTTTCCATGCTGATGTAGAAAGTAGCAGGAAGATGGGACCGGCAGAAGATTGCTGTGTTTCTAGAAAAGCAGAGGGTGAGTGGGTTGTGAGCTGCTATGGGGAGGGGTAAGGATGACAGTCAGGAGATGATGCAGCATCATAGATATGCAATTTTCAAAATCTTATTATGCTAACCAGCATTATATCATTTTGATAAGCAATAAATACTAGAATTTTTATACATTCTTCCCTACATTTGGCTGGTTTACATTATATTTTTGCCCCAGTTTTTAATATACTTTCCTCCCTTTACTGGATTAGGCAGGCGAGAGCAGTCAATATATCTAGCAGGGACCCACGAAGTGGAATAGGCCTGTCTGGAGGGAGGCTCATTAATAGACTGGCCTGTCTGGAGGGAGACTCATTAATAGACTGGACTGTCTGGAGGGAGACTCATTAATAGACTGGACTGTCTGGAGGGAGACTCATTAATAGACTGGCCTGTCTGGAGAGAGACTCATTAATAGACTGGACTGTCTGGAGGGAGGCTCATTAATAGACTGGCCTGTCTGGAGGGAGACTCATTAATAGACTGGACTGTCTGGAGGGAGACTCATTAATAGACTGGACTGTCTGGAGGGAGACTCATTAATAGACTGGCCTGTCTGGAGGGAGACTCATTAATAGACTGGACTGTCTGGAGGGAGACTCATTAATAGACTGGACTGTCTGGAGGGAGGCTCATTAATAGACTGGACTGTCTGGAGGGAGACTCATTAATAGACTGGCCTGTCTGGAGGGAGACTCATTAATAGACTGGCCTGTCTGGAGGGAGGCTCATCTTTTTATTCATTCACAGGATCTGGGCGTCGCTGGCAAGGCCAGCATTTATTGCCCATCCCTAATTACCCTGGAGAAGGTGGTGGTGAGCCACCTTCTTGAACCACTGCAGTGCGTGTGGTGAAGGTACTCCCACAGTGCTGTTAGGGAGGGAGTTCCAGGATTTTGACCTAATGACGATGAAGGAACAGCGATATATTTCCAAGTGAGGATGGTGTGTGACTTGGAGGGGAACTTGGAGGTGGTGGTGTTCCCATGCGTCTGCTGCCCTTGTCCTTCTAGGTGGAAGAGGTCGTGGGTTTGCGAGGTGCTGTCAAAGAAGCCTTGGCGAGTTGGTGCAGTGCATCTTGTAGATGGTACACACTGCAGCCACGGTGCGCCGGTGGTGGAGGGAGTGAATGTTTAAGGTGGTGGATGGGGTGCCAATCAAGCGGGCTGCTTTGTCCTGGATGGTGTCGAGCTTCTTGGGTGTTGGTGGAGCTGCACTCATCCAGGCAAGTGGAGAGTATTCCATCACACTCCTTACTTGTACCTTGTAGATAGTGGAAAGGCTTTGTGGAGTCAGGAGGTGAGACACTCGCCGCAGAATACCCAGCCTCTGACCTGGTCTTGTAGCCACAGTATTTATGTGGCTGGTCCAGTTAAGTTTCAGGTCAATGGTGACCCCCCAGGATGTTGATGGTGGGGAATTTGGCGATGGTAATACCACTGAATGTCAAGGGGAGAAATGTTACTTGCCACTTATCAGCCGAAGCCTGAATGTTGTCCTGGTATTGCTGCATGCAGGCATGGATTGCTTCATTATCTGAGGAATTGCATTAATAAACTGGTCTGTCTGGAGGGAGGCTCATTAACAGACTGGTCTGTCTGGAGACAGGCTCTTCTTTTTATTCATTCACAGGATGTGGGCGTCGCTGGTAGGGCTAGCATTTATTGCCCATCTCTAATTTCCCTTGAGAAGGTGGTGGTGAGCCTCCTTCTTAAACCGCTGCAGTCCGTGTGGTGAAGGTACTCCCACAGTCATGTCAGGGAGGGAGTTCCAGGATTTTGACCCAATGACGATGAAGGAACGACGATATATTTCCAAGTGAGGATAGTGTGTGACTTGGAGGGGAACTTGGAGGTGGTGGTGTTCCATGCGTCTGCTGCCCTTGTCCTTCTAGGTGCTAGAGGTCGCGGGTTTGGGAGGTGCTGCCAAAGAAGCCTTGGCGAGTTGCTGCAGTGCATCTTGTAGATGGTACACACTGCAGCCACGGTACGCCGGTGGTGGAGGGAGTGAATGTTCAAGGTGGTGGATGGGTTGCCAATCAAGCGGGCTGCTTTGTCCTGGATGGTGTCGAGCTTTTTGAGTGCTGTTGGAGCTGCACTCATCCAGGCAAGTGGAAAGTATTACATTTCACTCCTGACTTGTGCCTTGTAGATGGTGGAAAGCTAAGGGGAGTCAGGAAGTGAGACACTCGCCGCAGAATACCTAGCCTCTGACCTGGTCTTGTAGCCACAGTATTTATGTGGCTGGTCCAGTTAAGTTTCTTGTCAATGGTGACCCCCACCCCCCCTGGGGTGTTGATGCTGGGGGCTCGGTGATGGTAATGCCATTTAATGTCAATAGGAGGTAGTTACATTTTCTCTTGTTGGAGATGGTCATTGCCTGGCACTTGTGTGGCGTGAATGTTACTTGCCACTTATCAGCTCAAACCTGGTCTTGCTGCATGCGGGCTTGGACTGCTTCATTATCTGAGGAGTTGCATTAATAGACTGGTCTGTCTGGAGGGAGGCTCATTAATAGACTGGCCTGTCTGGAGGGAGGCTCATTAATAGACTGGTCTGGAGGAGTCTCAATTGCAATGGCATATCTAGAAGGTGCTTCACTAATGGACTGGCCCGTTGAGAGGGAAATTCAGTCAGAAGCCTCGATAATGGTGTTGCCTAGGCAGCTTATTCCGAACAGTTGGGATTCTCCAATAGAATGCCTGTTACCACAGATTTCGCAGGAACAGTAAGTGACAGTGCACATTACCATGTCATATTTCCTGGCACATAGCTGCAATTACTGTGACAAATATTTGATGTTTTAATGAGCCTCCACTAAAGAGGTTTACGATTAATCTGGTAAGCTGTGTGCATTTCCATGCCTGTCACAAAGACACACTTGTTACCAGTTTACTGTTTGGATAATTATGAAACTCTTTTTAGTTCCCCTCTCCTCTCCTGGAGTGACCGGAGTTCAGTTCATCAAGTGTCTGTCGTCCTCCGATACCTTGTCCAGGTGGGCACTGTTTACGAGTGAGGGGAGATGGCACCATGCGAGAGAGAGCCTCATCCAGATGTCCACACATATGCAGGGTCACTGGATAGCAACCAGGAGTAGGAATAGGGTTGCTAGTCCCCCAGGATTGCCCTGGAGTCTTCAGGAATTAAAGATTATTCTCCAGGACACAGCTGCAAGCAACCCGGGGGAAAAATCATAGGAGAATTAAAAAAATATGGGGCCAGAAATTCGGGTCTCCACGGGTGAGTACGCGCTGTGTACTCACCCGTAGACCCAACGAAAGTGCCGGTTTTGCGCATGCACTGCGCATGCGCTGGAAACCAGAACTTCCATTCCCCTGAAGGAAGGGGTTCAGAGGTCGAACGCGTGCGCCGGAGAGGCAGCGCGCACGCAGCGAACTTCGGGTTTTTTTCAGGTTTCTCCGTGAGGGTAAGTACGGAAAAGCTGCGCAGGAAAAAAGGAGGCGTAAGGCCTGCTTTTAACAAGGTAAGTGGTGAATTAAGTACAATTTAAACATTTTTCCAACAGGTTTATCTTTTTTACATACTTTAAAGAAAGGTAAGTTTATTTTTAGCACCGTTAAAAAGTGTAATTAATTTTTTCAAAAATTAAAATTTTTGTTTAAAGTAGTTAATTTATGTAATTTATAGTTATTTTAAAAATGTGATTTTTTTTTAATTTATTTGAAGTTTTAGTGAGGTTTTGGGGCCGATCTCTATTCATAGAGTTGACAGGTCTTCCTGTCAAAATCTATGAATGAAGATTCCCTGCTCCGATTGGCTCTCCATGGCCCACGTGATCCCAGGGGACGCTTCGAACTAACTGCGCCCCTGGGATATGCAAGCACTGCGCGCCGGCAGCTGCAGGAAGCCCAGGAGCCGAATTCCACGTGGGCCCGAAGCACAACGGCAGGCGCGCTAGGTAAGTACACGCGCGATCCTTGCTCGCGCGGGAAGCCGGAGAGCCGAATTTCTGGCCCATGTTTTTTTCATGTTCTTTCAACACTTTTTTTTTATTAGTTATAAAAATATTGGACATGGGGAAAAAAGGCTCTTTGACTGACAGTCACGAATTATCCAAGTGGGTAATGGAGAGTCTGTTCGCTTTCCAATTGGATGTTACTGCAAGGATAGACATGTCGGGCGACCAATGGCAGGAGCGTGGGGGCGGGGCAGTTGGAGGTGATGAAACCTCCAGGATTACCTCCAGGAATACGATCAACCAGAGTTGGCAGCACTGTAATTCGGAGTGAGGCATGTATTTGAATACTGCAACAGCTGTGGTGGTGGGATGGGCAGAGCCATACAGAGGACTCAAGGCAGAAACTTGGTATATAGAGAGTCATTGACACAGGGTCTGCCCTCAGCAAGTGAATATTTGTCAGTTCTCCATTAACTTCTGTGAGAGGAACCACCTCACAGCCCGCTTGATTGGTACCCCATCTACCACCTTCAACATTCACTCCCTCCACCACCGGCGTACCATGGCTGCAGTGTGTACCATCTACAAGATGCACTGCACCAACTCGCCAAGGCTTCTTCGGCAGCACCTCCCAAACCCGCAACCTCTTCCACGTAGAAGGACAAGGGCAGCAGGCGCATGGGAACACCACCACCTCCAAGTTCCCCTACAAGTCACACACCATCCTGACTTAGAAGTATATCACCGATCCTTCATCGTCACTGGGTCAAAATCCTGGAACTCCCTACCTAACAGCACTGTGGGAGTACCTTCACCACACGGACTGCAGTGGTTCAAGAAGGCGGCTCACCACCAACTTCTCAAGGGCAATTAGGGATGGGCAATAAATGCTGGCCTTGCCAGCGACACCCACATCCCATAAACAAATTTTAAAAAGCACTGGAATCCTGGGAAGGTGAGGACAAATCTGTACGTACCAGTCTGTCTCTGCATAAGAAAAAGAGATTGGCATTTATAGAGCAATACAGCCAGCTCATCGCTTCTTTCAGAAGTGTCTCAAAACACTTCACTTACAATGAGTTACTTCTGATGAGAATTATTGTTATTATGTCGGCAAACACAGTAGTCAATCATAGAATCATACAACGCAGAAGGAGGCCATTCGGCCCATCGTGCCAGTGCTTGCTCTTTGAAAGAGCTGTCCCAGTTAGTCCCACTCCCCCGCTCTTTCCCAATAGCACTGAAAATCTTTCCTTTTCAAGTATTTCTCCAATTTCTTTTTGAAAGTTACTATTGAATCTGCCTCCACCACCCTTTCAGGCAGCGCAATCCAGATCGTAACAACTCGCTGCATAAAGAAAATTCTCCTCCTTTCCCCTCTGCTTCTTTTGCCAATTATCTTCAATCTGTGTCCTCTGGTTACTGAGCCTCCTGCCTGTGGAAAGTTTCTCCTTATTTAGTCGATCAAAACCCTTCATAGTCAACAGCAACTGAAGGCGGCTGTGGCAACCTTCACAATAGAGATTTTGCATTCGTGTGAGCAGTAAAGGTGGCGGGGGGAAGCCATGTCGCCAGCAAAGGGAGGATTGAACAAAATCTTTATATATACAATTGGTCAGCGTTACAATAAAATAAGTTTAGAATAATAGGTGCCTGGCAGTGAGTTATGGGGTAATAATTAGAGCACTTCTGATGATGTTTTAAAGCAGGAGAATAAAACTCAAGCAAGAGAGAAGCCCAACAATGAATTATTTCCTTGTAACTCATTGTCAGTGTTTTTGCTTTAACAAATATGTTTATATTAAGATTATTTTTTTTACTGTTCTTACCGTGTTGAGCAGAGTAGAGACAGCATCATGTAGCCGCAAATTTATTAAAACTGATTGTGATGTATGAGCTGAAGGTGTACCGAGTCACACGACAGGTCAGATTGTCTCATGGTGGGGGGAGAGGGTTGGGAGGGGAATCAGTATTGGAAAATAAAACACACACTTTTTAAACAATGCACATAAAGATCTCCTCAGCATCAGTGAAGGAAGTCCCAGGATGCACGTTAACAAGATAGGAATTGGGATTTTATTCCTCTCCAAATATATTCACCGCAAGGAAAGCTGTTAAGCTGAATTAGAATCTATTGTCTTTGTCAGGATTGCATCAGTGTCAGAGAAATCCTATCTTCAGCAGAATTGAAAGTGTGCAAAGCAATCACTCATATCTGCTCTCCGTTTATCACCGTAGGACTGTTGACCCAGTGCATATTAAAGCAGTCTTGAATCTGTCTCAGATGCTTTAATTCCCTTGCAATGACACAAGTGTTAATTCAATCGTGGAATTTGCATGGTACAGGAAAGGAAAAGGTCAGCAAGCTGGGTGAGGTACTGGAGAGCGGCACAGGTAATTACAGCAAACTGTGATTGCCAAGGATCTCACTCATTCTCCCCAGCAGAAATGTCACCCGGTAAATATCAGATCCCTGTTTTCATTTAACCAGACGCGTGTAAGCAACTCTGAAAGTCGAGGCCAAGAAGCCAGGCCCTAGCAGTTAACCCCGAGCAATTAGTGAAACACTTCAGATTCTATTAGTGCGGCATTCCAGATTGATAAAGAAATGCTCACAAAGTAAAAATAAAGCAAGCAGACAGCGACCCAGTCCATCCCATTGATTACACCTCATCAAAATCTCATTCTTGTGACAGGGTGATTAGTAGGTTAATTTGATGATTTAAAAGGAATCATCACTGAAAAGCTTTAATTTCCATTATTTATTCATCACTTCATTTAATAATCCTATGAGACACAAAACGGGGGTTGGGGAGGATATGAGATGAAGATATGGTGGATGTTACCTAGCATGTTGTGGGAAGGTGGAATGAGCCATCCGGCAGCGCAGTCATGGAAAGTAGGGCCTGTACACCTGGGTACAATTACAGCACAATAGCATCCCCCTTTCGGCAAACATTCGTACAGCACAGCATGCAGCAGACAGCGCACAATAGTACCTATCCATCATCTCGATGCAGTCCTGAATACGTGGGCCTGTGCACCTGCAGCACAGCAAAGTTGAAGTCCATTATTCGGGGGGGGGGGGGAGGAATAAAAAAACCGTCATGTTAACAGAGTAATTACAACCTTCGCAATGTTACAGTAACAGTCACAATAATTAAATTACAGCCTTGGATCACATGACACTTCACCTCCATGGGAATCTGCCAGTGCATTAGAAACACCCCCTTCCCCCATCACTTCCAACCCTTAGTCTTGCAAGTCTAACAAAAATGACAGACTTAACTAAAAGCTTTTTTGACAGCGTACCAAAGCAGGGACAATGACAATGTGATCTGTATGGAATGAACTGGTGATTAGGAACAATGGATGCCACTTATGAATTGAATGGTTACCAGCACTGTGTTACAAAACAGTCCCTAGCAACTGTCTTTACTCAAACACAGATAGAGTATGGCATGTAATAACATACTCAGGGTACTCTCTATCTCTCTGGACTGTGTCGGAAAATAAAACCCAGTCACCAAATAAAGTCATTGGATTGTGGCAGCACGCCTTTCATTCTTATCTGCCATGATGGCCACCACTGGCAAAAATAAAGGAAGGTTCCAGAAAGGGAATAACCCTCTCCGGGATCTCTAGCTGTATTTATTGTAGAAAGTAACACAGGTTGAAGAAAATACCAAAGACGCAGCAGGATTGAGACATCAGCAAATTGCTTGAGGTTGTCTCTCCAGCTTTATGACATTGTCATAAACACTTAATGTGTTACTGTCTGTAACACATTGCAGACCATTCCTTATATTAATATTTAATAAGCTGCAGGACATCTATATGTTTCACCTCATTGGCCTGTATCCGACTTCTGCCCCACTAGGTGGCTCTGAACCCAACACAATCCCTTGCATTCAGAGTAGGAGCATTTCAGTTATTGCACTCTGCAATGAGATTGGGAGTGTTTGGGTTCTGGTCATTTTTTTTATTCATTCATGGATGTTCGCGTCGCTGGCAAGGCCAGCATTTATTGCCCATCTCTAATTGCCCTTGAGAAGGTAGTGGTGAGCCTTCTTCTTGAACCGCCACAGTCTGTGTGGTGAAGGTACTTCCACAGTGCTGTTAGGTAGGGAGTTCCAGGATTTTGACCCAGCGATATATTTCCAAGTCAGGATGGTGTGTGACTTGGAGGGGAACTTGGAGGTGGTGGTGTTCCCATACGTCTGCTGCCTTGTCCTTCTAGGTGGTAGAGGTCGCGGGTTTTGGAAGTGCTGTCGAAGAAGCCTTGGCGAGTTGCTGCAGTACATCTTGCAGATGGTACACACTGCAGACACGGTGGGCTGGTGGTGAAGGGAGTGAATGTTTAAGGTGGTGGATGGGATGCCGATAAAGCAGGCTGCTTTGTCCTGGATGGTGTTGAGCTTTTTGAGTTTTGTTGGAGCTGCACTCATCCAGGCAAGTGGAGAGCATTCCATCACACTCTTGTCTTGTGCCTTGTAGGTGGTGGAAAGGCTTTGAGGAGTCAGGAGGTGAGACACTCGCCGCAGAATACCCAGCCTCTGACCTGCTCTTGTACCCAGAGTATTTATGTGGCTGGTCCAGTTAGGTTTCTGGTGAATGGTGACGCCTAGGACGTTAATGGTGGGGGATTCAACGATGGTAATGCCATTGAATGTCAAGGGGAGGTGGTTAGACTCTCTTTTGTTGGAGATAGACATTGCCTGGCACTTGTGTGGTGCGAATGTTACTTGCCACTTTTCAGCCCAAGCCTGGATGTTCTCCAGAACTTGCTGCATGCAGTCACAGATGGCTTCATTATCTGAATAATTGCGAATGGAACTGAACACTGCAATCATCAGCGAACATCCCCACTTCTGACCTTATGATGGAGGGAAGGTCATTGATGAAGCAGTTGAAGATGGTTTGGCCTAGGACGCCCTGAAGAACTCCTGCAGCGATGTCCTGGGGCTGAGATGATTGGCCTCCAACAACCACAACCGTCTTCCTTTGTGCTAGGTATGACTCCAGCCAATGGAGAGTTTTCCCCCTGATTCCCATTGACTTCAATTATACTGGGGCTCCTTGGTGCCACACTCGGTCAAATGCTGCCTTGATGTTAAGGGCAGTCACTCTGCTGATGATTGACAGTAGGCTGATGCGGCGGTAATTGGCTGGATTGGATTTGTCCTGCTTTTTGTGGCAGGACATACCTGGGCAATTTTCCACTTTGTCGGGTAGACGCCAGTGTTGTAGCTGTACTGGAACAGCTTGGCTAGAAGCACGGCTAGTTCTGGAGCACAATTCGTCAGCACTACAGCCGGGATGTTGTTGGGGTCCATAGACTTTTCCATATTGGGTGCACTGAGCCTTTTCTTGATATCATGTGGAGTGAATTGAATTGGCTCAAGACTGGCTTCTGTGATAGTGGGGACCTCAGGAGGAGGCCGAGATGGATCATCCACTCGGCACTTCTGGCTGAAGCTGGTTGTGAATGCTTCAGGCTTGTCTTTCGCTCACGTGCTGGGCTCTGCCATTATTGAGGATTGGGATGTTCATGGAGCCTCCTCCTCCCGTTAGTTGTTTAATTGTCCACCAATGAGACCTGGAGTGGTTGGGTTCCGGTCCATGTAGTGAGACTGGGAGTGTTTGGGTTCGGGTCCATGTAGTGAGACTGGGAGTGTTTGGGTTCCAGTCCATGTAGTGAGACTGGGAGTGTTTGGGTTCGGGTCCATGTAGTGAGACTGGGAGTGTTTGGGTTCTAGTCCATGTAGTGAGACTGGGAGTGTTTGGGTTCGGGTCCATGTAGTGAGACTGGGAGTGTTTGGGTTCGGGTCCATGTAGTGAGACTGGGAGTGTTTGGGTTCCAGTCCATGTAGTGAGACTGGGAGTGTTTGGGTTCCAGTCCATGTAGTGAGACTGGGAGTGTTTGGGTTCCAGTCCATGTAGTGAGACTGGGAGTGTTTGGGTTCGGGTCCATGTAGTGAGACTGGGAGTGTTTGGGTTCGGGTCTCCATGTAGTGAGACTGGGAGTGTTTGGGTTCTAGTCCATGTAGTGAGACTGGGAGTGTTTGGGTTCCAGTCCATGTAGTGAGACTGGGAGTGTTTGGGTTCGGGTCTCCATGTAGTGAGACTGGGAGTGTTTGGGTTCTAGTCCATGTAGTGAGACTGGGAGTGTTTGGAATCGGGTCCATGTAGTGAGACTGGGAGTGTTTGGGTTCCAGTCCATGTAGTGAGACTGGGAGTGTTTGGGTTCCAGTCCATGTAGTGAGACTGGGAGTGTTTGGGTTCGGGTCCATGTAGTGAGACTGGGAGTGTTTGGGTTCGGGTCCATGTAGTGAGACTGGGAGTGTTTGGGTTCCAGTCCATGTAGTGAGACTGGGAGTGTTTGGAATCGGGTCCATGTAGTGAGACTGGGAGTGTTTGGGTTCCAGTCCATGTAGTGAGACTGGGAGTGTTTGGAATCGGGTCCATGTAGTGAGACTGGGAGTGTTTGGGTTCCAGTCCATGTAGTGAGACTGGGAGTGTTTGGGTTCCAGTCCATGTAGTGAGACTGGGAGTGTTTGGGTTCCGGTCCATGTAGTGAGACTGGGAGTGTTTGGGTTCGGGTCCATGTAGTGAGACTGGGAGTGTTTGGGTTCGGGTCCATGTAGTGAGACTGGGAGTGTTTGGGTTCGGGTCCATGTAGTGAGACTGGGAGTGTTTGGGTTCGGGTCCATGTAGTGAGACTGGGAGTGTTTGGGTTCCAGTCCATGTAGTGAGACTGGGAGTGTTTGGGTTCCGGTCCATGTAGTGAGACTGGGAGTGTTTGGGTTCCAGTCCATGTAGTGAGACTGGGAGTGTTTGGGTTCCAGTCCATGTAGTGAGACTGGGAGTGTTTGGGTTCGGGTCCATGTAGTGAGACTGGGAGTGTTTGGGTTCCAGTCCATGTAGTGAGACTGGGAGTGTTTGGAATCGGGTCCATGTAGTGAGACTGGGAGTGTTTGGGTTCCAGTCCATGTAGTGAGACTGGGAGTGTTTGGAATCGGGTCCATGTAGTGAGACTGGGAGTGTTTGGGTTCCAGTCCATGTAGTGAGACTGGGAGTGTTTGGAATCGGGTCCATGTAGTGAGACTGGGAGTGTTTGGGTTCCAGTCCATGTAGTGAGACTGGGAGTGTTTGGAATCGGGTCCATGTAGTGAGACTGGGAGTGTTTGGGTTCCAGTCCATGTAGTGAGACTGGGAGTGTTTGGAATCGGGTCCATGTAGTGAGACTGGGAGTGTTTGGGTTCCAGTCCATGTAGTGAGACTGGGAGTGTTTGGAATCGGGTCCATGTAGTGAGACTGGGAGTGTTTGGGTTCCAGTCCATGTAGTGAGACTGGGAGTGTTTGGAATCGGGTCCATGTAGTGAGACTGGGAGTGTTTGGGTTCCAGTCCATGTAGTGAGACTGGGAGTGTTTGGGTTCCGGTCCATGTAGTGTGACTGGGAGTGTTTGGGTTCCAGTCCATGTAGTGAGACTGGGAGTGTTTGGAATCGGGTCCATGTAGTGAGACTGGGAGTGTTTGGAATCGGGTCCATGTAGTGAGACTGGGAGTGTTTGGAATCGGGTCCATGTAGTGAGACTGGGAGTGTTTGGGTTCCAGTCCATGTAGTGAGACTGGGAGTGTTTGGAATCGGGTCCATGTAGTGAGACTGGGAGTGTTTGGGTTCGGATCTCCATGTAGTGAGACTGGGAGTGTTTGGGTTCTAGTCCATGTAGTGAGACTGGGAGTGTTTGGGTTCGGGTCTCCATGTAGTGAGACTGGGAGTGTTTGGGTTCGGGTCCATGTAGTGAGACTGGGAGTGTTTGGAATCAGGTCCATGTAGTGAGACTGGGAGTGTTTGGGTTCCAGTCCATGTAGTGAGACTGGGAGTGTTTGGAATCGGGTCTCCATGTAGTGAGACTGGGAGTGTTTGGGCTCGGGTCCATGTAGTGAGACTGGGAGTGTTTGGAATCGGGTCCATGTAGTGAGACTGGGAGTGTTTGGGTTCCAGTCCATGTAGTGAGACTGGGAGTGTTTGGAATCGGGTCCATGTAGTGAGACTGGGAGTGTTTGGGTTCGGGTCCATGTAGTGAGACTGGGAGTGTTTGGGTTCGGGTCTCCATGTAGTGAGACTGGGAGTGTTTGGGTTCTAGTCCATGTAGTGAGACTGGGAGTGTTTGGGTTCCAGTCCATGTAGTGAGACTGGGAGTGTTTGGGTTCGGGTCTCCATGTAGTGAGACTGGGAGTGTTTGGGTTCTAGTCCATGTAGTGAGACTGGGAGTGTTTGGAATCGGGTCCATGTAGTGAGACTGGGAGTGTTTGGGTTCCAGTCCATGTAGTGAGACTGGGAGTGTTTGGGTTCCAGTCCATGTAGTGAGACAGGGAGTGTTTGGGTTCGGGTCCATGTAGTGAGACTGGGAGTGTTTGGGTTCGGGTCCATGTAGTGAGACTGGGAGTGTTTGGGTTCCAGTCCATGTAGTGAGACTGGGAGTGTTTGGAATCGGGTCCATGTAGTGAGACTGGGAGTGTTTGGGTTCCAGTCCATGTAGTGAGACTGGGAGTGTTTGGAATCGGGTCCATGTAGTGAGACTGGGAGTGTTTGGGTTCCAGTCCATGTAGTGAGACTGGGAGTGTTTGGGTTCCAGTCCATGTAGTGAGACTGGGAGTGTTTGGGTTCTAGTCCATGTAGTGAGACTGGGAGTGTTTGGGTTCGGGTCCATGTAGTGAGACTGGGAGTGTTTGGGTTCGGGTCCATGTAGTGAGACTGGGAGTGTTTGGGTTCTAGTCCATGTAGTGAGACTGGGAGTGTTTGGGTTCGGGTCCATGTAGTGAGACTGGGAGTGTTTGGGTTCCAGTCCATGTAGTGAGACTGGGAGTGTTTGGGTTCCGGTCCATGTAGTGAGACTGGGAGTGTTTGGGTTCCAGTCCATGTAGTGAGACTGGGAGTGTTTGGGTTCCAGTCCATGTAGTGAGACTGGGAGTGTTTGGGTTCGGGTCCATGTAGTGAGACTGGGAGTGTTTGGGTTCCAGTCCATGTAGTGAGACTGGGAGTGTTTGGAATCGGGTCCATGTAGTGAGACTGGGAGTGTTTGGGTTCCAGTCCATGTAGTGAGACTGGGAGTGTTTGGAATCGGGTCCATGTAGTGAGACTGGGAGTGTTTGGGTTCCAGTCCATGTAGTGAGACTGGGAGTGTTTGGAATCGGGTCCATGTAGTGAGACTGGGAGTGTTTGGGTTCCAGTCCATGTAGTGAGACTGGGAGTGTTTGGAATCGGGTCCATGTAGTGAGACTGGGAGTGTTTGGGTTCCAGTCCATGTAGTGAGACTGGGAGTGTTTGGAATCGGGTCCATGTAGTGAGACTGGGAGTGTTTGGGTTCCAGTCCATGTAGTGAGACTGGGAGTGTTTGGAATCGGGTCCATGTAGTGAGACTCGGAGTGTTTGGGTTCCAGTCCATGTAGTGAGACTGGGAGTGTTTGGAATCGGGTCCATGTAGTGAGACTGGGAGTGTTTGGGTTCCAGTCCATGTAGTGAGACTGGGAGTGTTTGGAATCGGGTCCATGTAGTGAGACTGGGAGTGTTTGGGTTCCAGTCCATGTAGTGAGACTGGGAGTGTTTGGGTTCCGGTCCATGTAGTGTGACTGGGAGTGTTTGGGTTCCGGTCCATGTAGTGAGACTGGGAGTGTTTGGAATCGGGTCCATGTAGTGAGACTGGGAGTGTTTGGGTTCCAGTCCATGTAGTGAGACTGGGAGTGTTTGGGTTCGGGTCCATGTAGTGAGACTGGGAGTGTTTGGGTTCGGGTCTCCATGCAGTGAGACTGGGAGTGTTTGGGTTCGGGTCCATGTAGTGAGACTGGGAGTGTTTGGGTTCCAGTCCATGTAGTGAGACTGGGAGTGTTTGGAATCGGGTCCATGTAGTGAGACTGGGAGTGTTTGGGCTCGGGTCCATGTAGTGAGACTGGGAGTGTTTGGGTTCGGGTCCATGTAGTGAGACTGGGAGTGTTTGGGTTCGGGTCTCCATGTAGTGAGACTGGGAGTGTTTGGAATCGGGTCCATGTAGTGAGACTGGGAGTGTTTGGGTTCGGGTCTCCATGTAGTGAGACTGGGAGTGTTTGGAATCGGGTCCATGTAGTGAGACTGGGAGTGTTTGGAATCGGGTCCATGTAGTGAGACTGGGAGTGTTTGGGTTCCAGTCCATGTAGTGAGACTGGGAGTGTTTGGGTTCCGGTCCATGTAGTGAGACTGGGAGTGTTTGGGTTCCAGTCCATGTAGTGAGACTGGGAGTGTTTGGGATCGGGTCCATGTAGTGAGACTGGGAGTGTTTGGGTTCCAGTCCATGTAGTGAGACTGGGAGTGTTTGGGTTCTAGTCCATGTAGTGAGACTGGGAGTGTTTGGGTTCCAGTCCATGTAGTGAGACTGGGAGTGTTTGGAATCGGGTCCATGTAGTGAGACTGGGAGTGTTTGGAATCGGGTCCATGTAGTGAGACTGGGAGTGTTTGGAATCGGGTCCATGTAGTGAGACTGGGAGTGTTTGGGTTCCAGTCCATGTAGTGAGACTGGGAGTGTTTGGAATCGGGTCCATGTAGTGAGACTGGGAGTGTTTGGGTTCGGATCTCCATGTAGTGAGACTGGGAGTGTTTGGGTTCTAGTCCATGTAGTGAGACTGGGAGTGTTTGGGTTCGGGTCTCCATGTAGTGAGACTGGGAGTGTTTGGGTTCGGGTCTCCATGTAGTGAGACTGGGAGTGTTTGGAATCGGGTCCATGTAGTGAGACTGGGAGTGTTTGGGTTCCAGTCCATGTAGTGAGACTGGGAGTGTTTGGAATCGGGTCTCCATGTAGTGAGACTGGGAGTGTTTGGGCTCGGGTCCATGTAGTGAGACTGGGAGTGTTTGGAATCGGGTCCATGTAGTGAGACTGGGAGTGTTTGGGTTCGGGTCCATGTAGTGAGACTGGGAGTGTTTGGAATCGGGTCCATGTAGTGAGACTGGGAGTGTTTGGGTTCTAGTCCATGTAGTGAGACTGGGAGTGTTTGGGTTCTAGTCCATGTAGTGAGACTGGGAGTGTTTGGGTTCCAGTCCATGTAGTGAGACTGGGAGTGTTTGGGTTCCAGTCCATGTAGTGAGACTGGGAGTGTTTGGGTTCCAGTCCATGTAGTGAGACTGGGAGTGTTTGGGTTCTAGTCCATGTAGTGAGACTGGGAGTGTTTGGGTTCCAGTCCATGTAGTGAGACTGGGAGTGTTTGGGTTCTAGTCCATGTAGTGAGACTGGGAGTGTTTGGGTTCGGGTCCATGTAGTGAGACTGGGAGTGTTTGGGTTCCAGTCCATGTAGTGAGACTGGGAGTGTTTGGAATCGGGTCCATGTAGTGAGACTGGGAGTGTTTGGGTTCTAGTCCATGTAGTGAGACTGGGAGTGTTTGGGTTCTAGTCCATGTAGTGAGACTGGGAGTGTTTGGGTTCGGGTCTCCATGTAGTGAGACTGGGAGTGTTTGGGTTCTAGTCCATGTAGTGAGACTGGGAGTGTTTGGGTTCTAGTCCATGTAGTGAGACTGGGAGTGTTTGGGTTCCGGTCCATGTCGTGAGACTGGGAGTGTTTGGGTTCGGGTCCATGTAGTGAGACTGGGAGTGTTTGGGCTCGGGTCCATGTAGTGAGACTGGGTGTGTTTGGAATCGGGTCCATGTAGTGAGACTGGGAGTGTTTGGGTTCCGGTCCATGTAGTGAGACTGGGAGTGTTTGGGTTTGGGTCCATGTAGTGAGACTGGGAGTGTTTGGGCTCGGGTCCATGTAGTGAGACTGGGTGTGTTTGGAATCGGGTCCATGTAGTGAGACTGGGAGTGTTTGGGTTCGGGTCCATGTAGTGAGACTGGGAGTGTTTGGGCTCGGGTCCATGTAGTGAGACTGGGTGTGTTTGGAATCGGGTCCATGTAGTGAGACTGGGAGTGTTTGGGTTTGGGTCCATGTAGTGAGACTGGGAGTGTTTGGGTTTGGGTCCATGTAGTGAGACTGGGTGTGTTTGGAATCGGGTCCATGTAGTGAGACTGGGAGTGTTTGGGTTCGGGTCTCCATGTAGTGAGACTGGGAGTGTTTGGGTTCCAGTCCATGTAGTGAGACTGGGAGTGTTTGGGTTCGGGTCCATGTAGTGAGACTGGGAGTGTTTGGGTTCGGGTCCATGTAGTGAGACTGGGAGTGTTTGGGTTCGGGTCTCCATGTAGTGAGACTGGGAGTGTTTGGGTTCGGGTCTCCATGTAGTGAGACTGGGAGTGTTTGGGTTCGGGTCCATGTAGTGAGACTGGGAGTGTTTTGGTTTTTCCAAAATTAGCTAAGAGATTATGTTAGAGTGTACGTATTCTCATCGAATCTCAGCGGGCATTTTGTTGGAGCATGTCCTGCTGATTTTGGGTTGCAGGTGATGGGAATCAAGGAGTAAGTCAGGTTGAAAGTAAACAACGCCAAGACTGGAGCAGAGGAAGGGTGAGAGAGGCAAAGGGCAAAATAAGGAGCAAGAAAGAAGAACTGAAACACAGAGCCAGCAGAGAGATGAAGCAACTGCAAGGTAGTGCACCTCGTTAGAAATGAGAAACAGCATCTGGACAAGACTGAGTAAAGCACTGAGTGAGTCAACAGTTGAGGGTAGTCACACAAATTCTGCAGTCTGGTATGAGACTGCCACACAGAGGGGTTGAGATGATATCATTAACTGATGCGGAGATGCCAGGCGTTGGACTGGGGTGGACAAAAATGAGAAGTCGCACAACACCAGGTTATAGTCCAACAGATTTATTTAAAATTACAAGCTTTCGGAGCTGTCGCCCCTTCCTCAGGTAGAGTTACTGTGAGACAATCTACCAGAATTCACAGAATATAAACACAGAGAAAATGCATTCAATCTTTCCCTACATCAAAGACACACTAAGAGCACAGCCAAGACAATGAGATGTGTCCCAGGGGGTCCAACGTGTCAAAACACCTGCTGGCTGCATATCCTCTCCATTTGGATTTGTTTCTTGTGTTTGTTTCTTGTGTTTGTTTTTTTAAAAAGCTGGAAAGACCGGCAACGATGTCAAGTCACGTTCTGTATCGTGACATGAACCCGATATCCCGATTGAGGCTGTCCTCATGAGTGCGGAACTTGGCTATCAGTTTCTGCTCGATGATTTTGCGTTGTCGTGTATCCTGAAGGCCGCCTTGGAGAACGCTAACCCGCAGATCCGAGGCTGAACGCCCTTGACTGCTGAAGTGTTCCCCGACTTAAAGGATGCCCCAGAGCATGGTACATCGGCGAGACCATGCAGACACTGAGACAACGTATGAACGGACACCGCGCGACAATCGCCAGGCAGGAGGGTTGCCTCCAGTCGGGGAACACTTCAGCAGTCAAGGGCATTCAGCCTCGGATCTGCGGGTTAGCGTTCTCCAAGGCGGCCTTCAGGATACACGACAACGCAAAATCATCGAGCAGAAACTGATAGCCAAGTTCTGCACTCATGAGGACGGCCTCAATCGGGATATCGGGTTCATGTCACGATACAGAACGTGACTTGACATCGTTGCCGGTCTTTCCAGCTTTTTAAAAAAACAAACACAAGAAACAAACACAAGAAACAAACCCAAATGGAGAGGATATGCAGCCAGCAGGTGTTTTGACACGTTGGACCCCCTGGGACACATCTCATTGTCTTGGCTGTGCTCTTAGTGTGTCTTTGATGTAGGGAAAGATTGAATGCATTTTCTCTGTGTTTATATTCTGTGAATTCTGGTAGATTGTCTCACAGTAACTCTACCTGAGGAAGGGGCGACAGCTCCGAAAGCTTGTAATTTTAAATAAATCTGTTGGACTATAACCTGGTGTTGTGCGACTTCTCATCATTAACTGAGGCATTTACCAACACTGCAACCCTGAGGTGTGATTCTGCTTTGATACGTACTCCAGAATGTGTTATTTATACTAAATAAAATTATAGCAGTGATTTTCTTTATTACCCATTCCATTGCTCATTAAGTTTTGCAATTAAGTCAGAAGTAATGTTGGTATTCGATCCACTGAGGACTATCACAGCCTCTGTACACTAGAGTATCATCTGAGTTCAAAGGAACATTTCTGTTTGCACACAAGACAGAACGCAAAGAAAAGCTGGGAAATGCTTTCATTTGGGTTCAAGACGATTCTTTTAATGAAAAGTAGGAGGATGTCTGCTTCTCCCATACTTAATGTTCTGCCAATTAAATTATGTGTCTGGGAGACTTGCGGTGTCTGAGAATGCGATTCTTTTAGTGGGTCACTGATTATGGAGAAAATCAGGCATTCTCCTGTACTGTTTGCAGTCATCTCCATGCACACACTTGTTTATTAAAAACAGGAGATGCAGCAAATACGGGGAAAAGACAACGGAAAAAGTCATATTCAGCAAATGTTTGATCGTAGTGTGGGATCAGTGGACAGATAACTAGACTACCACTCTTCTGTTTAAGGGTATGACTCTTATACCAGCACCAGTTTGATGCTGAATGTTAAGGTATGTGTAGAGTGCATCTTTCTTCAGTATGGCACTTACCAAATCACATTTGCAGTTTGAATCAGTGCCCAATAAACAGGCAGGTCTTCAAGATAAAGGGTTCTGCTGAACTCTATAGGGTTTATAAATGATATAATTGCCGGTGCGGTTACATAATCTTAGAAATGACTGTAGACCATTGAGGGGTTAACTGAGCATTGCTTCATGTTTTCAGGAGTTATTAAGCAGGCTCGTTAAACCCCCCCCCCACCCCACCCACCCCCCACATTTTACTGTTCCCTGGAGCTCTGCCAAAATGTGTGTTTTAACACCTGCACAGCAGGCCATCCAATGAAGCAGCAGAATCCATAACCTGGACTGTCATCTGTGAACTACAATAATGAGCCAGTTAAGCAGCTGAGATCGTGCTGGGAACATTTGGGCAGCAGTGTACTGAGCAGCATTCCTGAAGAATAAAGCATTGCAGGCAGATGTATGCTCGGCACTGGGAGCCCTGCTGGTAGGGCGAGGGGGAGAAGAAGGACACGCTTATTGGGAACGATGGCCACCTCACCTCCCAGAAGCGCCTGGGGCATGGGAGGAGGTCAGTGATAAGAATAAATGCTGTGCCCCAGACCTCGAGGAACTGGCAAGATGTTAGAGAAAATATATTAAAAAACCTTAAGAATTCTACTAAGCTATCCCAACATCACTTTGCATTACGGGCACATGCTGCAAGTAGACAAGCCAAAATTTTAACCTTCCCATTATTGGACGATGCCAAGCAGCAAAATGAGATTAGCCAGTGCAGTACTTGCATAATTGAACCAGGGATGGAATGCTTTGTCTGAATGGGGAGACTTGGTATGTATGGTATAGTTAGAATTAGCAAATGGATACGGCAAAGGAGCACAGAAATCATCCCTGAAGACTCTTCACGTGGAGGATTTGTAGCAGGGCGGTATCTCTGGTCTCTATATACTTTCAATGTCTCTCTGCTACTCTTCTACATTGAACGGCAAGGTGGTCCTTCATCGCTGCCGGCCTGAATAGGAACTGGCTCCAACTGGTTTAAACCATTGACCCTTTCAAGGAGGCCACCCTGAAATTCATACTCGAGGAGACTGTCCAGCGTGGTGAAGTCAGAGCCTTCCTCACAAGCTCATGGCCCATCACAAGGTTCTTGTCCTGTAATGTTGACCTACTAAGGGACAGTTACACAGGCATACTCTCAAATTGAGTCGCATGCTAGAGCCCTACAACTAGTCAATACATTTACCCCGTCCACCAGGGCATCACTTGGAAGTAGTAATTACCTGTCACAAGTCAGGAGCAAAGTAGAAGCACAGAGTAGCACCATGAGGGCATCATGCTGACACCAAACAGGGGATGAAATAAATGCACCGCGCTTGATTTGAACATTGCCCTGAGTATTTATTTGTCATTGGTTAGAATGAAGCAGGAGCCCAGCATAAGATGGGACTCAGTTGGTATCTGAGGAACTGCAAAGTGTTGGAGAAGGTGGTTTGAGGTAGGTTACTTTCCAGAGGTAGATTGCAGCTTTAAGAAGTGATCTAGTTGTGACATTCATTGGAAGGGGTCCTGAATTAGTACCTGGCTCGCCATACCTCCTCGCTTTATTTCTGGCTCTGCAGCAAATTTCCTGATGTCACTTCCAACCTTCTTTCTTTACCATGGCTTTGCCACCTCATTCTTTGGTCTCCACGGTGAGGCCTAATGCAGGGTAACGTTCTGGAGCATGCAGAAGATGGCAATCAATTGTGAGGATCTGGGAGGTTGTATTATAAGGAGCCCCCAATGTTTCAAGTCACCTGAACCATTGATTTATAATTCTGATTGTCGCACCAATTTTTTTTTTTTACATTTGTACTCTGCAAGGGTATCATGAGCCATGGTGTAGGGACTAGCCTTCGTCTCCAGGGATCACCTTTCCGTTCTTCCTTCCTCTTTAAATGAGCGGCACAGCGAGAGCTTGTGGGGAAGCAGGTCATCAGCCCGCCTGATGCTGTGCTGGGCGTTGAGAGAGCAAATACAATTTGGACGTTGAGGGAATAAAAAAAGCCTTTTGGTTCATGTAGGGATAGCCTTGTGTACAGGGGCCCCAATGGCAACATGGGTGCAGTCAATGCCCCTCTGTGCACTGGGAAAGGCAAGCGGGCATCTGGAATTGTGTTGTCCTCTCACATTGCTGTTGTCGGCCCGCGGTGAAAGTCAGTGTCCCTGCTGGCGTCCTTGATACACCTGGGGGCTGACACTGTGGATGTTGCCAGTGCTGGTGCGGAAGGAGCCAGATGCAATAAAAATTAACAATCGTGGCAGCCACTGGCAGTCTGCCTGGATGGTAGATCTTGTCCGTGGGTCTTCCCGAAGGAGATGATGCAGCTCCCTCCCACCCTCCTTGCTACGCATCCGCCTCCTTCAGCACATCTCTTCCATTAGTCCCAGACTGCAACGCTGGGGATGGTAGACTGAGGGGGTAAAACTGGGCTTCGTCAGTAGCCCGAAGCGGGCTCATCATGAATCAGGCGGCTCGTTTTACGCTGCGCCTGATTTTCTTTTCCATTAAGGATGGATTTCACCTGCTGACTGTGTGCTGTACCGCGGGATCTGCTGGTATCACCATAAGTCAAACCATTCCTGCTCTAACTGGTCCTCCAGTGCCAATTGCATTGCTGGTGGAGCTCGAGTATACAGCACTTTACCTGCCAATAACAGCTAGCAAACAGACCGCAGCCTGTACAGCAATGCTGCTCTCAGAGGAGTCTTAGAGACACACCACGTGTGTGATGTGTTAGCTTTGAGGCTTCGTACCCTTTCTACCAGCAGCAATGAATGCAACTAACGTGGTAATGTGTGGTACGTCCCCCTCCCTGAATTACTGCACTACAGGTGTGGCTGTCCAGCACGGACAGAAATCACCCCGCTATAATGGTCAATGCTGACCGTGCTTGGCGTTACTTTCACTCACGGAAAGCGCCCCCCCCCCCATGCCGTGTAACGTGCCTCAGTTATGTGTGTGTGGGGGGGGGATTCTGTGGCACCGGCAGCTGTTTGGGAGTCGCAATGGTAATCATTTCTGGCTGCCAGAGCTTCCAATGGGGCGCAGATTGGGGTGGCGAATGCAGTCTGGGGTGGGGGCAGCAGTCTGACGTGTGTCTGTGAGGACCACTGGGCCTGTGTGGACTCCTCTCACCCTGGGCCTGTGTGGACCCCTCTCACCCTGGGTCTGTGGACTCCTCTCACCCAGGGCCTGTGTGGACTCCTCTCACCCTGGGTCTGTGGACTCCTCTCACCCTGGGCCTGTGCGGACTCCTCTCACCCTGGGCCTGTGCAGACTCCTCTCACCCTGGGCCTGTGCGGACTCCTCTCACCCTGGGCCTGTGTGGACTCCTCTCACTCTGGGCCTGTGTGGACTCCTCTCACCCTGGGCCTGTGTGGACCCTCTCACCCTGGGCCTGTGGACTCCTCTCACCCTGGGCCTGTGCGGACTCCTCTCACTCTGGGCCTGTGAGGACCCTCTCACCCTGGGCCTGTGTGGACTCCTCTCACTCTGGGCCTGTGCGGACTCCTCTCATTCTGGGCCTGTGTGGACTCCTCTCACTCTGGGCCTGTGAGGACCCTCTCACCCTGGGCCTGTGTGGACTCCTCTCACTCTGGGCCTGTGCGGACTCCTCTCACCCTGGGCCTGTGTGGACTCCTCTCACTCTGGGCCTGTGTTGACTCCTCTCACCCTGGGCCTGTGTGGACCCTCTCACCCTGGGCCTGTGGACTCCTCTCACCCTGGGCCTGTGCGGACTCCTCTCACTCTGGGCCTGTGAGGACCCTCTCACCCTGGGCCTGTGGACTCCTCTCACCCTGGGCCTGTGCGGACTCCTCTCACTCTGGGCCTGTGAGGACCCTCTCACCCTGGGCCTGTGGACTCCTTTCACCCTGGGCCTGTGGACCCTCTCACCCTGGCCCTGTGCGGACTCCTCTCACCCTGGGCCTGTGCGGACTCCTCTCACCCTGGGCCTGTGGACTCCTCTCACCCTGGGCCTGTGAGGATCCCTCTCACCCTGGGCCTGTGAGGACCCCACTCATGCTCAGTTGAGGGGGAGACTCTTAAGCCGAGAGACAGCTGATCAGCACTGACATTTCCTTCCCGTGCCACGTTCACTTCCATACAGCAAATTAACAACGAAGGTCACGCCTGCTTCGGTACTGCTTTAAATCGCTAAGAGGTCAAATTCCGTTACCTTCACACCGTACACTGCTTGTGCTGCTTCTATGCATGCATTCCAATTTTGTTTATTTTTGTTTGTTTTATTTGGCAGTTTTCTCTCTCTGCCGTCCAACCTCTTGCTCCTGACTGCTGTCCGCCAATGGTTTCGTGGCTAACGGCCCTTTACCCGAGGTGGCTATCCTTCCTGTAGAGATGGTTATTCTACCACAGGAGGCAGAGCACCCAGCCCAATCCTGTCCTGACCAATGTTCCATCTCATTTATTTTTTCGTGTGAGGTCACTTTAAATTTGCTATGTGGTCACGCATGTGTGGTGTCTTCCAGCGGAAACAGCTTGTGAGCAGCCTGCGTGCGACCTCCCGATCGATGCACGGCTGTGTGCCTGCGCACCTTAGGGGGAACGTTGGCCCTGAACCGTCATTCGCCTGCCCGGTGTCGACCAAGGGTCGGCGGACAGTGGTCAGGAGCAGGAGCCTGGGCCTATGTTTTTTCTCCTGCCTTGTCCCGGGAGCGCTGAGGCCTGTTGTCGGGCCCCAGTTGCAGACTGGCCTAAGCTTGGCTAACTCAGTTGTGGAGCAGTGATTGAACCCAGGGCCTGTGAATTCTACCGGTTTCAGTTGACGGGCTTGACTCATCCTTTTGGAATTGTTCAGATTGCGTGGGAGTTATTTTTCACCATCGTGTCTGTGCCGGCTTTTTGAAAGAGCTGTCCGATTAGTCCCACCTCCCCCCTGTCCTTTCCATTCAATCCTAAAAACGGTTGCTTTCCAAGTATTTATCCAATTCTCTTTTGAAAATTATTATTGAATCTGCTTCCACCGCCCTTTCAGGCAACGCATTTCAGATCACAACAACCCGCTGCGCAAAAAAAGTCTCCCCTTTTCTGCTGTCAAGCGCGGCAGACAGAAATGCTGAAAGGATACAGCGCTGTGGAACAGAGACACATCCCGCGAGCAAATCCGTGTTCTTAATGGTTGAACACAAACATTGGCTGGTACAAACACCACAGCATCTTTCCTTTGCACTGGCTTCATTTAAATTTCAATCATAACCAAAGACAGCATTTTACTTCTGTTATCACTTAATAAAACAAAAATAGTTTATTGGTGTAACCCTGGCTATGAAGCATTGAGAAGAAGCATAAATCTGTTTTGATCCCACTGGCACAATGACATTCACTGTCATTTCCCAAGTGCCTCAGTTGTAATTAGATTCACCACGAGAAAGGACTATTTCTCGATGGCTGACATTAACGGTTAAGATTAGCAACACACTTAATTATTTGTTGATTTAATTTTATTAATACAAGCCGGGGAGCTGCTCCAACATCCCTGCCCCAATGCTCAGCCCCTCACACAATATTTCTGGTTTCAAAATAAAAATTAATTTCCTAATATAGCAAAGGCTATTTTGAAATTACTTTTCTGGAAGCAAATATTTCAATTGCAGCTGTTGAAAGGGGAGGAAATAACTTTCTCAGGTGGCATTAAAATAGAATTACATCGAATTTACAGCATGGAAATTCGGCCCAACAGATCCCGTGCCGGTGTTTACGCTCCACACGAGCCTTCTTCAGCTCACCCTATCAGCATATCCTTCTATTCCTTTCTCCCTCATGTACTTATCTAGCTTCCCCTTAAAGGCATCAAGTACACAAAGCTCATCGGCTAATTTCCTACTGATGCCCTTTTTGTTTCACGTGCACTGTTTATCAAAGTTACGAGAGTCACACGGGGTTGTGACTGCTCGGAGCCCTGCGACACTTACCCCTGGGTGCAGTTGGCATGGCAAGGGTGGCACTCGTGGTTGGAGTCGGCGTATTTGAAGATGAAGCCCCTGGCACCGTGAAGTCCGTCGGGACACTTCTCCACGCAGTTGGGGCCGTCCTTGTAGTGGGAGCACTTGGTGCAATGGTCAGGGCCCTGACAAGCCAGAAGCAAACAAACACCTTACATCTCTTGCTTGAACCAACAGAAAACAGGCGACAGTGACGAGCACCGTTCTGTTTTTTACAGCAAACTAAACAAAACTACCAGACGATTGCTATGTTTTTATTTTCATCTGAGAAAATTCAAATATTCCTGTATTTCACCCGCCCCCCCCCTCCGTCCCTCACAGGGAGAGAGAGAGAGAGAGAGGGTCCGTGGATCTAGCCAGCAAAAGGGAGAGGCGACGCAAAATAAAAATTGCTTCAACCTGTGACATGTGCACAAATATCTTCTTTTTAAACTATTGCTTTTCGGTCTTGGATCCCTAGACTCCCACCAACAAGAGGGTCTCCTGAAAACTCCTTGACTAGTGGGCAGGGTCGGGTTGCCAACTCTGGTTGGACGTATTCCTGGAGGTTTCCTCACATGACCTCCCACTGCCCCGCCCCAGTCAAACAATCTTATTTTTTTATCCTTCTCCCAATAATTTTATAACTAATAAATGAAATATACACACAACTGGTTTTGATGCCCCTACGATTGTTCTCCCAAGGTTTGCTCGCGGCGGTGTCGGGGAGATTAATCTTCAATTCCTGGAGGCTCCAGGGCAATCCTGGAGGGTTGGCGTCCCTAAGCCAGGGTGAAGCCAGGAGGCAGCAGACTTGCGGTTGCTGTATTTTTTTTTAATCCTCTGACTGTTAAAGAACACGGTGGCATAGTGGTTAGCACTGGTGCCTCACAGCGCCAGGGACCCGCGTTCGAATCTGACCTCGGGTGACTGTCTGTGTGGAGTTTGCACATTATCCCCGTGTCTGTGTGGGTTTCCTCCCACAGTCCAAAAATGTGCGGGTTAGGTTGATTTGGCTATGATAAATTGACCCTTAGTGTTAGGGGGGGATTAAATATGTGGGGTTATGGGGATAGGATGGGATATGTTAGGGGGAATTAAATACGTGGGGTTACGGGGGTAGTGTGGGATATGTGTACTGTGGGGATTAAAGCAGGGACAGGGTACTGGATTTGGATGATCAGCCATGATCGTATTGAATGGTGGAGCAGGCTCGACGGGCCGAATGGCCTACTCCTGCTCCTAGATTCTATGTTTCTATGTTTACAGTTTAAAAAAAAACGCACACGCAAAAGCACTGTTGCTTTTAGCAACTGGAGCAGGCTCGGCTCAGCCGTGCACAGTGGTTGAGATGTCAGCCCTGGCTCAGTGGGTCAGACTCTTGCCTCTGAGTTAGAAAGTTGTTGGGTTCAAGTCCCACTCTGGAGACTTGAGCATGTAATCCAGGCTGACACTCCCAGTGCAGTACTGAGGGAGTGCTGCACTGTCAGAGGTGCTGTTTGTCGGATGAGACGTTGAACTGAGGCCCCGTCTGCTCTCTCAGGTGGACATTAAAAAATCCCATGGCACTATTCTGAAGAAGAGCAGGCTTCAGCTCTGAGAGATGTTACAACAGGTCTCAGTGGTCCGGGGCTGGAGGAGGAGAAATCAGCT
Organism: Squalus acanthias; assembly: GCA_030390025.1. NCBI lineage: Eukaryota > Metazoa > Chordata > Chondrichthyes > Squaliformes > Squalidae > Squalus > Squalus acanthias. The sequence continues at coordinate 110,199,513 of CM059427.1, read as the reverse complement.
GCTGTTTCTGCTCCTGATCGCCATCTACTGAGCTCTGGGCTGGGAGGTGTATCTATCTATGGGTGCCGGGCGAGAACAGAATCAGGATTGTGGCATGATGCATTTCATAGCCAATCACTGTCTACATTACCACATGATGCATTTCATAGCCAATCACTGTCTACATTACCACATGAAGTGTGGTCACTTAGATTGGGTACTGAACAGGAACCAGCAATCCTGGGAACAGTACCCCAGCAACCAACAACACCTTCTGAAGATGAGTGAACAAAAAAAGTTTCTTCTTAAAACAAAAACAGGTGCAGAAATGCAGACCCACCGCTAATGTGAAAACTAATAGGTCAATTCAAATTTTGGGGGTGGTCTTATTTGCATCTGCAGAATGTAATGTTTCATGAGGTACAGTAATGCCACTGAATGGGAGTGATTCCGGGATTCAGCCTCCCCTTCCAAGAGCGAGACTCGCAGGGGATGCATCGTGAGAAATCCCAGGCGTGCATCCATCCTTTCCCTTTCAAAGGATGGAAGATTCACAGGCTGCGTGTCCACAATGCCCAGTCATGTGCTGCTCCCCCCCGCCCGGTAGCACTAAATCCCAGAACCACCCCTGATCACTGGCCTTTCGCACTCTTAAAGGGGAACTGTCCTTGAGCGACTTGTCTTGCAGCACCGGTTTTACTGGGGAGTGTGAAACAGCTGGGGTGACTGGTGCTTTCCCCGGTATGGCGGTGTTAGCGAGCAGTGCCAGGTGACAACTCAACAACATCAACTTGCATTCGAATAGCGCCTTTCAACGTAGTAAAACATGCCATGGTGCTTCACAGGAGTGTAATCAAACTCCATCGCTTAAAGTTAAAAAAAAACCTAGTGCCTCATTGTTCAGAAACTCAAATGATGACTTATGGATGAATATAGCGGTTATGAATTGTGGCGACTGTGGAACATTGCAGTTTCAGTATCGCAAATCAATTTATAGGCCTCTCTGACCACTCACTGTCTGAAATGTTATCCATTTAATTTATTAATTCACTACAATCTCCCCTCCCCGCCCCAAGGACATAATGAAACATTATTTACCCCATCAAAATTTCATTAAAAGAACAGTTTTGCTATATCAGGAACCATCTTTAATGATGATAATTGGATTTCAATGTCAAACATTTCATTATGAATGCGATTGCATTATGACAATACTCCACTGCACTGCAAAAAAATCGTGGCTTTTTGGCCTCGGGAGGTGCTATTTTGAGTTTGTTGGGTGAGAGAAGCAGCATCAATTTGCAAGCGAAGGTTTCACGCCCAGTGACGCTGGCCTCAGCTGTTAAACCCTCGGGGACAGAAGATAAATAAATGGGCGTGCTGTAAATTGGGTAATTTTCTGCGGGATTGGATTTCACAGGAGCAGTGACAAATTTCCACAGCTTCCACTGACGCAGCGCTGGACTCTTGCTGTTCACTAATAATATTGACAGAAACCTTTACATTGCTTGGAACAGAAAGCGAAGGCAAGGCATCAGCAAAAGATGCACAGTCCCTGCAAAAATGACCCCAACCGCCGGACTGTGCCTGCGGGTAAAGTGAAACAGTAACTGGTCTCCGGCATTGCCAGAGCAAACGATTCCTTATGTCTTGTGAAAATCAAATGATCACTAACACCAGCTTTCAGTGGAACTACTATTCCCCATGTTAGATGGGACTCTCGTGACTGGATTATCAAGAGTCCCCAAACATCTTTCTTCACCTCTCTTATTTTAAATTGAGAATTTTTTCAAATCAATTATGGCTGCTCTCCCTACCCAGAGCCCCGACTCGCCCCGCTCTCCCTACCCAGAGCTCTGACTCCGCCCAACTCCCTCCACCCATGGCCCTGACTCCCCCGCCCCCCCCGTCCAGGGCCCTGACTCCCCACCCAGGGCCCAGACTCCCCCCCCACCCCTGGGCCCTGACTCCCCCCACCCAGAGCCCCGACTCGCCCCGCTCTCCCTACCCAAAGCTCTGACACCGCCCGACTCCCTCCACCCCTGGGCCTTGACTCCCCCCACCCAGGGCCCCGTTTCCCCCCCTGCCCAGGGCCCTGACTCTCCCACCCAGGGCCCCGATCCCCCACCCCGCCCAGGGCCCCGATCCCCCACCCCGCCCAGGGCCCTGACTCCCCCCACCCAGGGCCCCGATCCCCCACCCACCCACCCAGAGCCCAACTCCCCCCACCCAGGATCCCGACTCCCTCCACCCATGGCCCCGACTCCCTCCCACCCAGGGCCCTGCTCCACCCCCCATCCCTAGGCCCTGACTCCCCCCACCCAGGGCCCCGATTCCCCCGCCCAGGGCCCTGACTCTCCCACCCAGGGCCCCGATCCCCCCCCACCCTGGGCCCCGATCCCCCCCCACCCAGGGCCCCGATCCCCCCCCCCCACCCAGGGCCACGATTCCCCCCCACCCTGGGCCCCGATCCCCCCCCACCCTGGGCCCCGATCCCCCACCCCGTCCAGGGCCCTGACTCCCCCCACCCAGGGCCCCGATCCCCCCCCCCCACCCAGGGCCCTGATTCCCCCCCACCCTGGGCCCCGATCCCCCACCCCGCCCAGGGCCCTGACTCCCCCCACCCAGGGCCCTGATCCCCCACCCACCCACCCAGAGCCCAACTCCCCCCACCCAGGATCCCGACCCCCACCCACCTGGGCCCCGACTCCCCCACCCAGGGCCCCGACTCCCTCCATCCAGGGCCCCGACTCCCCCCCACTCAGGGCCCCGGCTCCTCCACCCAGGGCCCCGACTCCCTCCATCCAGGGCCCCGACTCCCCCCCACCCAGGGCCCCGACTCCTCACTAGCATCCTTGTCTGAAATTCTTTTTCTGCTATTTTAATGGATGTTTTGACCCATTTAAGATAAATTGGAACCTATTGACCCGCAGTGTAAGTAATCATGCAAAATCACATCTTTTTTGAAATGCCTGTTTTTGTGAGTATCGTGTTCATTCAATAAAATAATATTCCAATTATATTACCAGAAGGAAGAGGCAAAGAAAAGCAACAATAAATATGCACATCTGTAATATAATAAACCCACATATATGTGGGAGAGATCCAGTTATACATTAACCAGTTTGGGTCTTGATTGTATCCAATTAAAGCAAGGCCACCAGCATAAACTTGCTGTGCACGTGCAACGTGTGTACGCCTCATTAACTCTTTAGACTGCATGGGTGAGATCAACAGGTTTTCTACTGCTTAATATCTGCAAAAATAACCATCTAGAAAATTACAGCGTGCAATATGCTAAAGACAGTGAAGTATCCAACACCATTAGTGCTATACCGCATCCAAAAGAGATTAATCAACAGCAGCATTGTCAGACTCTCAATAGTTTTTTTTAAGTTTAATACAGTAGAGTCAGAGGATAATCACTTTGCAATTTCTAATTGATGTGAACTCACCTTCCTTTCCCAGTAATGGCATCCCATCGACTAATTCATATGGTTGTACTTAATTCTGTGAATATCTGAATCTCCTGGCGTTGCATTTACTCAACCGCTTACCCTTGTCTGACCCATTATCATCTATCAGGGAGCCAGTTTTACTAACACTGATCACAGCATATAGGAACTAGTTAATGGACAATTATCTGTGTGGGGCGGGATCTTTGCTTGGTGATCAACCCATTGCTCATACATTCAACACATTTTGCTTCATAAAATCTACAGAACAAAGGGGTTATTGGCCAGCAGCATCCATATCAAAAGGTTTTCATTGCAAACTCTTCCTATTCTACTTTGCAAATAAATCGGATGCGCTAGTAAATATTGGTGGGGTCGGCAAGGCTAATAGAGAGTCTCTGGGTTGGCCTATCTGAAGTCCACTCCAAATGAAAACAATATGATGTGGCGCTGATTAATGGGAACACCTTTTATAAGACTTTTAAAACAAGGTGAACCCTCAATGAAATGATGGAATTACATTTTCAGCATGATCCATGCTTCCTAGAGTTTGTGATAGGTGTAAGTCAATGGAAAGTGCAACACTCAACGTTCTATAGATATCAGATGGTTTAGGCTGTTTTAGCTGAAGCAACCGTATCTGCGCTTGATCACCAAAAGATAATTGAAGCATTTAGGCAGCAGAGTTATTAGACAATGGAGATGGTACAAGAATAGGGCACAAGGCTGATCCCTCGCATCAGAGGCTTGATTTATGAGACACGACATTAAACATTGTAGACCAGGTAAATGCACAACACTACTTTGTGGGTATGTCAAGGCAACACAAGAGGCCATAGGCTAAAGCTGATGAAAGGTCAATTTAGGATAGGTATAAGGAGCTACCTCTTCATCCAAAGATTGATCAACACTTGGAATGGTTCACCAGGTAGGGTGGTGGAGGAAAAAGCCTGGGGTTGCACAACTGAGAGTTTGTGATTAAAGCAGAGACCACGACAACTTTCAAGAATAGGTCAGATCGGTGGTTGAAGGAAAAGGGTATAAAGGAATATGGGAAGAGGACTGGCACATGGGATTAGGACTCCTGCTCATGGACTGGTTGGGCTGTAACATCTATGTAATTCCATATCTCTCTACGCATGGCCTCTCTCATCTGCATTTGCCTTGTGCTCTTGTCTTCACCTGGTTCTTGTCCACTATTTATGCACCTCCATTCTTTGGCACGTAGCCACATTGTTTGGGCAACAAGCATAAAAATTCAGCGGGTCGTTCATCATATCAGCCCAAATACCATAAAGGAAGTGTTTTGACACATTTGCAAAACGTAGGGTGTGAACATTTTCAGCAAAAGAAACTCTACGTGATACAAAAGTAAAGGGAAACCCCACATTTCACATCATGTCCAAATCACTTATACAAATGACCACCTGCAGTAAGATGTCATTGGGATGTCACAGCTGGAAAGTGGCTCCTTACCGTTCCATGGCATGTTACCACATCTTCATCCATTTTCTCACACTGCTCATCACATTCCATGCAGACAGTGCCATTTGCAAATTCTCGAAAATCCCTGAATAAAATTTAAGCTCAGTATTATAAGGTGCACTTTAGAAGGCTTTGCATGACACATTTTTCTCTTAACAGTCTTTGTGGTTTTTACATTAAAATATAAGCTTGACAGCATTCACTGGGAGCAATTGTGCAACCAAAGAAGTGACTTTGCAAACGTGCACATGGATACACACTGCAGATACGCAGAAACACACCAGAGTTTCAGCAAGGACTATCAGCTTTTCATCCTGTTTTCTCAGATCTTCCTCGACTGATGGGAACAACTTCAAATTTTCAATTGTTTAACCAACATAAAAAAACAACTTGCAGAGGAGGAGATTTACCAGAATGGTACCAGGGATGAGGGACTTCAGTTATGTGGAGAGACTAGAGATGCTGGGATTGTTCTCCTTAGAGCAGAGAAGGTTAAGGGGAGATTTAATAGAGGTGTTCAAATTTATGAGGGGTTGTGATAGAGTAAATAGGGAGAAACTGTTTTCACTGGCAGGAGGGTCAGGAACCAGAGGACACAGATTTAAAGTCATTGGTAAAAGAGCCAGGGGAGAGTTGAGGAGAATTTTCTTTACGCAGTGAGTTGTTGTGATCTGGAACGCACTGCCTGAAAGGGCGGTGGAAGCAGATTCAATAATAACTTTCAAAAGGGAATTGGATAAATACTTGAAAAGGAAAAATTTGCAGGGCAATGGGGAAAGAGCAGGGAAGTGGGACTAATTGAATAGATCTTTCAAAGAGCCGGCACAGGCACAATGGGCCAAATGGCCTCCTCTGTGCTGTATCATTCTATGATTTATATAGAGTTTTTATACAAACAGTCCACAGCATATCACAGAGGTGTGGGGAAAATAGGCGACCAGCCAGGGGCAGGAGGATTAGGAGGGCTGGCTGAAAGCTTGGTTGAAGAGATGGGTTTTACAAAGGTTTGCAAAGGGGGAGAGAAAGGTGGAGCGGTTCATCTTTTTAGGAAATTTTCTTTTCCCTCAGCAATGAAAATATACAAGGTCTTCCTCTTATCCCGCAAAATCAAGCACAGGCACGATGAGCCCAATGGGCTCTTTCTGTGCTGGAAGTTCTAAGGAATTCAGCGTCAATGCACAAAAAAGAAAAATCATTGAGCAATTTTAAAAGGGGAGATCCAAATTCTGAATGTTAGCAAGTCAGAGTTTTAAAATGTGTCTGTCCAGCCCTCATGTTCTGTTCCCTAGGGCAGGTCCCATCTCAAGTCTCACACCAGATACTTGCACCACTTACTGGAGAGGAGCAGCCGAGGGAGTTTTGCATTGCCTTCCTCACAGTTTTATCTTTGATGTAAATGGACTTAGCTGGAGGAGGGGTAATTTCAGTGAGTTGAAAAGGGATTTTACCCAGGTGGATTGGAATCAAAAATTGGTAGGCAAAACAGTAATTGAACAAAGAGGAGATGGTTCGGGTACAGAGTAGACACATTCCCACAAGTGGGAAAGGAAGGGCATCCAAAACTAGTGCTCCCTGGATGACTAAAAATATGAAGGTTATAATGAGTCAGGAAAAGGAGGCTTATGATAAATGTTAGGCTCATAATACCAATCTGAATACAGAAACTGCAGAGGAGATCTAAAAAAGGGAATAAGAGGGGCAAAGAGGGTGTCTGAGAATAGATTAGCAACTAAGATAAAAGCGAACCCAAAAGTCTTTTCGAAGCATATAAATAATAAAATAATAGTCAAAGGAAGGGTGGGACCAATTCGGGATCAAAAAGGCGATCTTCTTGTGGAGGCAGAGGGCATGGCTGAGGTACTAAATGAGAACTTTGCATCTGTCTTCACTAGAGAAGAGGATGTTGCCAATGTAGCAGTAAAGGAGAAGCCAGCAGCGATATTGGACAGGATAAAAATAGATAAACAGGAGGTACTTAAAAGGTTGGCAGCGCTGAAAGTAGAAAAGTCACCCGGTCTGGATGGGATGTATCCTAGGTTACTGAGGGAAGTAAGGGTGCAAATTGCAGAGGCTCTGGCCACAATTTTCCAATCCTTCTTAGATATGGGGGTGGTGCCAGAGGACTGGAGGATTGCAATGGTTACTCCTTTGTTCAAAAAAGGGGAGATGGATAACTCTGCAATTACAGGCCAGTCAGTTTAACGTCGATGGTGGGGAAACTTTTCGAGACAATAATTCGAGACAAAATTAATTGGCAGTTGGAAAAATATGAGCTAATAAATGAAAGTCAGCAGGGTTTTGTCAAAGGCAAATCTTGTTTAATTAACTTGACTGAGTTCTTTGAAGTAATGGACGAAGAGGGTTGATAAGGGTAGTGTGGTTGATGTTGTGTATATGGACTTTAAAAAGGTGTTTCATAAAGTACCACATAATAGACTTCTTAGTGAAATTAAAGCCCATGGGATTAAAGGGTCAGTGACAGCGTGGCTACGAAATTGGCTATGGAACAGAAAGCAGAGAGTTATGGTGAACGGTTGTTTTTCAGACTGCAGGGAAGTATACAGTGGTGTCCCCCAGGGGTTGGGATTAGGACCACTACTCTTCTTGATATATATTAATGACCTGGACTTGGGTTTACAGGGCAAAATTTCAAAGTCTGCAGATAACATGAAACTCGTAAATGTAGTAAACAATGAGGAGGATAATGACAGACTTCAGGAGGACATACATACTGGTGAAATGGGCAGACTGGTGATAGGCAAAAGAACCAGAGGTGAAATGAGGAAAAAAATTACGCAGCGAGTTGTTATGATCTGGAATGCACTGCCTGAAAGGGTGGTGGAAGCAGATTCAATGATAACTTTCAAAAGAGAAATGGATAAATACTTGAAGGGAAAGATTTACAGGGCTATGGGGAAAGAGCAGGGGAGTGGGATTAATTGGATAGCTCTACCAAAGAGCTGGCACAGGCACGATGGGCCGAATGGCCTCCTTCTGTACTGTATTCTTCTATGATTCTATGTACCTTCTCTCCTAGGTGGGCTGAAACCAAGACTAAAGATCCAAGCTACCCTAACGATTGGCATGGGCCACCAGCACACATCGGACACAAGTGCCCCCCACTGGATGTCAACCCAGCATTCACAGCCGACGTTTCAGTCTCCGCTCATTGTCTGGATTGGGGCCTGAACCCAACTCTTCTGACTCAGAGGCAAGACCACCACCACTGAGCCAGTGGTCACTCTGCCTGCACACGAGTCCCCCACTGGATGTCAGCCCAGTATTTAGAGCCCAGGGGGGAGAAATTCATTATAGCCCCATTTGGGGCACTAAATTTTAAAAGTTGAGAAAATTAGTGCCAGGCGCTAACGTTTGTTAACTTTTTAAAAATTCAGTTTTGCGCTCCAGCAAGGAAGTGGAGCGCTAAATCAAGTTTGCCACTTCCTCCTTGGAGCGCAATTAGCAGCAGGCGGGGCGGAGACTTCAGCAGCGCTGCACACTGGGCCGTGCAGTGCTGCCGCGTTCAAAGGCTCCTTCCCTCCTTTAAAGGGAAGGGCCATCGCTGCAGGCTCTGCAATTTAAAAAGTACCTGCCTGGACCACCAAGGCAACCACGATCCCGCGCGATCAGCTCGGCACTCAAGCAGAGCGCCAGGCTGATCGATCGCGGGCAGGAACCGGCGAAAAAAACTGCAACAAGAAAGTTAAGTTTTTTTTTACTTACCTCGGCCACCTTGCCTTTAATCATCGCCCCTGAAGCGGCCGGCCGCCTGATAAACGCCTCCTGCAGCTGTCGGTGTTTTTGACCGGTGCTGCTGCAGGGGGCGGAAGTCAATTTCAGGTCCGGGGCAATGCGCACGCCGATGACGATGGCGAAGGAGATCGGGGCGCAACATCATAGCGCCACCGCAAAACCCCCGCCGAATATGGTGGGAGTCGATGTCAGTGCTGCGCCCGGTCGCAAGGCCATTAGCGCCCCCCAGGGGCGCTAACGGGAGGCGCAAAGGCACCCAATTTCACCCCCCAAATTCTAGTCAACGTTTGCTGGGACTGTCTGGAGTGGGGCTCGGCCATCCTCATATTACTGGGTGATGGGTCTTTTCCTTATTACATTAAGTTGCACTTTAACCTGGAAGTAGACACCTTCAGCAGATCCCCTCAACACCATCTCCAAACAGAGCAGTGCATGATCTGCTGGACAGCCTGTAGTGACCAGTAATACCAGGATGGGTCAGATGTCTCCATTCATCTCAGAGACTTGTCCCTCTTGGTTAAATGGTGCCGATCAGCCACTTTCAGAAAATATTAAGGACGTAATAAAGTGATTCCAAGTGGACACAGTTTCACTGGGAGTTTGTATTTTAATGAAAAAGTAATCGGATAAGCAGCTGGAAATGTGTAGTCAGATTTCAGGAGATAATGTCAATGGTTCCAAATGTATCCAACAGCATTTTCTAAACAAATTAAAGTCCTGATGGTTCTTTTCGCAGAGACAAATGATATGTAATAAGAATGTATTACATTGTAATGAAGCTCCTTTAATTAAAGACAATGTGCCAATGTTTGAATTCACAGCTGTATTCTTCATGATAAATAATAATTGTTAAATTTACTCCTACCAAGGGAAATGCATACTTCTAAATTCATCTCTATCCTTAAACTAATTCCATCTTATTCCTTTCATAATTAGGGGTTCTTAATTGGAAACACTCCATCCAGACTTCAACTCAAACCAAAGATGTGGCATTTTGTCAAATTGTACAAGCCTCATTTAGGTGAAACAAAATTGGGAAACAATTATTTTGCCACTACTTTAACAAAGGGATTGGGAGTGGAATTGTAAAATGAAAATAAAACACTATTTAAAAAAAAATGGGAAACCTGGGTGAAGGGGTAAGATCCACGGTGCCGGAAAAAGTGATGGAATAGGCCTACAATACTGGACAAGGTCCTTTGCGTAGGGCAATGCCTGTCATGCACCTAAACTACCTCAGGACACTGAAGATCACCACAGGATTTAGCGGTGTCCATGAGATCTGGGAGTAGAGTGGGGCCTCTGATGTAGGTGTTGTACAAAAAGGTAAAAAGACCTCAGCTGTTGGACTTCACATTCTAATCTTCCAAACATCGCACAGGTAACATCTCCCTGTGTCCAGGCACCATCATTTTCATGGAACTGTTGACTATCAGAAACAGCCCAAGTCCTCCAGCCACGAATCTTGTGTCCTGTTGTTATCCTGCTAAGACGGTGTGGAATGAGTGGGTTATGGAGCAAGCGCACTTGCCTGGTGCTATCAATATCGTTTGTCTTTATGTTTGTCTCTGGCAGGAGAAAACTGTCCTGCCTCTGAGTACTTTGAGAGGAGAGGTCAACTGGCAATATCTTTGGAGCCCCTTGTTCCCCTTATTCCATCCAGCAGACAATGACTTTGAAACTCCATGCGGGGTTCTCCCAGTCCCCTGACATAATTCCGGGGGAGACTGGCAGAGCTCCCAGAGAAATTGAGTAAACGGCTGGAATCAGCCACCTATGACAGCGGTGTCTCAGTGGGTGGCACTCTTATCTCTGAGCCAGAAGGCTGTGGGTTCAAGTCCCACTCCAGATACTTCAGCACAAAATCCAGGCTGACACTTCAGCACAGTACTGAGGGAGTGCTGCACTATCGGAGGTGCCGCCTTTCAGCTGTGACGTTAAACCGAGGCCCTGTCTGCCCTCACGGGTGGACATAAAAGATCCCATGACACTATTTGAAGAACAGCAGGGGAGTTCTCCCTGGTGTCCTGCCCAACATTTATCCCTTGACCAACATCACTAAAACAGATTATCTGATCATTTATCACATTACGGTTTGTGGGAGCTTGCTGTGCACAAATTGGCGGCTGCGTTTCCTACATTACAACAGTGACTACACTTCAAAAATACTTCATTGGCTGTAAAGCACTTTGGGACATCCTGAGGCTGTGAAAGGGGCTACGTTCTTTCTTTTCTTTTTCAGTTACATGTTGACTTTACCAAGTGAGCCATTGAGAGCGAAAGAATTGTTTTTTTCAGACTTACCCTTCATACAAGTTACAGGATTCAATGCAGGTCCTGCCTCTACGGAAGAATCTGCACGACAGGCACTGATTTGGGCCTGGACCCCAACAGCCATCATCAGAACACAGGACGTCACACATCATCCTGTCAGAAGCTGAGAAAGAAACAAGAATCTCACTCAGTAAACTTGCCTAGTTACCAGCACCCAAGACCGTCAACTTTATACTCAACCCCCACCAGGATGCAGAGTGACATACACACTGCTTGCGGACTCCCTTTTAATGGCAAACATGACGTGCCCTCTCTGTAACATGCTTCTTAACATAGGTTCCAAAAACAATGTCGGAAGATCCATTCTACCTCGAATTCAAAATATAAGCTAACGAAAGGCGTGGAATATAGATTGTGAGAAAAGTAAGGTGGATGATATGGAAGGTACAGCATGAGAAGCCATGGGATACAACTTATATCTGTGAGTGGCTGACCTAATAATCCACTGAACCAGCAAAGTTGCAAGCTATGGCCAGGATTACGACCAGCATAGGAATCCTGTTCCATTGTTCCTCATCATGAATTCTCTTTTTACCACGTAATAACTAAAATAATAAAAGTGAGATTGATTCTAAACACGTACAAAACTGTTGACGTCACTGCAAACTAGTTTTCCTCGCAGAGCTGCTTCTTGTTCATTGTGATCCTAGGCAGTCACTCGTCCTAAGCCAGGCTTGTCACAGACACCACAGACCTCACCAACATGTTCTACCCTCACAGCGGTCTTCCTGTTGTCACGGTAATGCTACACTACCATTTCAGCTTTGTTCTTCCATGAGGTCTTTTCCCAACTGTGCCCACTCTATCACTTTGTAAGGGTACGAATCGTATGGCACATGTGTCTTGTTGCTGCGTCACGCTCAGTTGATGCGTGTAACCCACTCTTTCCTGTTACTTTGGGCAATAGCCACACTGGCCAGGAACTTCCACTTCTCCTCTGGCCTGCAATTTATTCCTCCCCAGTTATTTTTATGGACAGAAAATTGCAGAGTGATGAGTGCAGAAGAGGAAATTTGCTTTCAGTGAAATAATGATCGAGCTAACACTGAGGAAGAATGCACGATACAAGACTTTAGAAAACTTACAGACGAGGCAGTTAAGTGGCAAATGAACTTTAACATAGATAAATGTGATGTGTGCTTTGGAAGCAAAAATAGAAACATCACCTACACCTTAGAAAATAAGAAACTGAATGGGGTAGAAGAGCAAAGGGAGCTAGGGATCTAGGGATACAGGTGAACAAATCATTAAAGGCAGTATCGCAGGTCAGCAAAGCAATTAAAAATTCTAACAAAGCACTGGGATTTATTTCTCGAGGTACAGAAGTAATGTTAAACTTGTATAGGACCCTGGTCAGGCCGCACTTAGAGTACTGTGAACAGTTCTGGTCTCCATACTATAAAAAAGGACATAGAAGCACTGGAGAAAGTGCAAAAAATATTTACAAGGATGGTACCAGAACTGAGAGATTACAGCTAATGGGAACGATTAATCAGGTTGGGGCATTTTTCTTTAGAAAAGAGAAGACTCAGAGATCTTTAAAATTATGAATGGGCTGGACTGGGTAGATGTGGAGAGAATGTTTCCATTTGTGGGAGAATCCAAAACCAGGGGCCATCAATACAAGATAGTTACTAATAAATCCAGTAGGGAAATAAGGAGAAATGTCTTTACTCAGAGAGAGGTTAGAATGTGGAACTCACTAGCACAGGAAGTGGTTGAGGCAAATAGCTTAGATGCTTTCAAAAGGAAACTAAACGAGTACATGAGAGAAAAGGGAATAGAAAGATATGGGCCCAGAAATTCATGTGGGCCATGGGGAGCCAATCAGAGCAGGGAATCTCCATTCAGAGATTTGACAGGAAGACCTGTCAAATCTATGAATAGAGATGAGCCCCAAAGCATAAGTAAAACTTCAAATACATTTTTTTTTTTAAATCACATTTTTAAAATGACTATAAATTACATAAATTAACTATTTTAAACAAAAATTTAAATTTTTGAAAAAATAATTAAAGTTTTTAACAGGGCTAAAAATAAACTTACCTTTCTTTAAAGTATTTTAAAATGATAAATCAGTGGGAAAAAAAAATTTCTTTTACTTTATTAAACTATTAGCCTGCTAAAAGCAGGCCTTGTGCCTGCTTTTCTAGGTGCAGCTGTTCCCGATTTACCTGGACTCAAGCCAATGTGGAAAAAAACGGAAGTTTTTAACGTAAGGGCTGTCTATCCAGCGCAGGCGTTTGTCCAGTCAAGCCCTTTCTGCAGAGAACGGAAGGGCCGGTTTCCAGCGCATGCACAGTGCATGCGTAAAACTGCCACTTCCGTTGGCCCTACGGGTGAGTACACAGCACGTACACACCCGTAGGGAACGGAATTTCTAGGCCAAGGTGAAAGGCTGAGATAAGGTCAATAGACTGGGAGGAGACTCGTGTGGGACTGGTTGGGCTGAATGGCCTGTTTCTGTGCTGTATATATTCTGTGTAAAGGTATTTCATTACATTTCTGTGTAATGTAATTAAATAACTTATTTTACTCATCACCTTCAGGCTCTCTATTCAATTTCAGCAGAGAAGTGCTATCTACTGGTAATCCATTTCAGCTTGAATTCTGATCACTTTACAGTGCCCACATCACAGTGACAATATCACAAGATATACCGCACGTCACTTAAATGTATCAGCTACAGTGTTACTAATTTGGGGGTTTTACCCACTAAACATATACTTGGATTCAGTGACATCTGTCACTTCCGTAAGCGGTCTCCAGATCTCCCATGATCCAGAGCAAACTTATACTGCCGATTAAACAGTAGTGTGATCTGGGAATCATAGAACTCTTGTTGTGTACACCAGCTACTGTGATCTCACATGTGATTGTGTGCATTTTCCTGTCTTTTCGGATAGTAGACAGAAAGTGAAATGAGGCACAATTGTAAACCAACAGACTAGTTTATTTTATATAAAATGCATGAAGGAATAGAATACATTCCTAACAATTTCCTCCCACTTCTTGTTCCATGAAAATGATAAAAATCCGAGCGCAGCAGTAAATTCTGCGGAAATAGACCATTTCAAGCTAGTTAATCCCAAGCTAACTGTCTCAGATCTACAAAAATATGCATAGCTAAATGGGTTCATGCCTGGCCCTTCTCTCTTTGGGTAGCCATTTAACAATTTAAAATCGCCAAGGCTTTTGGTTCATGTTAATCAAAAATGCTGCATTTGCTTTCATAAGAATTATAAATTAACAAGATTTTGCTCAGACAATGCCATCAAAACCCAACATACGACATGTGGTATCTGTCATCAAACCCCACGCCTTCTACCCTGTGCCATGCTTTCCACCCTGAAAAGGAAACTCGTGCCCCTGTTCTAGTTTCTCACTCCCTTTTCAGTACAAACCCCTTCAAGTCGCAATTGCTGATAAGGCACATCCCGGCATTCATATATCCCATAAAAAAATATTTAAAAGAGCAACTGATATACAACAGGGTAGAGTGAGGTGGACGGAAACAGAGGGGGTAATTTCAAGCTAACCCGCCGAGCGGAAATCCCATGGGATCGGGTGGAACGTCGGTTTCACATCCACCCAATATTACTCTCCGGAGAGTAAAATCGGACGATGTGGAAAACCAGCGTTGCACCTGATGGGCGGGTTGTGTTAAACTTGCCCCCCCAGAGAATGTCCTTACCCTGGCTGGTGCTACTTACTGCAGTTCTGTGAATTTCTGTTGTTCTTTATAACTGGTTTCTGCACGCTGGTTCTGAAGAGCACGGTCCAATTGACTGTATGATAATAGCACAGGTTGGGGTTGTCAGACACATACACATTGCCTGCACTGATTTCCATCAGGGACTGGAAGTGAAGGGACGTTATCCACTGTTGTTTCAGAATCAGCAGGGAGATCCCGCTACGTAAGGGGGAAAAAAATACACTTGGTTGATTAGAACACACGACTGTCACACACCACCTGACATTCACCACACCATTTTCCAAATTCTGGCGCTGAGCCTCGGTTGAAGGCCATGCCCATCAGGAAGTAGTGGGTGCGCTGCCCGTCATTCACCATCCCATCCCCGCGATTCCTCATTAGGTGCAGCCAGCGGGTGAGACTCTGCACCAGTCGCACGCCTTCAGAAAACCAGACCGCTGCGATCCGCACTGTAATAGTTTTACTCAGTTTTCCCTTGTTGTAAATATGGTGCTTTTCAACATGAGACCCAGTGTCAGCATCAAGCTCCCCTCTGCTCTGCCCCAAAGTCTCTCAATTCCAGCCTCAGAAGTGCAGTCCCAGCTGTATCAGTGTGACACTTGACCACACCATTCTGAGTGAGTATGGGACAGTTTTGATACCATGCCGACTAGGAACTGGATAGAACACCCCTCCCACCCCCAAACTCCCAACTCATTCCATGTACAATCCTTATATCCGAGGAGACTTTCATCCCATCGGTCTTGGATTGTTTTGAACCCAGGTCTCAGAGGTGAAAGGTCAGTGTCCAACCCACTGCACTACCCCCTTTTTATTCATTCTTGGGATGTGGGCGTCGCTGGCAAGGCCAGCATTTATTGCCCATCCCTAATCGCCCTTGAGAAGGTGGTGGTGAGCCGCCTTCTTGAACCTGTGTGGTGAAGGTACTCCCACAGTGCTGTTAGGGAGGGAGTTTCAGGATTTGGACCCAGCGACGATGAAGGAACAGCGATATATTTCTAAGTCGGGCTGGTGTGTTACTTGGAGGGGAACTTTGAGGTGATGGTGTTCCCACCTGCTGCCCTTGTCCTTCTAGGTGATAGAGGTCACGGGTTTGGGCGCTGCTGCCAAAAGCAGCTTGGTTTTGATAGTGTACTCTTTTGTCTGTTTTTTGTGTGGAAGGACGTGGTTCTAGTAGGAAGTCCCTGTCAAGAGAAAGCATTTCACTCCTAACAGTGCATGTGGCATTGATTGTATGTAACCACGGGATCTGCAAGCCCATGGTGAATAATTGAGACATAAAGCTGGATGTACATGGTGTGATCTCGTCTGTATTCCTTTGAGAAATGCTGAAAAAGCCCTGCAATTAAAGCAAGTGCTGTAATTAACTGAATTGAGAAAGAAAATACATATTGTGTGGAAGCTTGCAGCCATCCCACCCCATCTCATCAATTGTGTCTGCATCATTATTTTAACAGCATGCAACAGCTCAGGGCATTTCCAAAAGGCAACATGTCATTTTGACATCAGACGGAGTTCTACAGGGTGCTCGTGTGTTGGGGCAATGTAATGATCTCATTCTGCTGGCCAGTTTACTAACGTGTAATTAGCCGCTCGAAGCAACTGGAAGGATGACACGGAAGCTTTAGAATGCGACTGTCAAGTGATCCCTTGGAGCTAAAGGCTTGTTTCTTGCTTCACCTGACCCTGATTGATTGTAGGTACCCTTCCGTTAGGTAAGGCTGAATATGAAAGGTAACATATGGAAAGCCTGTCATTTCTCTCCCCTTCTTCTAATGATTAGTGTTGCCCTGGAATCACATCGTTAGGACCTTACCTCACAAATGCGTAATGTGCTTGTCTGCAATTCCTCTCTCCGCTTTTTTAATGGAGGAGTTAACCCATTGATCATAAATGCTTGAAGCATTCGTACGCTAATATTCAATAGTGTAATTTCAGGGCCTCTGTATTTTGAGGGGTGGATTAGAATACCATCCTTTCAATCAAACAGACAAATAACTGGCTGTATGCGGGTGGGCCCTGAGTGAGTGAGCCTGGGGCAGTTTTATCTAGTTCTCCAATTTTGTCCTGGAGCACCCAAATACTTACAATATATGACTGGTTGACCCCTTGTGATATTGCACACTGGCGGGAGGGTGTGACAGTGTGACAAGTTTACATAAGCAGTTTCTATTATAAACACAGGCATAGGAATTTCGAATGGAAAAGTTGACAGCAAGTGTGCACGAACATAAGATTTTTAATGTTAATAGATAGATTAACCCTTAGACTGCTAGTAAGTTCTCCTCTATTTTATTGATACTATACTATAGTTAGTGCCCCCTGAGCTTAATGTTCTTATTTCTCCTACAATGCAAATAATTCATCCAAAACACGCTTCCTCTTCCCACATCCTCACTTTGAAGAGCCATCGCACCATCTCCTACTCTAACACATTCTTTTCCAGGACATCAAAACTGTGGCAATCCTTACCACCCACCACCCTTCCCATCCTCCTGCATTTTATTGGGTTTTAAAACGCAAGCGTGGTGTCACCTAACCAACCACGCCCCGATTTATTTCCTCTTCTTTTACTCTTTTCATCCCATGGTGATGCCCTTGAGGCTGAGAAATTGCTGAATGTTACAATAATAATGTATCCATGGTGACCCAGGGCCACAGCTGTCCCAAAGTGACTGATCTCACTGACAGCAGCCCATAGGTTCACTGGAACTAAATGTGCAAAGGATAAAGAGTATGAGGATGACCATCGCACATTGTTACAGTAGGAGCACTCCTTGAAACAGGAAGATGCAGTGTCCGCTTGGGGTCCTAGGAGAAGTGAGGGTGACTCAGTTCTGCTTTCTTATCTGGAAATCAGTCTACCGTACCCCAAAGTCTAGAATCTGGCACTAACTCTTAAACTGCCTGTAGCCACCTTAATCTTCTAGGCTATATGCTGAAGTATGATGCTGAAGCATTGTCAAGAAAGCTCCACACAGCATCAGAACAGGGAATGCTGATGCTGACAGTGGGTGCAAAGAGTAAGTCCATTCACGAAAGAAAGAACTTTTGCATTTATATGGTGCCTTTCACATCCTCCGGACGTCCCAAACCGCTTTACAGCCAATGAGGTGTAGTCACTGTTGTAATGTAGCAAATGCAGCAACCAATTTGCACACAGAAAGGTCTCACGAGCAGCAATGTGATAATGACCAGATCATCTGTTTTTTTGTGTATTTGTTTAGGGATAAATATTGGCCAGGACTCTCCTGCTCTTCCTCAAGTCGTGCCATGGAATCTTTTACGTTCAGCTGAGAGGGCAGATGGGGTCCCGGTTTAACGTCACATCTGAAAGATGGCACCTCCAACAGTGCAGCATTGGAGTGTCAGCCTAGATTCTGTGCTCCAGTCTCTGGAGTGGGACTTGTACCCATGACCTTCTGGCTCAGAGGTGAGAGGGCTGCTACTGAGCCTCAGCTAACTACCTAACAAACTTGATCTGGAACTGCTACACATGGTGAAAGGAGAAAAAAACACCAAATAGCTAACCAGAAAATAGTACTATTTAAAAATAGCTCGGGGAGTTTTTAAATTTTTGCCAGGACATGTGCAACATCAGCAAGGCAGCAATTATTACCCAACTCCAGTTGTCCTGATTCCTGAGTACACTGAATAGTGTAGGACTGGGATTACATGTGGGTAGGAATGGCACAAACACTAGGCTACTGCCCTCACAGAGCTACAGAGGCAGGTTACATATCGAGAGCAAATAAAGGTCCAATTTACCTGTACAGACTCCGGCCACCTATTGTCACCAGGTTAGCAAACACGTTGAAATCTGTCATATTTCTTGGCCACGACTGAATATTCAAAAAACCTAGCAAAAAAACCCCAAAAAAACAAAATCAAGAGCCTTGAACATTGCGTTGTAATAGTACTGGGGGTCTTCAGGTAGGATGTGCGTTCTGGTATGTAAGTAGACCAGACAGCACCAATTAATTTTTACTCCTCTGCTATTTTCCCTGCAAATAATACTGCTTACGATTAACTTGTGCTAAAGCTGTCCTGTCTATAATACAATCAAAGAGCTGAAACAGCACAAGGATTAAAGGTCAGTGCACTGCAACATCATGTCATTCAGCGGCAGAGGGCAGTACATGCGAAAGATCCCTGAAGTTAGCAGGACAGGTAGATAAGGTGGTTAAGAAGGCATACGGAATACTTTCCTTTATTAGCCGAGGCATAGAATATAAGAGCAGGGAGGTTATGCTTGAACTGTATAAAACACTAGTTAGGCCACAGCTAGAGTACTGTGTACAGTTCTGGTCACCACATTACAGGAAAGATGTGATCGCACTAGAGAGGGTACAGAGGAGATTTACAAGGATGTTGCCAGGACTGGAGAATTTTAGCTATGAGGAAAGATTGGATAGGCTGGGGTTGTTTTCTTTGGAACAGAGGAGGCTGAGGGGAGACTTAATTGAGGTGTATAAAATTATGAGGGGCCTAGATAGAGTGGATAGGAAGGACGTATTTCCCTTAGCAGAGAGGTCAATAACCAGGGGGCATAGATTTAAAGTAATTGGTGGAAGGATTAGAGGAGAGTTGAGGAGAACTTTTTTCACCCAGAGGGTGGTGGGGGTCTGGAACTCACTGCCTGAAAGGGTGGTAGAGGCAGAAACTCTCATCACATTAAAAAAATTACTTGGATATGCACTTGAAGTGTCGTAACCTACAGGGCTACGGACTAAGAGCTGGAAAGTGGGATTAGGCTGGATAGCTCCTTTTCGGCCAGCACAGACACGATGGGCCGAATGGCCTCCTTCTGTGCCGTAAATTTCTATGATTCTATGCCTGGAAAAATAAATGGGTAACTGAGCTATCGCAACCTCCATGAATGTATGCAACAACAAAAAAAATAGGGTAGCAGGAGCTAGAGGACGTATGTTGCATTTCATTTAGAATCATGGAATCATAGAATGGTTACAGAACAGGAGGCCATTCAGCCCATCGAGCCCGTGCCGGCTCTCTACAAGAGCACTTCAGCTAGTCTCACTCCCCCGCCCTTTCCCCGTAGCCCTGCAAAAAAATTTCTTTCAGGTACTTATCCAATTCCCTTTTGAAAGCCACGATTGAATCTGCCTCCACCACCCTTTCAGGCAGTGCATTCCAGATGATAACCACTCGCTGTGTAAAAAAGTTTTTCCTCATGTCGCCTTTGGTTCTTCTGCCAATCACCTTAAATCTCTAATGCCATGTACAACTGAATAGCATGTCATGTTGCATTGTGACTCCATTCACATGTAACAATGTTTCTAAGAAAATGAATGAAATGTGTTTTCTTGCAGTTACTGAAGTGGTAAAGAGATTCATAGAATCATAGAATGATACAGCACAGAAGGAGGCCCTTCGGCCCATTGGGCCTGTGCCGGCTCTTTGGTAGAGCTATCCAATTAGTCCCACTCCCCTGCTCTTTCCCCATAGCCCTGCGATTTTTTTCCCCTTCAAGTATTTATCCAATTCTCTTTTGAAAGTTATTATTGAATCTGCTTCCACCACCCTTTTAGGTAGTACATTCCAGATCACAACAACTCGCTGCAAAAAAAGTTTCCTCATGTTGCTTGCCGATCACCTTAAACCTGTGTCCTCTGGTTACCGACCCTCCTGCCACTTTGAAAGACAGTGTGTGCTCCAGACCTGGGGAATATTCAGTGCTATAGAGGAGGCAGGCCTCCCAATTGTACTTCTTTCAGAGAGACCATTTTCTGTGAGTGGCAGCTTCTCAGTGTCATATTGAAAGAGGCTACAACAAAAACCTTAATCAGGGTACAATAATACACCGCTGCAATCTTATAGTTAAAGACATTTTCAAGATCAATAAAAGTGAACCGGGGACAGAAGTGAAAAATTAAGGAATTCAGGCGAAAGTAGGGTCGTCAAGGAGTTGTAGATCAGTTACTAAGGAAGGACATGGAAGTGGACAGTATCAATGGGTTAAACAGACAATTAGATGCATTTCTGGAGAAAGAAGGGACTGAGGATTATGGTGAGTTGAGCTGCTGGAGTTCATCAATGAAAAGCTCATTCTCTTCTTATGGTAACAGGAGTCTCATTGTGACACAAGTTGCTTTTGAAAGAGTGTGAAGTAGATTTTACTTATTTAAGCACAAGGGTAGAAAGCTGACGTATTTCCGCTACCTGTTATCTCTCGGACTGTCCGAAAGACGTTCAGTTTTTCTGGATCCAAAGCCGCAATATTATGATAGGGGTCACTGAAAAGAAAGAACAGCCAGTTCAGTTAAACAGTTGTCTCACAGAACAAATTCTGAAAAGCCAGCAAGATTCACTTTATTTCTGAAAACTTAAAAAGTCATCTCAGCACAGGAAACTAATCATTCCCCCAACTGAAGCAATGTCAGGTATAACTATATTAGTTATAAGCCCATGTCCCACTGCACTTTCAGTGTAATTACTTGTCCTTACAACTTGCATTTATATAGCGCCGTTAACATCGTAAAACATCCCAAGGCGCTTCACAGGAGCGTTATCAAAGAAAATTTGCCACGAGCCACATAAAGAGATATTAGGACAGGTGACCAAAAGCTTAGTCAAAGAGGTAGGTTTTAAGGAGCATCTTAAAGAAGGAGAGAGAGGTGGAGAGGCGGAGAGGTTTAGCGAAGGATTTCCCGAGCTTAGGGCCAAGGCAGCTGAAGGCACGGCCGCCAATGGTGGAGCGATTAAAATCAGGGATGCGCAAGAGGGCAGAATTGGAGGAGCGCAGAGATCTCGGAGGGTTTTGGGGCTGAAAGAGGTTACAGAGACAGGCAAGTTTTCTCTAAAACAATTACATACAGGATTGTATCCCATTCACTTGTAGCTCTTAGTGCGTTGGATGCCTTTTTGTGTACAGTAAACCCTTCATACAATGCTTTCACACATAACACAATCTCTATTAATAAATCATGTGATTTTCCAGCCTCTGGTTGTAATGCACTCTTTACAATAATGCTGGCTTCATATACCTGACCATCCCCCATGTACTCCTGTGAAAATTATGATTATGAATCATCCTTTAGCCAGGCTACCTTGTCATCAACATTTGATAACCAACCTAAAATGTCTGTAGTCTAAGCCACAGGTTGCGAAGCCCTGGCTAGTCTCTAAATGACAGATTGTGAGACGGTGAATTATTTCAGTGCTTTGTTATGGCCTGAGGTCTCATTACTGTAAGTTATCAGGAAATTCAAGGCAAATTCCACAGGCAAAGCAGGAGTCTTCCCGTGTAAAAGCAAGCAACCAGTGGGGCCTCAAACGTTTTAATTGAGTCGCATCTCTCGCACTTTGGTTAATTATTTGTTTAGTATATTTTACAGATCAATAAGCATCATTAAAGTCACCTAGAAAGCTAGTAAAAGATGACCAATAATGTTGACAGCTCAAAAACAGCCCTTAATATAAGCCTATGACATGTGAAAACAAGCAATTACACTGAAAGTGCAGTGGAAATTAAGCTATGGGTGTACTTGACATTGCTTCTCTTGTATTGAAGGAAACAAACCATGCAATGAAATTAATGTACAGGAAAATCTTGTTTAACCGGCACCTAAATATCCGGAATTCTCTCTTAACCGGCAAAAATCATACTCCGAAAACTCCTCTCAAATAACCGGCAATGTTGCCGAGTCCGAGTCTCCCGCAAACGCCGAGTACTCCGAAAACTCCTCTCAAATAACCGGCAATGTTGCCGAGTCCGAGCCCGAGCCCGCGAACGCCGAGTTAGTCAGTGGGGGTAGTACTGTACTTAATCAAGCATCTTCCACCATCCATTTAACACAACATTCTGTAGGTGAGTACCCAACTACTGTATACTGCACATTTCTTGATTTTTTTATTTTTCTTTGTTAAAAATAGCCTCAGTAGATATAACTCTCCGTTATCCGGAACTTTCGATCAACCGGCACCACGCCGGTCCCGTCGGTGCCGGATACCAAAGAGTTTCCTGTAGTTGTGCTCCTGTGTAAAGGCCACTGATCTACATACCTTAATATCCAAAAGGTGCTCTTAGTACAGAGCTTCTCATACCAGGAGTGCATATCTGGAATTTTGGCACAGAAATTTAATCTGACCTCCATTCCTGAATTCCTGATATATGCTCGACAAGTGACGCTCTATAGTGGGAGCACACGTTCACAAAAGGTACTCTCAGGGGGTGTCATCCTTGGCTCAGTTGGTCGCACTCTCACCTCTGAGTCAGAAGATCATGAGTTACAGCCCAGGCTGAAACTTCAGTGCAGTACTGAAGGACTGCTGCACTGCCTGAGATGCCGTATTTCAAGAGAGATGTTACAATAAGACCCCATCTGTCAACAGCAACTTTAATTTATATAGCACCTTTAATGTAGTAAAACGTCCCAAAGCGCTTCACGGGAGCGCTATCAAACAAAAATTGACACCGACCAAAGAAGGAGACTTTAGGGCAGGTAACCAAAAGCTTGGACAAAAAGAGTCTGAAAGGAGGAGAGAGAACTGGAGAGGCGGAGAAGTTTAGGGAGGGAATTCCAGAGCTTCGGGCCTAGACAGCTGAAGGCACAGTTGCCAATGGTGGGGTGAAGGAAGTGGGGGATGCTCAAAAGGCCAGAATTGGAGGAACGCAGAGTTCTCGGAGGGTTGTAGGGCTGGAGGAGGTTACAGAGCATTGTTACATCACACTTACTGTACCTCTGCTTTATTTGGTTTGGCAAAGCGGCTTGAGTTATTGGGCCGTATTTTGTGACCCCTACGGGTGCGTACGAGGTGTGCAAGCGCCTGTAGGGGCCGCGCAAGTGCCGGGTTTAGGCTTGCGAAACGCATGCGCTGAAACCCGGCACTTACGATCTGTCAAGAATCTTCTCGACAGATCCTCGCGCCCCGGCCGTGATCTTCAGTCGCGCCCCCTGATTTACCGCCAGACGCTATGTCCGACGGGTTCAGGGAGGCGTACGTGCGGCCGGGGCGGCGATATTTAAAGCGGAGGTGGCAGGCGGCCATTTTTGTTGCTGGCCGCCTGCCAGCACCTGCCCCCGGCCCCCGTGAAGCCCCCCCCACCGTGAAGTGCCGGCTGCGCTCCAAGAGCCCGGCACTTCTCTTGAGTGCCGGGCTCTTTTGCCGGCACTCCCGATCCCTGGGGGCCCAGCTGGGCCCCGGTTCGCGCTGCGCAGGGTCCCTCCCCTTTGCCAGGATATTCACGCGCAGCGCCCCAAGAGGGATGCGGGCTGCTTCCAGTTGCGCCCCGCTTCCCTTTTGGGGCGCAACCACTGAAGTTCCGGCGCGGGGCCGCTAATTTTTTCGGGGCGCTAAAAGTCGCGCCCCGGCGAGGTTAGCGCCCCAAATGGGGCGCGACTCAATTTTTACCCCTAAGAGTTTTAAAAAATAGAAAAATAAAATTTTATCACTCACATACATTAAAAACCCTGTCCAATAAGGTAAGTTTATTTTTAGCCCTGTTGAAACATTTTTTAAATTAAACTTTTGTTTAAAATATTTAATTAAATGCCATTTTAATTAATTTTATATATGTAATTTTTTTTTACATTTATTTCATGTGTTCGTGTATTTTTTAAGTCATCCCCATTCATACTTATGAAAGTTCCATGCGTACGGAACTGTCATAAGTATGAATGGGGGTTCCCTTCTTTCATTGGTTGGGCTGGCCCATGTGATCCCAGGGGCACTTGTGAACCGCATGTGCCCCTGGGATACGTGGGCCTCTACGCATTTCTACCAGGAGAAGCCCAGGATCGCGAGCCTCCGTATCTCCCGGACAACCAGGTAAATGCGTAGAAAATTTGATGATCGGAGGCATCCGCCCGTTGGAAGCCTCCGATTGCAAATTCAGGCCCAATATTTTCACCAAAGCTTCTTTTGCTCCAACTTTCACCCCTTGTCTCCCATCCACTCCTGCAGGCCTGACTAGTGACCGAACGGTACCACCAATGCCAGCTACCCTACAGGACCTTTTCGACGGCGTGCTATTTGTCAATGGTAGGTGTTAGCAACATTTTCAACGATCTGGGAGCATCACAGCACAGCCTGATCCCACCCTCATGTGGCATCCACTTTTCAGCAAAGGTTACTGGATGGTGATCAGGAGCGCTGACCTTGCCCCTCCCCGAGTACAGGGACACCAACTGCATCCTTTATATTTCAGAAAATGCTGGAAATACTCAGCAGGTCAGGCAGCATGTTCTGTTTTCCAGCGTCCGCAGTATTTTTGCTTTTTGTAAATTTATATTTCATTTGCTCGTGGTTTTGGGCTTCGTTCAAAATCAGGAGGCGTCATTATGTTAAATTGTGAAATCAGAACTTGAAAGGTTTTTTTAAAAAAAGGGGAATTGCTTCCACGATGTGGGCGAGGCTGGATTTCTCGAGACTCAACCACTTAGTGTGAAACTGCAGTTACATGGAGGCTCAATCAGGCAGCTTCCCTTCCTCAAGGGACATGTGTTAGGGTTTCTACAATGAGCAGTATTTTATTTTCTGGTGTTAGGCCACAAATTACCAGATTTGTTAACTGCACCAACGTCCATGGGGGGTTTAGGACTCACACAACCTCTGCGGTACTAGTACAGCGCCGTGACCACTGGGCTACCAGATCCGCATCATGTCATGTTACTGTCACACTCTAAACAAGTTAAATAGTTATTGAATGTGGATGAGTTGCGAACAGATTACAATTTCTGCAACGTAAAACAATATAATTCTTCAGTAGTTTGGGAATTGTGTAAGTATCAGCAATGAAAGGAGACAATTGCTCCCTTACATCACCTGGGTGGCTGGAGACTGAAGCCTGTCAGAGCTAATTTAAAATCTGAGCCATCAACTATTTAAAACGTACCTGAATCAAATTATCCCTGACCTGCCAACTTAACATTTCTGCTTCATTTGACTGCTTAAAAAAAAAATCGAAACTCCTGGTGGCCCTACATTTTCAACAGATGCAGTTTTATTTGTATCATTATTTGGTGGAGGGGGTTGGGTGGGGGGGAGGAAGGAACTTGAAATGCATCAATGCAGCAATCAAAGCCACGGCTTTTGGAGAGCTGGCTTGCGTTAGGTGACGTAGTGCTGGTGGATCACACCCTCCTGCGTGAAATGAGTTCTGCCGTCTCGGACTGGACGCTGATAGGCAATGGTCTGCAGCACAAAAATCTCACTAATCCAAGATTCTCAGCTCGGCCAGGCCAGCTCAAAGGGGGGACAATGATTCAAATGCAGATTTCAAAATACAGTAAAACCGCTTACTTTTATGACCGAATTCAAGAGGCAGTCCCAGAAGGAGTGGTTATTTTCACCCAGCGTCTCTGACAAGTCAAGAGGTAGAAAGTATCTTTCTCCCCAAACTCTTAGGCTACAATCAGTAATCTCTCCGTTGCTCCATCCACAGCAATCTCTTCCTTTGATAATCTGGGCAGCTCATGGAATGGCTCATGTGGTAATATCACGGGCGCCATTAGAATCATAGGAACATAGGAACAGGAGGAGGACATTCAGCCTCTCGAGCCTGTTCTGGCTTTCAATGAGATCATGGCTGGTCTGTGACCTAACTCCATATACCTGCCTTTGCCCCATATCCCTTCATACCCCTGGTTACCAAAAATCTGTCAATCTCCGATTTAAAACTAACAATTAACTTGGCATCAACTGCTGTTTGCGGAAGAGAGTTCCAAACCTCTACCACCCTTTGCGTGTAGAAGTGTTTCCTAATTTCACTCCTGAAAGGCCTGGCTCTGATGTCCCCTAGTCCTAGACTCCCCACCAGCGGAAATAGTTTCTCTCGATCTACCCTCTCATTTCCCTTTAATATCTTGAAAACTTGGATCAAATCGCCCCTTAACCTTCTAAATTCCAGGGAATACAACCCTAGTTTGTGTAATCTCTCCTCGTAACTTAACCCTTGGAGTCCAGGTATCATTCTGGTAAACCTACGCTGCACTCCCTCCAAGACCAATATATCCTTTCTAAGGTGTGGTGCCCAGAACTGCTGACAGTACTCCAGGTGTGGTCTAACCAGGGCTTTGTATGGGATATATTTTCTGGGTAAGATCCTGCCTTTTTCCTGCAGTTTTTCTTCTTTATTTTTGTCCTCTTGACCGTGACATTTTATAGTCAAGAAGATGGGTGGAAGGCCTGTTGCCAATGCCCCCTTTAACCAGTGCCAGGGTCCACTCAAACTTGACTCTCCCCTTTTGGTTTCCCCTCTCCCTCAGCACCTGCATGCTGGATGTAGCTCTGATCAGGAGCTGGGCGGAGCAGTGCTCCAACATGTATCTATCCCTAGACCCTGGCACTTTGGTGAGCACTGCCAGAGCCACGTTATTAAAGACTATTAAATAACTGCATTTAACTTAGGCTGACCAGACGTCCCCATTTTCCGGGGACAGTCCCTGGATTTGGGAATGTGTCCCCAGACAAGCAATGTCCCCGGAAGAGTCCCCGGTTTAAAAATCTCGTCCCCGATACTGAGTCTTTGATTTTTTTCAATGCTAATGCACAGAAACCCATTTCTTGGAGATTCTCAGCCGGATTGAGTTCAGGAACGAATTTCTGGATCGGGTTGAATGGAGGCGTCAATGGTGGTCCCACCTTCCCACAATGCAGTGCGGCTGAGAAAAGTCCCTATCTGATGGTCTGGCCCCTCTGCACTGTCGGGGATTGAGTGTTTCACCTGATCAGTGTTTCATCCAATGGTGACTGGCCGGAGGGCGGGACCTTCAAATGCACAGGAGAAGACAAGGGGGTGGTGAGAGCTGGTGGGTGAGTGGATTTGATTTACTTTACCAGTTTGCCGGTATGGTGCATCTTGCTTTTATTTATTGAATAAGGGAAGGCAAGCTCTAATTTCTCCCATCAGGAAGAGGTTTGTGAATCTGAAACCTTCTGAGACAGAGTTTCATGGAAAATCTCAGTCTGTTGGGAACAGATTTAAAATTGAGAAATTAAAATTTAGGGTATTCAGCGACGAGTAGATGGGACAGCACTATTGCCAGAACACACGCAAAATTTGTGATTCAGTGTATCTACGCTGCGCAGCCACACAAATATCTGCTGGTCCCATGCAGTCCGGGACCAGCTTTTCCAATGTGAATTCTGGCGCATGTGCGAAACTGTGAATGGGCTGCACAGACCATTAAAGGGGCCGCGCACCCAAAAAAATTGCGGGGGAACATTGCCTGGGTGTCCCCGGATTTGGTTTTGAAAATATGGTCACCCTAATTTAACTGTGTGCCAGAGACAGATGATTCAATCAGGCCCATCTACCCATTGGAAAGAGGGAAAGAAACTGGTCAAGGTGGTGAACGATATTGGTCAGATAAAATGGGGTAAAAATTGGTCTTGGGCGGTAAGACAACATGAGCGGTATCGCATTGAACGGCCACTTTACGCTCCGCCAGATGTTCGATTCCAGTGAATTCAATAGCACTGAATGTCAGGCGGGGCGTATAACAGGCGGCAGGTTCGATACCGCTGGCTTTGCTCTACCGCCTAAGGCAAATTTCTGCCCCAATATCAGTTTGACATTTTGCAATGTTTAAAACTGAAGCTTTTGCAGCAATTAATTTGGCTTTTTCTCGAGCTGTGTAACTCCTGCGCTGAATGTTTGTACCCTGCAAAATGAAGCCAATACCAGGACTCTGGGTTAACAAAGACATTTGCTGTGATACTCACCCCTCGATGCCCGTGATGAGAAAGATAAGGTTTCCATTAATTTTGGTGCAGTTCATAAACTTGTCAATGTTGCTCGAGTCAACGGTTTTCGCCATCTGCAAGCTTCCAGTTCCGATACCATCACAAGCTGTGAAAGGAGGGCAAGGAGAAGGAGATGTTGAAACGGTACTGGCTCAATATTGTGCAGGAAGGCTCCATCTTCCCAGCACGGGACATCTCAGCTGCTGCCCGCGACAATCGGGTAGTCGTGAATGCGTCGACAGTCACAGGCGCTGGTGTGCCCTCATGGCAGGCAAGGTTGTACTCGGAGAATTACCCACAGACGATGCACATCAGGGACCCGCAACTTAAAGAGCAGAAACCAGGAAAGTGGCACCACTCACCACAGATGCCAATACATATTAGCCTTGGCGCAAGTGCTTTATTCTCTGTTTCATTTCCATTTATGCAATATCAGTGGCTTGGTGGTAGCATTCTCGCCTCTGAGTCAGAAGGTCATGGGTTCAAGCCCCACTCCAGAGACTTGAGGATATAATCTAGGCTGACACTCCAGTGCGGCACTGAGGGAGTGCTGCACTGTAGGGGGCGCCGTCCTTCGGATGAGACATTACATCAATACTCTATCTGACCTCAGGTGGACGTAAAAGGTGCCCTGGCATTATTCAAAGAAGAGCAGCGGAGTTCTCACCGCTGTCCTGGCCAATATTTATCCCTCAGTCACTAAAAAAACATTAAATGGTCATGATCACATTGCTGTGCGTGGGATCTTGCTGTGTGCAAGTAGGCTGCTGCGTTTCCTACATTACCACAGTGACTACACTTCAAAAGTACTTAATTGTCTGTAAAGTGCTTTGGGACATCCTGAGGTCGTGAAAGGCGCTATATAAATGCAAGTCTTTCTTTAACATTTCCGATATGTGCTCCCGGCTGAATTTCCCCCTCCTTAGGCCCGAAGTAAGGAGGCCAATTGCACAGCTTCTACTGCTGCATCAGCTGAGATCCGTTGTGCTAGGATTTTCTGGTCAGTATGACTTGTTCGTACTCCGGGCAGTTCCTTTACCCATTAGACCACAGGGACACCCTTCCCCTTGCTCCTGCCTTTTCTTTCTCTGTGCCTGTCTGGACCCGACCTTATCTCCCAGCTGGGACACATATCTTTAACAGGCTGTGAAGTTGACCTGCAATTGATGAGCGGATCATCAAGAAGGGATTGGTCAGGAGCTATGGTCCTCACCTCCTCCCCCCCCAACCCAATGGCACTGAGGCCAAGTGTAGCATCACTACCATCGTCCTGGCTAAGACCACCTAACTCAGGGTTCCTATTCCTGACATCTAATGCCCCTGCTGAAAAGGCACCTGTGGATAGGGCTGGGCTTGGCGGTCAGGCCACCAGTGGTGGAAGCTCATTGTCCAGGCTCACACGTGAAGAATGGGTTAGTTGGGTGAGGTGCTAGAGAGACTCTGGAGCTTGCGGAACTGTATGTACCCCAGCAAGGAGTCAGCGCCTTCTGGAGAGTAGAGGATGGGGTTTTAAAGGGGTGAGTTTAGGTTTAATCATTGTTTCCACAGATACACCACAATCTTCTGCAACATGGTATGAGGGAGGTTCAGCTGTTGGTTCTGGTCTGCTGAGGGGAGGTGGGAAGGGGTTTCAACAAAGATAAAACGAAAATTACCTTTGGGACAAATATCCGTGCAGGGTTTGCACACTTTGATTCCATTTTCTTCCACTTCCATCTTGTTGCTCGGACACGCTCGTACACAGGAGCTGTGATCCACCACAAAGTTATCTGCAAGGGGAGAGTGAATGTTTCCAGCTGTTTAACGTACCTGGACATTCTTACAGGTTTATTCCCTTAAAGTTCATAACAAGACAACATTTAGCAAACTCAGCACTGAAAGTATATAACCGCCTATCATTGTACCACTGAACGCTCCAGTGCTCCCCCCCTGACTGAAAGTTAGATGAACTCCACCCAACATTATTTATCTCACTGTACCCCCGCCTGGTCAACACGTCAGAGACTTTGCTCCATTTCTATGTCGCTCATTACACATCACTGCTGCACCAGCGCACAACGCAAAATTCCATCTCCTATTGCGCTAACTCTTGTCTGCTGAAAATTTCCTGTCCCTACCTTTTGGGCGGTTTATAATTCAGCTCAAGGGCAATTAGGGCAAACAAATGCTCGACTTGCCAGCGACACCCACATCCTGTGAATGAATTTTAAAAAAAGGCAGGACAGATTTTTGGCCGCCGTCTCCATCATCATTGCATGGCAAAGTTCAGCGGCACCTGTCTGTCAGTGTAAGCAGGAAGACAGCAGCAGCTCCTCGTGCCACATTTACCAAACTTTTGCAACCAGTCTGTATTTTGAGCTCAATTTCTTGCCTCATTCCTGGTGCCGATTTTCATATCTAACTGGATTACTTTGTCTCCTGAACGTATGTGGTTTGCTGATAACGTCAGTGGTAAATGACAGTACTGGGGGTAAATTCCCCGATCCTGCCCGCCCAGCGACGACCCGCACGGGAAGGGAACGTGAGCTGGAGAATTGGGGCTGTAGTGTGGTAGCCCTGTCTCCGGCCCGCACCCCCTTTGATCAAGGGGACTGTGGGATCGGGGAATTTACCCTATTAGATTTTTTATATGCAAGCCTTTTCTGCACGTGTCAGATTTTCCCAGTTTGTTGAAAGTAGGAATTGCAGTCATCTGAAGCTGGGGAATCATGCTGTGTATTAGTAATGAACCTGTTAGCGTACATGGATGGATTCCTTTGTCCACTAATTTAACTAAGACAAAACCAAAATATTCCCGTCCTGATGGAAGGGTCATCGGCCTGAAACGTTAACTCTGCTTCACGCTCCACAGATGCTGCCTGACCCACTGAGAGTTTTCCAGCATGTTATTATCCAATTCATACAATGTGCATTATTGATATCACACAGCACAATTCAACCTCCGGATTGTACATATCCACAACTAATATAGAGCCACAAGTTTGTAGACCAAGATTCATGAACTAGCGGAAATGTACTTTTAATAAGAGAAAGGTTCAGAACACTGCACAAAGTCACCGATAGTTTCTCCGCCATCTACGAATATCCAAAGCAAATCCCCCATCATCTGGCTGATTTACAGCCATTGAACAACGGGAATGTATTGTGACAAAAATGACTAGCTCTTCCAATGATTCAGTTGGTAAAGGCAGCACATAACCGACCTGAAAATCCCAGTGTGATTCCTGCTCAGTGCTGAGTTAGTGGATCTCAGCCTGCGGAGGAGCGGGATGGGGGGAATGGGAGGGGGGGTTTCAGTAAATGCCCTGAAATAGGCCTCAGGGCAGGGGTCAACTAGGCTACACGCTCCAGTCGGGAGAGGACAGGCTCAGGCCACCTACAGTCAGAGTGTCTGCCAACAACCACTGTCTAAATACATGCAGAATGGGCAACGTGGCTCCCCCATGGAACCATACTCCAGCCAGCGAGAGTCAGCACCTTCAGCAAAGGGAACAAATTGGAAAAACAAAAAACGAATAAAAAAGTAATGACTGAGAGAAAATCCATAAGTGGAACAAGTGTGCTGTGACATGCAGCAACCACCATGTCAACTTGCAATTTGTTTTACTTGATGAATTTAGTCAAGAATCAATGTTTTTATCAGTGGAATAATGTAAAGATTGATAATAAATTGATAACTTTCCTGACAGACAGTAAAACCAGATTCTCAGATGACAACAAACTGTGCCCATCTCCGGTGAGGCCCTGCACTGCCTGACATGGGAGGTTTCAAACGAAAGACTCCATTTGTGAAACACCTTTACAGACGCTCGCTCACTCACTCACTCACTCACTCAAACACTCTCACTCACTCACACACACGCACTCACTCTCACTCAGCTCTCACTCTCACTCACGCACTCACTCTCTCACACACACCCTCACCCACACTCTCACACACACAAATATATATAGACTAACACTTACAGACATACTCACACAGACACACACACTCACAGACACTGACACACACATGCAGACACACACACAAAGACACACACACGCAAACACACACACTCACATATATATATAGACTAACACACTCACAGACATACACACACTCGCACACACACTCGCAGTCACACACACACAGACACACACAGACACACATATACAGTTACACACACAGACACACAAACACATACATATATAGATACACAACACATATACAGATATACACACATATGCAGAAACAGACACACACATACACACAGACACACACACATACATATATAGATACGCACTCTCACATACACACACACAGACAGACATACACAAACACAGACACACACGCAGACAGTGCAAACACATTCAAACATCTGACAACTAAATCTTGCAGTGGATCTTTTGTTCGAAAATATTTTATACCTTTGCACAAACATAAAATTAACTTTTCAAGAGACAGAGGGGGCGGGAATGGGGAGGGAGAGAGAGACAGAGTGGGAGAAAAACATTGACAAAAGAAACAGTTAAAGAGAGAGATGCAGAAGGGGAGAGAGATAGACAGAAATAGAGTGTGAGACAGATGGTAAAAGAGACAAAGTAGGAGAGAGAGAAAGAGACAGGGGGATAGAGACAGAGAGAAAGATAGAGTCAAAAAGACACAGCCATGGGTGGTGAAACTGGTCTTCGATTGTAGCGCAAATGGACAATAGTGAATCGGCTGCCCATTTTACATCACATCTGATTTTATTTTCCATGGTAAAGAGAGGCAGACAGAGATAGAGAGAGACAGATGGAGATAGAGAGACAGATGGAGATAGAGAGACAGATGGAGATAGAGAGAGGCAGATGGAGATAGAGAGAGGCAGATGGAGAGAGAGAGGCAGATGGAGATAGAGAGAGACAGATGGAGATAGAGAGAGACAGATGGAGATAGAGAGAGGCAGATGGAGATAGAGAGACAGATGGAGAGTGAGAGGCAGATGGAGATAGAGAGACAGATGGAGAGTGAGAGCCATACAGAGATAGAGAGACAGACGGAGATAGAGAGAGACAGATGGAGAGTGAGAGACAGACGGAGATAGAGAGAGACAGACGGAGATAGAGAGACAGATGGAGACAGAGAGAAGCAGATGGAGATAGAGAGAGACAGATGGAGATAGAGAGAGACAGATGGAGAGTGAGAGGCAGAGGGAGAGAGAGAGAGACAGATGGAGATAGAGAGAGACAGATGGAGATAGAGAGAGACAGATGGAGAGATAGAGACAGATGGAGAGTGAGAGGCAGACGGAGATAGAGAGAGGCAGATGGAGAGTGAGAGGCAGACGGAGATAGAGAGAGGCAGACGGAGATAGAGAGAGACAGATGGAGATAGAGAGACAGACGGAGATAGAGAGAGCAGACGGAGATAGAGAGAGGCAGACGGAGATAGAGAGAGACAGATGGAGATAAAGAGAGACAGATGGAGATAGAGAGAGACAGATGGAGATAGAGAGAGACAGATGAAGATAGAGAGACAGACGGAGATAGAGAGAAGCAGATGGAGATAGAGAAAGACAGATGGAGAGTGAGAGGCAGATGGAGATAGAGAGAGACAGATGGAGAGTGAGAGGCAGATGGAGATAGAGAGGGACAGATGGAGAGTGAGAGGCAGATGGAGATAGAGAGAGACAGATGGAGAGTGAGAGGCAGACGGAGAGTGAGAGGCAGACGGAGAGAGAGAGGGACAGATGGAGAGTGAGAGGCAGATGGAGATAGAGAGAGACAGATGGAGAGTGAGAGGCAGACGGAGAGTGAGAGGCAGACGGAGAGAGAGAAATGCAGACGGAGATAGAGAGAGACAGACGGAGATAGAGAGAGACAGATGGAGATAGAGAGACAGACGGAGATAGAGAGAGGCAGATGGAGAGTGAGAGGCAGATGGAGATAGAGAGAGGCAGATGGAGATAGAGAGAGGCAGACGGAGATAGAGAGAGACAGACGGAGACAGAGAGAGACAGACGGAGATAGAGAGAGACAGATGGAGATAGAGAGACAGATGGAGATAGAGAGACAGACGGAGATAGAGAGAGGCAGATGGAGATAGAGAGAGGCAGATGGAGATAGAGAGAGGCAGATGGAGATAGAGAGAGGACAGATGGAGATAGAGAGAGACAGATGGAGATAGAGAGACAGACGGAGATAGAGAGAGACAGATGGAGAGTGAGAGGCAGATGGAGAGTGAGAGACAGACGGAGATAAAGAGAGACAGACGGAGATAGAGAGAGGCAGATGGAGAGTGAGAGGCAGATGGAGATAGAGAGAGACAGATGGAGATAGAGAGAGACAGATGGAGATAGAGTGAGACAGATGGAGATAGAGAGAGGCAGATGGAGATAGAGAGAGACAGATGGAGAGTGAGAGGCAGACGGAGATAGAGAAATGCAGATGGAGATAGAGAGAGACAGACGGAGATAGAGAGAGACAGATGGAGAGTGAGAGACAGACGGAGATAGGGAGAGACAGATGGAGAGTGAGAGGCAGACGGAGATAGAGAGAGACAGATGGAGAGTGAGAGAGACAGATGGAGATAGAGAGAGACAGACGGAGATAGAAAGAGACAGATGGAGATAGAAAGAGACAGACGGAGATAGAGAGAGACAGACGGAGATAGAGAGGGACAGATGGAGATAGACAGACAGACGGAGATAGAGAGAGACAGACGGAGATAGAGAGAGACAGATGGAGATAGAGAGATAGATGGAGATAGAGAGAGACAGATGGAGATAAAGAGAGACAGACGGAGATAGAGAGACAGACGGAGATAGAGAGACAGATGGAGATAGAGAGAGACAGATGGAGATAGAGAGAGACAGACGGAGATAGAGAGGGACAGATGGAGATAGAGAGAGACAGATGGAGATAGAGAGAGACAGATGGAGATAGAGAGAGGCAGATGGAGAGTGAGAGAGACAGACGAAGTTAGAGAGACAGATGGAGATAGAGAGAGACAGACGGATATGGAGAGACAGATGGAGATAGAGAGACAGACGACGACAGAGAGACAGATGGAGATAGAGAGAGGTAGACGGAGATAGAGAGACAGATGGAGATAGAGAGAGACAGATGGAGATAGAGAAAGACAGACGGAGAGTGAGAGACAGACGGAGATAGAGACAGCCGGAGAGTGAGAGACAGACGGAGATAGAGAGAGACAGATGGAGAGTGAGAGACAGACGGAGTTAGAGAGAGGCAGATGGAGATAGAGAAAGACAGACGGAGAGTGAGAGACAGACGGAGATAGAGAGAGACAGACGGAGAGTGAGAGACAGACGGAGATAGAGAGAGACAGATGGAGAGTGAGAGACAGACGGAGTTAGAGAGAGGCAGATGGAGATGGAGAAAAACAGACCGAGAGTGAGAGACAGACGGAGATAGAGAGAGACAGATGGAGAGTGAGAGGCAGATGGAGATAGAGAGAGACAGATGGAGAGAGAGAGAGACAGATGGAGAGTGAGAGGCAGATGGAGATAGAGAGGGACAGATGGAGAGTGAGAGGCAGATGGAGATAGAGAGAGACAGATGGAGAGTGAGAGGCAGACGGAGATAGAGAGAGGCAGATGGAGATAGAGAGAGACAGATGGAGAGTGAGAGGCAGACGGAGAGAGAGAAATGCAGATGGAGATAGAGAGAGACAGACAGAGATAGAGAGAGACAGACGGAGATAGAGAGAGACAGACGGAGATAGAGAGAGACAGATGGAGATAGAGAGACAGACGGAGATAGAGAGAGACAGACGGAGATAGAAAGAGACAGATGGAGATAGAGAGAGACAGAGAGAGACAGATGGAGACAGATGGAGAGTGAAAGAGACAGATGGAGAGTGAGAGAGACAGACGGAGATAGAGAGAGACAGATGGAGAGTGAGAGGCAGATTGAGATAGAGAGAGACAGATGGAGAGTGAGAGGCAGATGGAGATAGAGAGAGACAGATGGAGAGTGAGAGGCAGATGGAGATAGAGAGACAGATGGAGAGTGAGAGGCAGATGGAGATAGAGAGACAGATGGAGATAGAGAGAGACAGATGGAGATAGAGAGACAGATGGAGAGTGAGAGGCAGACGGAGATAGAGAGACAGACGGAGATAGAGAGACAGATGGAGATAGAGAGAGACAGATAGAGAGTGAGAGGCAGATGGAGATAGAGAGAGACAGATGGAGATAGAGAGACAGATGGAGAGTGAGAGAGACAGACGGAGAGTGAGAGAGACAGATGGAGATACAGAGAGACAGACGGAGATAGAGAAACAGATGGAGATAGAGAGAGACAGATGGAGAGTGAGAGGCAGAGGGAGAGAGAGAGAGACAGATGGAGATAGAGAGAGACAGATGGAGATAGAGAGAGACAGATGGAGATAGAGACAGACAGATGGAGAGAGAGAGACAGATGGAGAGTGAGAGGCAGACGGAGATAGAGAGAGACAGATGGAGATAGAGAGAGACAGACGGAGATAGAGAGGCAGATGGAGATAGAAAGGGACAGATGGAGAGTGAGAGGCAGATGGAGATAGAGAGAGACAGATGGAGAGTGAGAGGCAGACGGAGATAGAGAGAGACAGACGGAGATAGAGAGAGACAGATGGAGATAGAGACAGACGGAGATAGAGAGAGGCAGATGGAGATAGAGAGAGACAGATGGAGATAGAGAGAGACAGATGGAGATAGAGAGAGACAGATGGAGATAGAGAGAGACAGTTGGAGATAGAGAGACAGACGGAGATAGAGAGAAGCAGATGGAGATAGAGAAAGACAGACGGAGGGTGAGAGACAGACGGAGATAGAGAAATGCAGATGGAGATAGAGAGAGACTGACAGAGATAGAGAGAGACAGACGGAGATAGAGAGAGACAGATGGAGAGTGAGAGGCAGACGGAGATAGAGAGAGACAGATGGAGAGTGAGAGAGACAGATGGAGCGTGATAGAGAGAGACAGACGGAGATAGAAAGAGACAGATGGAGATAGAAAGAGACAGATGGAGATAGAGAGAGACAGACGGAGATAGAGAGAGACAGACGGAGATAGAGAGAGACAGACGGAGATAGAGAGAGACAGACGGAGATAGAGAGGGACAGACGGAGATAGAGAGACAGACGGAGATAGAGAGAGACAGACGGAGATAGAGAGAGACAGATGGAGATAGAGAGAAAGATGGAGATAGAGAGAGACAGATGGAGATAAAGAGAGACAGACGGAGATAGAGAGACAGACGGAGATAGAGAGACAGACGGAGATAGAGAGAGAGACGGAGATAGAGAGAGACAGATGGAGATAGAGAGAGACAGATGGAGATAGAGAGAGGCAGATGGAGAGTGAGAGAGACAGACGAAGTTAGAGAGACAGATGGAGATAGAGAGAGACAGACGGATATGGAGAGACAGATGGAGATAGAGAGACAGACGACGACAGAGAGACAGATGGAGATAGAGAGAGGCAGACGGAGATAGAGAGACAGATGGAGATAGAGAGAGACAGATGGAGATAGAGAGAGACAGATGGAGATAGAGAGAGACAGATGGAGATAGAGAGACAGACGGAGTTAGAGAGAGGCAGATGGAGATAGAGAAAGACAGACGGAGAGTGAGAGACAGACGGAGATAGAGACAGACGGAGAGTGAGAGACAGACGGAGATAGAGAGAGACAGATGGAGAGTGAGAGACAGACGGAGTTAGAGAGAGGCAGATGGAGATAGAGAAAGACAGACGGAGAGTGAGAGACAGACGGAGATAGAGAGAGACAGATGGAGAGTGAGAGGCAGATGGAGATAGAGAGAGTCAGATGGAGATAGAGAGAGACAGATGGAGATAGAGAGAGACAGATGGAGATAGAGAGAGACAGATGGAGATAGAGAGAGACAGATGGAGATAGAGAGAGACAGATGGAGATAGAGAGAGACAGATGGAGATAGAGAGAGACAGATGGAGAGTGAGAGGCAGAGGGAGAGAGAGAGAGACAGATGGAGATAGAGAGAGACAGATGGAGATAGAGAGAGACAGATGGAGATAGAGACAGACAGATGGAGAGAGAGAGACAGATGGAGAGTGAGAGGCAGACGGAGATAGAGAGAGACAGATGGAGATAGAGAGAGACAGACGGAGATAGAGAGGCAGATGGAGATAGAAAGGGACAGATGGAGAGTGAGAGGCAGATGGAGATAGAGAGAGACAGATGGAGAGTGAGAGGCAGACGGAGATAGAGAGAGACAGACGGAGATAGAGAGAGACAGATGGAGATAGAGAGACAGACGGAGATAGAGAGAGGCAGATGGAGATAGAGAGAGACAGATGGAGATAGAGAGAGACAGATGGAGATAGAGAGAGACAGATGGAGATAGAGAGAGACAGTTGGAGATAGAGAGACAGACGGAGATAGAGAGAAGCAGATGGAGATAGAGAAAGACAGACGGAGGGTGAGAGACAGACGGAGATAGAGAAATGCAGATGGAGATAGAGAGAGACTGACAGAGATAGAGAGAGACAGACGGAGATAGAGAGAGACAGATGGAGAGTGAGAGACAGATGGAGAGTGAGAGGCAGACGGAGAGTGAGAGAGACAGATGGAGAGTGAGAGAGACAGATGGAGAGTGAGAGAGACAGATGGAGATAGAGAGAGACAGAGGGAGATAGAAAGAGACAGATGGAGATAGAAAGAGACAGATGGAGATAGAGAGAGACAGACGGAGATAGAGAGAGACAGACGGAGATAGAGAGAGACAGACGGAGATAGAGAGGGACAGACGGAGATAGAGAGAGACAGACGGAGATAGAGAGAGACAGACGGAGATAGAGAGAGACAGACGGAGATAGAGAGAGACAGATGGAGATAGAGAGATAGATGGAGATAGAGAGAGACAGATGGAGATAAAGAGAGACAGACGGAGATAGAGAGACAGACGGAGATAGAGAGACAGACGGAGATAGAGAGAGAGACGGAGATAGAGAGAGAGACGGAGATAGAGAGAGACAGATGGAGATAGAGAGAGACAGATGGAGATAGAGAGAGGCAGATGGAGAGTGAGAGAGACAGACGAAGTTAGAGAGACAGATGGAGATAGAGAGAGACAGACGGATATGGAGAGACAGATGGAGATAGAGAGACAGACGACGACAGAGAGACAGATGGAGATAGAGAGAGGCAGACGGAGATAGAGAGACAGATGGAGATAGAGAGAGACAGATGGAGATAGAGAGAGACAGATGGAGATAGAGAGAGACAGATGGAGATAGAGAGACAGACGGAGTTAGAGAGAGGCAGATGGAGATAGAGAAAGACAGACGGAGAGTGAGAGACAGACGGAGATAGAGACAGACGGAGAGTGAGAGACAGACGGAGATAGAGAGAGACAGATGGAGAGTGAGAGACAGACGGAGTTAGAGAGAGGCAGATGGAGATAGAGAAAGACAGACGGAGAGTGAGAGACAGACGGAGATAGAGAGAGACAGATGGAGAGTGAGAGGCAGATGGAGATAGAGAGAGTCAGATGGAGATAGAGAGAGACAGATGGAGATAGAGAGAGACAGATGGAGATAGAGAGAGACAGATGGAGATAGAGAGAGACAGATGGAGATAGAGAGAGACAGATGGAGATAGAGAGAGACAGATGGAGATAGAGAGAGACAGATGGAGAGAGAAATGCAGATGGAGATAGAGAGAGACAGACAGAGATAGAGAGAGACAGACGGAGATAGAGAGAGACAGACGGAGATAGAGAGAGACAGATGGAGATAGAGAGACAGACGGAGATAGAGAGAGACAGACGGAGATAGAAAGAGACAGATGGAGATAGAGAGAGACAGACTGAGATAGAGAGAGACAGATGGAGAGTGAAAGAGACAGGTGGAGAGTGAGAGAGACAGACGGAGATAGAGAGAGACAGATGGAGAGTGAGAGGCAGATTGAGATAGAGAGAGACAGATGGAGAGTGAGAGGCAGATGGAGATAGAGAGAGACAGATGGAGAGTGAGAGACAGATGGAGAGTGAGAGGCAGATGGAGATAGAGAGACAGATGGAGAGTGAGAGACAGATGGAGAGTGAGAGGCAGATGGAGATAGAGAGAGACAGATGGAGATAGAGAGAGACAGATGGAGATAGAGAGAGACAGATGGAGATAGAGAGAGACAGATGGAGATAGAGAGACAGATGGAGAGTGAGAGACAGACGGAGATAGAAAGAGACAGATGGAGATAGAGTGAGACAGACGGAGATAGAGAGAGACAGACGGAGATAGAGAGGCAGATGGAGATAGAGAGAGACAGATAGAGAGTGAGAGGCAGATGGAGATAGAGAGAGACAGATGGAGAGTGAGAGACAGATGGAGAGTGAGAGGCAGATGGAGATAGAGAGAGACAGATGGAGATAGAGAGAGACAGATGGAGATAGAGAGAGACAGACGGAGATAGAGAGACAGATGGAGATAGAGAGAAGCAGATGGAGATAGAGAGAGACAGATGGAGATAGAGAGACAGATGGAGATAGAGAGACAGATGGAGAGTGAGAGAGACAGACGGAGAGTGAGAGAGACAGATGGAGATACAGAGAGACAGACGGAGATAGAGAAACAGATGGAGATAGAGAGAGACAGATGGAGAGTGAGAGGCAGAGGGAGAGAGAGAGACAGATGGAGATAGAGAGAGACAGACGGAGATAGAGAGAGACAGATGGAGATAGAGAGACAGACGGAGATAGAGAGAGGCAGATGGAGAGTGAGAGGCAGATGGAGATAGAGAGAGGCAGATGGAGATTGAGAGAGACAGACGGAGATAGAGAGAGACAGACGGAGACAGAGAGAGACAGATGGAGATAGAGAGAGACAGATGGAGATAGAGAGACGGACGGAGATAGAGAGAGACAGATGGAGAGTGAGAGGCAGATGGAGATAGAGAAAGGCAGATGGAGATAGGGAGAGGCAGATGGAGATAGAGAGAGACAGATGGAGAGTGAGAGGCAGATGGAGATAGAGAGAGACAGATGGAGAGTGAGAGGCAGACGGAGAGTGAGAGGCAGACGGAGAGAGAGAAATGCAGATGGAGATAGAGAGAGACAGACAGAGATAGAGAGAGACAGACGGAGATAGAGAGAGACAGACGGAGATAGAGAGAGACAGACGGAGATAGAGAGACAGATGGAGATAGAGAGACAGACGGAGATAGAGAGACAGACGGAGATAGAGAGAGGCAGATGGAGAGTGAGAGGCAGATGGAGATAGAGAGAGGCAGATGGAGATTGAGAGAGACAGACGGAGATAGAGAGAGACAGACGGAGATAGAGAGAGACAGACGGAGACAGAGGGAGACAGATGGAGATAGAGAGAGACAGATGGAGATAGAGAGACGGACGGAGATAGAGAGAGGCAGATGGAGATAGAGAGAGGCAGATGGAGATAGAGAGAGGCAGATGGAGATAGGGAGAGGCAGATGGAGATAGAGAGAGACAGATGGAGATAGAGAGACAGACGGAGATAGAGAGAGACAGATGGAGAGTGAGAGGCAGATGGAGATAGAGAGAGACAGATGGAGAGTGAGAGGCAGATGGAGAGTGAGAGACAGACAGAGATAAAGAGAGACAGACGGAGATAGAGAGAGGCAGATGGAGAGTGAGAGGCAGATGGAGATAGAGAGAGACAGATGGAGATAGAGAGAGACAGATGGAGATAGAGTGAGACAGATGGAGATAGAGAGAGGCAGATGGAGATAGAGAGAGACAGATGGAGAGTGAGAGACAGACGGAGATCGGGGGAGACAGATGGAGAGTGAGAGGCAGATGGAGAGTGAGAGAGACAGATGGAGAGTGAGAGAGACAGACGGAGATAGAGAGAGACAGACGGAGATAGAGAGAGACAGACGGAGATAGAGAGAGACAGACGGAGATAGAGAGAGACAGATGGAGATAGAGAGACAGACGGAGATAGAGAGAGACAGACGGAGATAGAGAGAGACAGACGGAGATAGAGAGAGACAGACGGAGATAGAGAGACAGATGCAGATAGAGAGACAGACGGAGATAGTGAGAGACATATGGAGATAGAGAGAGAGAGATGGAGATAGAGAGAGGCAGATGGAGATAGAGAGAGACAGATGGAGATAGAGAGACAGACGGAGATAGAGAGACAGATGGAGATAGAGAGAGACAGACGGAGATAGAGAGACAGATGGAGATAGAGAGAGACAGACGGAGATAGAGAGACAGATGGAGATAGAGAGAGACAGCTGGAGATAGAGAGAGACAGATGGAGATAGAGAGACAGACGGAGATAGAGAGAGACAGACGGAGATAGAAAGAGACAGATGGAGATAGAGAGAGACAGACAGAGATAGAGAGAGACAGATGGAGATAGAGAGACAGACGGAGATAGAGAGAGACAGACGGAGATAGAGAGAGACAGATGGAGATAGAGAGATAGATGGAGATAGAGAGAGACAGATGGAGATAAAGAGAGACAGACGGAGATAGAGAGAGACGGAGATAGAGAGAGACAGATGGAGATAGAGAGAGGCAGATGGAGAGTGAGAGAGACAGACGAAGTTAGAGAGACAGATGGAGATAGAGAGAGACAGACGGATATGGAGAGACAGATGGAGATAGAGAGACAGACGACGACAGAGAGACAGATGGAGATAGAGAGAGGCAGACGGAGATAGAGAGACAGATGGAGATAGAGAGAGACAGATGGAGATAGAGAGACAGACGGAGTTAGAGAGAGGCAGATGGAGATAGAGAAAGACAGACAGAGAGTGAGAGACAGACGGAGATAGAGAGAGACAGACGGAGAGTGAGAGACAGACGGAGATAGAGAGAGACAGATGGAGAGTGAGAGAGACAGATGGAGAGTGAGAGAGACAGATGGAGAGTGAGAGGCAGATGGAGATAGAGAGAGACAGATGGAGATAGAGAGAGACAGATGGAGAGTGAGAGGCAGATGGAGATAGAGAGGGACAGATGGAGAGTGAGAGGCAGATGGAGATAGAGAGAGACAGATGGAGAGTGAGAGGCAGACGGAGATAGAGAGAGGCAGATGGAGATAGAGAGAGGCAGACAGAGATAGAGAGAGACAGACGGAGATAGAGAGAGGCAGACGGAGATAGACAGAGACAGATGGAGATAGAGAGACAGACGGAGATAGAGAGAGACAGACGGAGATAGAAAGAAACAGATGGAGATAGAGAGAGACAGACAGAGATAGAGAGAGACAGATGGAGAGTGAAAGAGACAGATGGAGAGTGAGAGAGACAGACGGAGATAGAGAGAGACAGATGGAGATAGAGAGAGACAGACAGAGATAGAGAGAGACAGATGGAGAGTGAAAGAGACAGATGGAGAGTGAGAGAGACAGACGGAGATAGAGAGAGACAGATGGAGAGTGAGAGGCAGATTGAGATAGAGAGAGACAGATGGAGAGTGAGAGGCAGATGGAGATAGAGAGAAACAGATGGAGAGTGAGAGGCAGATGGAGATAGAGAGACAGATGGAGATAGAGAGAGACAGATGGAGATAGAGAGAGACAGACGGAGATAGAGAGACAGATGGAGATAGAGAGAGACAGACGGATATAGAGAGATAGACGGAGATAGAGAGAGACAGACGGAGATAGAGAGACAGATGGAGATAGAGAGAGGCAGACGGATATAGAGAGATAGACGGAGATAGAGAGAGACAGACGGAGATAGAGAGACAGATGGAGATAGAGAGAGGCAGGCGGAGATAGAGAGACAGATGGAGATAGAGAGAGACAGATGGAGAGTGAGAGAGGCAGATGGAGATAGAGAGAGACAGATGGAGAGTGAGAGGCAGACGGAGATAGAGAGAGGCAGATGGAGATAGAGAAAGACAGACAGAGAGTGAGAGACAGACGGAGATAGAGAGAGACAGACGGAGAGTGAGAGACAGACGGAGATAGAGAGAGACAGATGGAGAGTGAGAGAGACAGATGGAGAGTGAGAGGCAGATGGAGATAGAGAGAGACAGATGGAGATAGAGAGAGACAGATGGAGAGTGAGAGGCAGATGGAGATAGAGAGGGACAGATGGAGAGTGAGAGGCAGATGGAGATAGAGAGAGACAGATGGAGAGTGAGAGGCAGACGGAGATAGAGAGAGGCAGATGGAGATAGAGAGAGGCAGACAGAGATAGAGAGAGACAGACGGAGATAGAGAGAGGCAGACGGAGATAGAGAGAGACAGACGGAGATAGAGAGAGACAGACGGAGATAGAGAGAGACAGACGGAGATAGAAAGAAACAGATGGAGATAGAGAGAGACAGACAGAGATAGAGAGAGACAGATGGAGAGTGAAAGAGACAGATGGAGAGTGAGAGAGACAGACAGAGATAGAGAGAGACAGATGGAGAGTGAGAGGCAGATTGAGATAGAGAGAGACAGATGGAGAGTGAGAGGCAGATGGAGATAGAGAGAGACAGATGGAGAGTGAGAGGCAGATGGAGATAGAGAGACAGATGGAGATAGAGAGAGACAGATGGAGATAGAGAGAGACAGACGGAGATAGAGAGA
This sequence comes from Squalus acanthias, assembly GCA_030390025.1. NCBI lineage: Eukaryota > Metazoa > Chordata > Chondrichthyes > Squaliformes > Squalidae > Squalus > Squalus acanthias. Next base: position 110,154,564 of record CM059427.1, on the reverse strand, counting down.
CAGATGGAGATAGAGAGAGACAGACGGATATAGAGAGATAGACGGAGATAGAGAGAGACAGACGGAGATAGAGAGACAGACGGAGATAGAGAGACAGATGGAGATAGAGAGAGGCAGACGGATATAGAGAGATAGACGGAGATAGAGAGAGACAGACGGAGATAGAGAGACAGATGGAGATAGAGAGAGGCAGGCGGAGATAGAGAGACAGATGGAGATAGAGAGAGACAGACGGAGAGTGAGAGAGACAAACGGAGATAGAGAGAGACAGACGGAGATAGAGAGAGACAGACGGAGATAGAGAGAGACAGACGGAGATAGAGAGACAGATGGAGATAGAGAGAGACAGACGGAGATAGAGAGACAGATGGAGATAGAGAGAGACAGACGGATATAGAGAGATAGACGGAGATAGAGAGAGACAGACGGAGATAGAGAGACAGACGGAGATAGAGAGACAGATAGAGATAGAGAGAGGCAGACGGAGATAGAGAGACAGATGGAGATAGAGAGAGACAGATGGAGATAGAGAGAGGCAGGTAGTGAAAGAGATAGAGAGAGGCAGGTAGTGAAAGAGATAGAGAGAAAGTGACAAAGAGAAAATGATGAGAAGATACGGAAAGTGACGGGCAAGCAGAGAGAGAGTCAGAGAGAAAAGCAGAGACAACCAAGAGAGAGAGGCATACAGAGAAAGATAGAGAGAGAGAGCTTGACAGAGAGAGAGAGAGAGCAGAACAGAAGATGTTGATTAGAACTGCTCTCCAAACATCGGGTTATATTGGGTTCTGCAAAATAAGGTCACACAAATGAATCCAAGAAATGACACACTCTGATGAAGATAAATACTTAGGAAAAGACATGGATGAGAAAAGAGCCTCATCCCTCTAATATTCCGACTCCCAGTCTAGCATCAAACTGTATTCTAGTGCCCCATGTCTACTACCCTGGCCTGGCAGATTAATCTAGACGTTTATGTGAATTTGTTTCTATTGATATCTAATTTAAATTTGCTTACATTACTTTATATTTATGGCCTCTAGTCCTACTATTTTGCATTATTTTAAATATTCTGAATTTCTCTTATCTAAGCCACTTGCGAGGGCGTCCAAAACTAAGGGCCATAAATATAAGATAGTCACTAATAAATCCAATAAGGAATTCAGGAGAAACTTCTTTACTCAGAGAGTGGTTAGAATGTGGAACTCACTACCACAGGGAGTAGTTGAGGCGAATAGCATAGAGGCATTTAAGGGGAAGTTAGATAAGTACATGAGGGAGAAAGGAATAGAAGGATATGCTGATTGGGTGAGATGAAGTAGGGTGGAAAGAGGTTTGTGTGGAGCATAAACACCAGCACAGACCAGTTGGGCCGAATGGCCTGTTTCTGTGCTGTAAATTCTATGTCATTCTATGTAATACTTCACTGAGGTCCTCTCTCCAGGCTGAGCTTTTAAACCTTTCCTTATTCCTTACACTTGGAATGATTCTTGTTTCTCTTCCCTGCACTCTCTCATATGCATATCCCACTTGTACTGAGGTGACCAAAACTGTGCACGCATTGTACAACCTCAGCAGACTTGTGTTCTCCTGTTCTGGTTGTGGGTGTCTCAGCATTTTGTTAATTGCCTTCTCGCATTAATAGAAGTTGAAAGTGTTCTTTTCAAGTCCCTCTGTGCTGATTCTATTCCATTTATTTTGTACCAGTGCATCATTTATTTTCCTCAGTCTATGGGCGATGCTGGTAAGGCTGCATTGATTGCCTTTCACTAGTTGCCCTTGGGAGGTGGTGACAGACGTAGGCCTGACTGGGTAGGGGTGGCACATTCCCTTCCCTGAAGGGCAATAAGGATGCAGTTGGACTTTTACAACCATCAAGGTGCCAGCATACAAATTACTACATTTATTGAATGCAATTTCACAACTTGCTTTGGCGGGTTTTCAATATATGACGTGTGGTTGCTAGCCACTAAGGTTATTCATTTAATTTGCTATCCATTTGCATAACTCCATTGCTGCACCAAGTGTACTGCAACTTAAGCTCCGGTTTTATACTCATCCACAGAGATGCCATAAGAGGCCCTTTCTTCCGGCACACGTACGTGGGCATTTCTTGACGCAGAATGCTCCATATGTATACTTGGCGTTGGGATTGGGTTCCACCTGGAAAGTTACGGTGTTGTAAAAGAACGGCAAAGGACACTGAATAACACAGGCTCCACTGTCATTGAAGTTGGTGCAGGCCTGCAAGGTAAAGAGACCCATTGTTACGGGAAATAAATGCAGCCATTTCACTATTCAGAAAGATAACGGCGTGTTGTTCTTAGTGTTTGCGATACTGAGTGTCAAAATTAGGCAGAACCATAGACATTACAGCCTAGGAGGAGGCCTTTCAGCCCATTGCACCGTGCTGCTGCTAGCTGTGTGACTGGAGCTGTCCACTCTAATCCTGTGTGAAGTGAGCTTGGACAGACTCGAACCAGTTCCAAGTGAGCATCAGCACAAAACCGCCCCTAATTCAGCTACTTGGCAATCTCACTCAGAGACACAGATGGCTTATGTGGAAAGTGGCAAAATGTAACATTGATATTTGAGTAGGGGTTTGAAGGACATTGTTGGAACAGAGTAAAAGGATTTTTACTCTGTATCTAACCCGTGCTGTACCTGATCTGGGAGTGTTTGATGGCACAGTGTAGAGTGAGCTTTACTCTGTATCTAACCCGTGCTGTACCTGATCTGGGAGTGTTTGATGGCACAGTGTAGAGGGAGCTTTACTCTGTATCTAACCCGTGCTGTACCTGATCTGGGAGTGTTTGATGGCACAGTGTAGAGTGAGCTTTACTCTGTATCTAACCCGTGCTGTACCTGATCTGGGAGTGTTTGATGGGACAGTGTAGAGGGAGCTTTACTCTGTATCTAACCTGTGCTGTACCTGATCTGGGAGTGTTTGATGGGACAGTGTAGAGGGAGCTTTACTCTGTATCTAACCCGTGCTGTACCTGATCTGGGAGTGTTTGATGGGACAGTGTAGAGGGAGCTTTACTCTGTATCTAACCCGTGCTGTACCTGATCTGGGAGTGTTTGATGGCACAGTGTAGAGTGAGCTTTACTCTGTATCTAACCCGTGCTGTACCTGATCTGGGAGTGTTTGATGGGACAGTGTAGAGGGGGCTTTACTCTGTATCTAACCCGTGCTGTACCTGATTTGGGAGTGTTTGATGGCACAGTGTAGAGGGAGCTTTACTCTGTATCTAAACCGTGCTGTACCTGATCTGGGAGTGTTTGATGGGACAGTGTAGAGGGGGCTTTACTCTGTATCTAACCCGTGCTTTACCTGCCCTGGGAGTGTTTGATGGCACAGTGTAGAGGGAGCTTTACTCTGTATCTAACCCGTGCTGTACCGAACCTAGGAGTTTTTGATGGGCAGATCAGCAGGATTTCCTATAATATTTTTTACGTTAAATGTCTTTATTAAGTGCATACAGGAGGCGTTAACAAATAGTAAAAACAACTCATCCAAAACCTGTTAAAATACCAGTTTTGCAACACTTGGCCACTTCCTGCCTTCTTCACCAGAATAATACCAGGGCTAAAAGGGTTAAATTATGAGGATAAACCTTGAGTATAAAATATTAAGGGGTGATCTAATTGAGGTGTTTATGATGATTAAAGAATTTGGTAGGGTAGATAGAGAGAAACTATTTCCTCTGGTGAGGGAGTCCAGAACAAGGAGATGTAACCTTAAAATTAGAGCTAGAGCATTCAGGGGTGATACGAAGCACTTCTTCACACAAAGGGTAGTGGAAATCTGGAACTCTCGCTTCCAAAAAGCTGTTGAGGCTGGGGGTCAATTGAAAATTTCAAAACTGAGATTGATAGATTTTTGTTAGGCCCAGGTATTAAGCGATCTGGAGCCAAGGCGGGTAGATGGATTTACGATACAGATCAACCATGTTCTAATTGAATGGCGGAACAGGCTCGAGGGGCTGATTGGCCTCCTCCTGGAGGAGCTCTGCTGGGTATGTAGTCCTGCAGTAACTGGTGTCAACGTCCTCAAAAGGGTACACAGGGAGAGGGAAGAAGGGGATTTGGGTTGTGAAAGTTCCCCTCGTGTGGTCGGGAAAAGCAAATCTTGGGGATTTGGGATCGACTCATGAATAACCATTCAACAAACATTAAATTTAAACGCCATCTTGATGTGCACTAAATTAGCATCAATTTGTTTCAAAAGAAAATTCACTAACATTATTCATTCACCAGGAAGGAAAACCTAATTATAATTTTAAATATTGGCTTATTCCTTGGATCAAACAAACATAAAGCAGTTGAATTTTCCAGTTTATCATACCAAATGAACTCCAAGGTTGGATTAATATTTTCTGATAACCAAGGTAAACGTGACCTTTTATCAGTAGTATTAATTATTATTGCTAACCTGTTCTAACTGATCAAGGTACATGTTACCCTTTATCACTAGTATTACCTTATTACTACCTTGAGCTAACTAACCAAGGTATGCGTTACTCTTTATCAAATAGTGCTTTGTGCCAGAGCACTCAGCAAAGGAAAGCATTTTCTTTAAACTGAGGCATCTCTAGCAGGACACCACTGCACCAGTATTTTAAGTAGGCCTAAAACGTAAACTCATAAAAGTGCATTATCGCACTCTATATACTGGTCAATCATGAATTAAAAGTTAGCTTAAAGACAACTGCTTCTCCATTAGGGAGTTGTCAGACAGGCAAGTTTCTGGAATGTCACTGCCGTTATGGCTGCAGATTTGGTGGGGGGTGAGGGGGAAGTGGAGTCTGTACTGCAGCAGACATTATAGCTACCCCATCACTAATCTTTTAGTGCAGTTCATAAAAAATAAGATGGACTAAGGATACAGATCGTTAATTTATTGCAGTAGAAACAACCAAGAGGAAAAATGACCCCTTCTCTATTTAATGACCGCAGTAAAGTACAACGAGGCACTGCATCATGATGATGCTAGCCCTTTAAAGCAAAGCTCAACCCTGCAAGACAGATTTCCTTGTCTCAGATGATTCACTAATTCCTCAGCTGGAAAGTATAATGCAGTAAAGCTGGTGTCTGAAGTAGCGACAATTTTGGGAAACATTTGTAAGCGTGCTCGTACTTTCTTAGTTGTTAGACACACAAACCCATTGGGGATGAAGTGGGTCAATTATACTGTAATGGACTTGAAGTGGGTCAATGATATTGTAATGGACTTGAAGTGAGTCAATGATATTGTAATGGACTTGAAGTGGGCCAATGATACTGTAATGGACTTGAAGTGAGTCAATGATATTGTAATGGACTTGAAGTGGGCCAATGATACTGTAATGGACTTGAAGTGAGTCAATGATACTGTAATGGACTTGAAGTGAGTCAATGATACTGTAATGGACTTGAAGTGAATTAATGATACTGTAATGGACTTGAAGTGAGTCAATGATACTGTAATGGACTTGAAGTGAGTCAATGATACTGTAATGGACTTGAAGTGAGTCAATGATACTGTAATGGACTTGAAGTGAATTAATGATACTGTAATGGACTTGAAGTGAGTCAATGATACTGTAATGGACTTGAAGTGAATTAACGATACTGTAATGGACTTGAAGTGAGTCAATGATATTGTAATGGACTTGAAGTGAGTCAATGATACTATAATGGACTTGAAGTGGGCCAATGCTATTGTAATGGACTTGAAGTGAGTCAATGATACTGTAATGGACTTGAAGTGAGTCAATGATATTGTAATGGACTTGAAGTGAGTCAATGATATTGTAATGGACTTGAAGTGAGTTAATGATATTGTAATGGACTTGAAATGAGTTAATGATACTGTAATTGAAATTGGTCAGTTACGTACAAAGCAATCGGTGTCCTTTGGCCCCGAGCAGCCGCCCGCACATTCCCGATGACAGCAGTCGCTCACAAATGGGCTGAAGCATCGCTCGTCGCACTGCTGTGCACACACCGTCTTCGTGACTGCAAACAAAACAGCGCATGTAACTCCAAATCGGGGGCAAGTCAGTGCCATGCTTCCCTTTCAAGGGAAGAACTGTCCAGCAATTCAGTATCCATTTTACGCTGTTAAATTACAGGCACACTTTGCACAAGTAAATTACCGAGGGAATGACTGCCCTGTAAACCAGGAGACTGTGAAGGGTCGAGCAAGTCTTGGTGACAGCTAAACACATCTAAAAGTTTCCAATTAATAATGTTTTCCTCTCCTAGTTACTGTAAACCCCACCGATTGGTAAAATAGTTTCTCTTCAAACTCTTCCTCACGGATCAAAGAGAGTTTAACGTGAAGTGCGAGCCTTTACTGAAAGCGACCCCTGCTCCTGTACCGTGTCCAACCATATTCATCAGCAACTACATGTCTTCATACAAACCTTGATTTTTTTCTGTAAAAATCCATAGCACAAGCTAAGTAAAGGATCACCTTGGAAACAGTTTGCAATTCAGATGTCAGAATTGGGAGATGAAGATTCTTACTGAAGAGGAGCTTGTGTTCAGGGGATATGACAGGGAAAAGTGGATGGATCTCTTTGGGTTCTGAAATGTAGTTTTGCAGTAACTAAGTCACACCATGCACCTTCACACTGCAGATTGGTAGAATGTTCAGCAGCGAGAATTTCCACATTAAAGTCATCTCGATATTTGTTTGAGATCTGTGCGCAGTTCTGCACCAATACAAAGCCCGATTGTATAAGCGAAAAAGAAATGTGTAAGGCAGACAGCAAGCTCAGTGTATGGATATATACATTTAATACAGTGGGACCTGGTATAATGAAATCTTGTTTTTCACATCCCTACAGGAGAAGGCACCTGGCTGAGGATCGCTGACTGACAGTTTGAAGAAGCAACTAGTGCAAGTTCGCTCACAGTAAATGGTCAGCTCGCCTTGAAATTGCTGCATTCAATATTGATTCAGGGCCTCGCTAATCCAAAGGAGGTGCAGAATCTTCTGCTTCTCCGAGTTGTGAGCCTGACCTGGGACCTGACTTTATACTTTGCAGAAAAGCACTGTAATCCTGAGACTGCCTGTTCACAGCAGCCGAGATGTAGTTGAGGCTTCTAAAAGCATAATTAAGATGATGTCAGTGAGGGTGCCGACAGAGAATAGGCACTTTAGGTCTATCAGTTTCCAATGATCCATATGGCCTATTCTACTTCACTTTTGTGTCATCGGTAATGGAGGATTAATACTCCAATTTTCATTGTAAGTGGGCAGTAATTTACCATAGCAGGAGTCATCTTCCATTTGCTTATTATAGTAAGTGAACTGGGATATTGGTATTTTTCATTACATAAGTTGAACTTCACTTTATCCAATTTTTACAATACATATGTCTAACATATTTATGTGTGTGTGCATGTGTGCATGTTCGTGTGTTTTTTTTATTCGCTTATGGGATGTGGGCGTCGCTGGCAAGACCAGCATTTATTGCCCATCTCTAATTGCCCTTGAGAAGGTGGTGGTGAGCTGCTTTCTTGAACCACTGCAGTCCGTGTGGTGAAGATACTCCCACAGTGCTGATAGGGAGGGAGTTCCAGGATTTTGACCCAGCGACGATGAAGGATCAGCGATATACTTATAACTCAGGATGGTGTGTGACTTGGAGGGGAACTTAGAGGTGGTGGTGTTCCCATGCGCCTGCTGCCCTTGTCCTTCTAGGTGGAAGAGGTCGCGGGTTTGGGAGGTGCTGCCGAAGAAGCCTTGGCGAGTTGTTGCAGTGCATCTTGTAGATGGTACACACTGCAGCCACGGTGCACCGGTGATGGAGGGAGTGAATGTTTAAGGTGGTGGATGGGGTGCCAATCAAACGGGCTGCTTTGTCCTGGATGGTCTTCTTGAGTGTTGTTGGAGCTGCACTCATCCAGGCAAGTGTGTGCATGTGTGAGCGTGTTGTTATGCTACAGTTGCTAAAAAAGAGATTGAGAGCCAAGCATTGCTTTAGTGGTTTCTTCATCTGACGTGATGATTTATCAGAAGACATAAAATTCCTGCTGTAAGCCCTTCACAAATGGTTCAGTACTGGAAAGGTGCACGTATGCCGTGTTGTAACTGAGGATGTGACACAGTAACTGAGAGTGCAGACTGTCATGGTAACTTTATGAATGCTGTCAGTAACATTACTGTTAGATTTCTAAAAAACTTCACCAAAACTGCTTCTGATTCTACTTTCAAATGATTACTTGTGTGTATATCCACGAATGTTCACATACGTATAAGTGTATGTATGTACATGTGTGTGTGTACATATATGTGTATGTACATATGTGTGCATATGCAATTGTGTGAACATGTATACACATATACATGCACACGCATACATGTGTAGAAGATCAGCCATGATCTTATTGAATGGTGGAGCAGGTTCGAAGGGCCAAATGGCCTACTCCTGCTCCTATTTCTTAAAAGGAAACAAAGCACTGGGGTTCATTTCCAGAGGGATAGAATTGAAAAGCAGAGAAGTTATGTTAAACTTGTAGAGAACCTTGGTTAGACCACACTTGGAGTATTGTGAACAGTTCTAGTCTCTACATTTTAAAAAGGATATAGAGGCACAAGACAAGGTGCAAAAAAGATTCACTAGAATGATACCAGAATTGAGAGGTTATACCTATCAGGAAAGATTGAACAGGCTGAGGCACTTTTCACTAAAAAGAGAAAACTGAGGCGTGACCTGATAGAGGGCTTTAAGATTATGAAAGGGTTTGATAGGGTAGATGTAAGGAAGATGTTTCCACTCGTGGAGGAGATCAAAACTAGGGGGCACTAATATAAGATAGTCACTAATAAATCCAATAGGGAATTCAGGAGAAACTTCTTTACCCAGAGAGTGGTTAGAATGTGGAAGTCGTTACCACAGGGAGTGGTTGAGGTGAACAGCACATATGCATTTAAGGGGAAGCTAGATAAGTACATGAGGGAGAAAGGAATAGAAGGATATGTTGATGGGGTGAGATGAAGAGGGGTGGGAGGAGGCTCGTGTGGAGCATAAAGACCAACATAGACAAGTTGGGTCAAATGGCCTGTTTCTGTGCTATACATTCTATATATTTCTACGTAATTCTATGTATATGCCTGCGTGTGTATATGTGTGCCTGTGTGTGTATATGTGTGCCTCGTGTGTATATATGTGTATGCCTGTGTGTGTATATGTGTATGCCTGTGTGTGCATATGTGTGCCTGTGTGTATATGTGTGCCTGTGTGTGTATATGTGTATGCCTGTGTGTGTATATGCGTATGCCTGTGTGTGTATATGTGTGCCTGTGTGTGTATATGTGTGCCTGTGTGTGTATATGTATGCCTGTGTGTGTATATGTGTGCCTGTGTATATATGTGTGCCATGTGTGCCTGTGTGTGTCTATGTGTGCCTGTGTGTGTATATGTGTGCCTGTGTGTATATATGCGTGCCTGTGTGTGCATATATGTGCCTGTGTGTGTGTATGTGTGCCTGTGTGTGTATATGTGTGCCTGTGTGTGTATGTATGCCTGTGTGTGTATGTGTGCCTGTGTGTGTATGTGTGCCTGTGTGTGTATATGTGTGCCTGTGTGTGTATATGTGTGCCTGCGTGTGTATGTGTGCCTGCGTGTGTATGTGTGCCTGTGTGTATATGTGTGCCTGTGTGTGTATGTGTGCCTGTGTGTGTATGTGTGCCTGTGTGTGTATATGTGTGCCTGTGTGTGTATGTGTGCCTGTGTGTGTATGTGTGCCTGTGTATGTATGTGTGCCTGTGTGTATATGTGTGCCTGTGTGTATATGTGTGCCTGTGTGTCTATATGTGTGCCTGTGTGTATATATGTGTGCCTGTGTGTATGTGTGCCTGTGTGTATATGTGTGCCTGTGTGTATATGTGTGCCTGTGTGTGTATATGTGTGCCTGTGTGTATATGTGTGCCTGTGTGTATGTGTGCCTGTGTGTGTATGTGTGCCTGTGTGTGTATATGTGTGCCTGTGTGTGTATGTGTGCCTGTGTGTGTATGTGTGCCTGTGTGTCTATATGTGTGCCTGTGTGTATATGTGTGCCTGTGTGTATATGTGTGCCTGTGTGTGTATATGTGTGCCTGTGTGTGTATATGTGTGCCTGTGTGTATATGTGTGCCTGTGTATATATATGTGTGCCTGTGTGTGTATATGTGTGCCTGTATGTGTATATGTGTGCCTGTATGTGTATATGTGTGCCTGTGTGTGTATATGTGTGCCTGTATACACAGGTATGCACCAGAGATACTCAATTTATCGTGAATGTCTCCGTAACCAACTGAAAGCAGCTTCTGCTGAAAGCGACCATTGCTGAGCCAGGCCATCCATCACCTGGGCTATTCAGCCTTGAACGGGGTAATGAAGAGAGGACCAGACAGGAAATCCGGAACATTTCCTCAAGTGAAACCATGAGAGGAGGTCAAGGGGAGAAACCTCAATCTGACAAAAAGTACATTTAGGACTGATGTGGGAAGACTCTTCACACAAAGAGTGACCAGCACACCTGGAATGGACGCTGGCTGGAGTAGTGGGGGCTAGTTAGCTGTTATCATGGGGAATGTTGATTGGTTCCAAATGAACTAAGAGGGGCCAAATGACCTTCCTCGTCATCACCGATCTCATGATTTGGTTGGGGGGGGGGCGGGTGGATTTGATGAACTCATGCTCACAGTGAGAATTCTGACAGCCGGAAGTGTATGTCAGGAATTTGGCCACACTTGGCCCATTATTTACCATCAGGTAAAATGAACAGATAGTAAATAATGGGGGTACAATTCTTGATATGCGTTCCTGGCCTATGAGGGTTTTGCCAAAAGCATGCTTTGGGAACATGATTCCTCAGAGATAATGTGAAGCATTCTTCCCAATAGTTACAGGTTCCACTTCATTGGCTGCTAGCAGCAGTTGATGGGAATAAGCAAAGATTTCTCTGACCCCTCTCCCCTACCGATTATCCACTTTCTGTTTCGTTCAGTCTATTTTGGGAGGGGGAAGAGGGTTTCAAGCCAGATCCTCCAATTCAATGTCATTAAGAAGTGAAAAAAATTGTGACTCTGATCTGACTGGTTGACGACTTATTTTTCAGGCTCCAGTGTGAGGCCTTGACTTTGGCGAACAGCCTGAAGTGATCAATCAGTGACATTTCCAAATCTGGATGGTCACATTTTGTGCCTTATTATTATTACTGGAAAATTGATTTTATAAAATATCAGCGTGCACATTAACATTGGGATAATATGCAGCAGGTCCGTCAGAAAGCAATGTGTTTGCTTCCCCCATCTAACTTGTATGAACTTTCAAATACCTGTAAGCATAAAGGTCATAATGAAAAATAATCAAAATCAATATATCTGCTTAGCATGCGCGTTGCCATAGAAACACAAAGGTTTCAATCAAACCGCTTCCTTGCGGTGAAAGTGTAGCACTGCTCCCCGGACTCGGTGTTCCCGCGGTTTGGCATCGTGCGCCGCACTAGCAATCAGCTCCATCGACGGACCGGTTAAATAACATTCAGCTGCAAGGGTGTGAACAGCACCGGACCAGGATGTGTTTATTTTTAAATAAACAAAAACCCTTAGGTTATTAGGAACGTTTTCAATCGAAACGTTGGACTGTTGTAAGAATTGCTTTTAACAAGTGAAATCTATAGCTATTAGTCAAGCATGTTTCTTATTGTATTTTTCTGACATTACCAGTTTTAATTTAAAAGAAAGACCAACAAGTGCGTCTGAAATCTGCTTAGCCAGCACATGCACGTACTGCGCGAAAAGTACTGGGTCTTTCATAGAAATACTTCAGACTAGTAGTAACATAGGGGTTGAACTAGCACGGGGTGATATTAGCCACAACAACTATTTGCATTTATACAGCGCCTTTAATGCAGTTAAATGTCCCAAAGCCATTCACAGGAGCGTTATCAAACAAAAAATTAACAGGAGCCACACAAGGATATTAGGACATGTGACCACAAGCTTGATCAAAGAGGTAGTTTGTGAGGAGCATCTTAAAGAAGGAGAGAGAAGTAGAGAGGAGGAAGAGAGGTAGAGAGGAGGAGAGAGAGGTAGAGAGGAGGAGAGAGAGGTAGGAGGAGAGAGAGGAGGAGAGAGAGGTAGAGAGGAGAGAGAGAGGAGGAGAGAGAGGTAGAGAGGCGGAGAGAGAGGAGGAGAGAGAGGTAGAGAGGAGGAGAGAGAGGTAGAGAGGAGGAGAGAGAGGTAGAGAGGAGGAGGAGAGAGAGGTAGAGAGGCGGAGAGAGAGGAGGAGAGAGAGGTAGAGAGGAGGAGAGAGAGGAGGAGAGGCGGAGAGAGAGGAGGAAGAGAGAGGTAGAGAGGAGGAAGAGAGAGGTAGAGTGGAGGAGAGAGGTAGAGAGGAGGAAGAGAGAGGTAGAGTGGAGGAGAGAGGTAGAGAGGAGGAGAGAGAGGTAGAGAGGAGGAGAGAGAGGTAGAGAGGAGGAGAGAGGGAGAGAGGAGGAAGAGAGGTAGAGAGGAGGAAGGAGAGGAGGAGAGAGAAGTAGAGAGGAGGAGAGAGAGGTAGAGAGGAGGAGAGAGGTAGAGAGGAGGAGAGAGAGGTAGAGAGGAGGAGCGAGGTAGAGAGGAGGAGAGAGAGGTAGAGAGGCGGAGAGAGAGGAGGAGAGAGAGGTAGAGAGGCGGAGAGAGAGGTAGAGAGGAGGAGAGAGAGGTAGAGAGGCGGAGAGAGAGGTAGAGAGGAGGAGAGAGAGGAGGAGAGAGAGGTAGAGAGGAGGAGAGAGAGGAGGAGAGAGAGGTAGAGAGGAGGAGAGAGAGGCAGAGAGAGAGGCGGAGAGGTTTAGGGAGGGAATTCCAGAGCTTGGGGCCTAGGCAGCTAAAGGTACGGCCGCCAATGGTGGAGTGAAGGAAATCGGGGATGCACAAGAGGCCAGAATTGGAGGAGCACAGAGATCTCGGAGGGTTGTAGGGCTGGAGGAGGTTACAGAGATAGGGTAGGGTGAGGCCATGGAGGGATTTGAAAACAAGGATAAGAATTTTCAAAATCGAGGCGCTGTCGGACCGGGAGCCAGTGTTGGTCAGCGAACACAGGGGTGATAATTGAACGGGACTTGGTGCGAGTTAGGACATGGGCAGCAGAGTATTGGGCAAAGAAAAGAGCAACAAAAGTGATTCTGGGTACCGGGAATGTAAGTTCTGAGGACAAGTTCTGGGACCCGGGCTTGTTGCCTTTGGAAACAAAGGCTTAATTGACGTTTTAAGATAATGAAGGGGATTTCCACAAATTGATGTGAGCAAACTATTCAATATTGGCAGATCTCCCGTGACGATGTGCTGTTGCATGACAGTTTTATAACAGCAGGAGTGTTAGTAACAAAGTGTGACAGGGAAAGTGCCTGCTCTCCTGGCCTACTTACATCCTTCTGGAGGTTTGTACCATCTCACTTCACTGGGTCCCACTGAGGTCAGGAAATGGGAACTCCCAGCTTCAGAGAGTCCCACCCCTCCCTTCCCACCGCCTCCTTTCTTTCGCTGGCCGAGGCTCTGCCCAGCATAGGTTCGGATCCAGCGTGTCAGAGGTCTAGGCCTGTCTCTGGGCTGGGAGTCCACCAGATATCATCGAATAAATTCACCTCCGAGTCACTTGGGTGCAAGAAGGCAAGTCAGACAGAACTTGTTCACCCAAACAGTGAAATGTAGAATAAGATTAGGGAATGGGGTTGAAACAACTGGTAACTAGAGCCAATTGGGGCATCCTTTTAAATCGGAAATTAAGAGGAATTTCTTCTCTTAGAGGGTCGTGAATCTTTGGAATTCTCTTCCCCAGAGAGCTGTGGAGGCTGGGTCATTGAATATATTTAAGGTGGAGATAGACAGATTTTTGAACGATAAGGGAGTCAAGGGTTATGGGGAGCGGGCAGGGAAATGGAGTTGAGGCCAAGATCAGATCAGCCATGATCTTATTGAATGGCGGAGCAGGCTCGAGGGGCCAAATGACCTACTCCTGCTCCTACATCTTATGTATTAGATACATTTTTGGATATGGACATCACAGAATCCCCACAATACAGATAGAGGCCATTTCGGCCCATCGAGCCTGCACCAACACATATCCCATCCTATCCCCGTAACCCCACGTATTTAATCCCCCCTAACACTAAGGGTCAATTTATCATAGCCAAATCAACCTAACCCGCACATCTTTGGACTGTGGGAGGAAACCGGAGCACCCGGAGGAAACCCACGCAGACACGGGGAGAATGTGCAAACTCCACACAGACAGTCACCTGGGGCCGGATTCGAACCCGGGTCCCTGGCGCTGTGAGGCAACAGTGCTAACCACTATGCCACCGTGTTGCCCGGATTTTGAGGATTGTGATGTGATAATGGATGAGAAGATAGGCAGGTGAGGTGGACCTAGGAAGAGAGGACAGGACCCAATAAAGCTTTTCCTATTTCAAAAACCTTGTACACTCTTACACTCCAACAGGTACATTTTCCGCTTGCACGCTCTTGACCACAAACCATCGCCCACTACTACACATACAAATGCACCCATGATTTCCCATGTTTGCCGGGAATGCACAAGGAGGTAATTTTACCCTTATTATCTATTTCCTAATCCTCTTGTGCTCTGAGGTAATCTGGGCACAGGTGTTAATGGCGGACATCATTGAGAATCACATATCCATGCATCCAGGACTCATCAACCCAGCAATTAAATGAGAGCAGTTCCCAAAAAGAGTCACTGCTTAACGAGGGCCTATTAACGGGAACATTTTAGCCTTTAGGTGTCAGCCTTGGCTCAGTGGGTAGCACTCTCACCTCTAAATCATAAGGCCATGGGTTCAAGCCCCAGTTCAGAACTTGAGCACATAAACTAGGCTGATATTTCAGTGCAGGAGTGAGGGAGTGCTGCACTGTTGGAGATGCCGCCTTTTGGGTGAGACGTTAAACTGAGGCCCCGTCTGCCTGCTCAGGTGGATGTAAAAGAGCCCACGCCACCTTTCGAAGAAGAGCAGGGGAGTTATCTGGTCATTTCGCTCATTGCTGCTTGTTTCCCGACATTACAATAGTGATTACACTTCAAGAGTACTTCATTGATTGTGAAATGCTCAAGGACATTCTATGGTTCTTTCTTTCCTGCTATGAACTGAATCCCAACCTGTTTTAATTTAATACTGACAGGTTGGCACAGAGGCATGGCATGTTGCTGCCCTGTTGTGATATGCCAAGGTTTGGAGGGGCGCAGGCAATTCCCCATACTCTGAGGGACTGGTCACTGCAATGATGTTGGGGGGAAAGGGCGGGGGGGGGGGGGGAGGGTAGAGAAGAGACTAGGCACTTGCCAACAAGGAGAGAAATCTGCAGGTAAATCAGACTCCTTCACATCCAAGCACTGGCAGCTAGTTGGGAAAATATGGTTTATCTATCCTGTTGGGTGAGGAATGGATGGCATTGGGCGTGTTGAGTTAATAGACTGTAAAACTACTGTAAATGAAAATCACCCTTATCTTTAAGCATTTAACAGAATAATATCTCATGGACATGCATGAAGGAGATCTGAACATTTCACATCCCGTTTATATTACAGTAGCATCTCCAGAGAGAGCTGTGCTTTCAGAGGCGGGGGTCTGTTATAAATGAGGCAGCAGACATGTCTCCAGGCACAGGCAACACCTCCTCAGGAGGCAGCTCCACATCCCTGGGTTAGATGTTGCTCCTCACCATCTGGGTGGTGACCTGCTGGAGTGGATTGCCTGCCCGTTGTAGGACTCGCCCGAGTTTCATTCAATTCAAAATTTTAAACTTGCCTTTTCCCTCCTCAGGCACTGACAGACCATCAGCACATTTTTTTTTTAGCATTTTTCTGATTGATTGGTGGATTTGCAGCATTCACTGTTTTTTTGTGGACCTGCCTCCTTTCTCGATGAATAGTCCCCAATTGAAAAGGCGCCATTGTAAAACCTGGGAGTCATACAGCTCCTGAAAGTGCAAGGAAAGCTTAACGACAGCAAATCTCTACAGGGGCCTTGTTAAAAAGGGGCAAAATAGTAGCGCCGGATCAATTTAATGTCAATGCACTCCACTAGACCGCCACTTTGAAGCAATGTCTGTTTCCCAGGTTCTCACAGAGCAGTCCGGTAATGAACAATTCTTCAGCAAAGATAGGAGGAACTTTTTAAAAAAAAGGATGAGGAAGACATAAAGGGTAAATATTTTACACTGAGAGTATTCATTCCTAGTTAGCTGTCCCTCCAGCCTCGGCACATTGCAAACTCACTGAAACGTATGCAGAAGTGTTTATTTTTCACAGTGAGATACATCCAAGTAGCTTATAGTTTTATAACCAAATGACTCAAGGTTGAAATGTCCAGCCTGTAACTGACTGCGTGCAATATTAGTCCACTAATGCCCAGCATTGTTTGGATTAATTACTTTGTCCAATGGATGTGTTCAAAATAAATGGCTTAAAATAATAAAATAAATCCATCTGTTAAAATAACGGATAAAGTAATGTTATACAAACACAAGAAGCCTTCTCACACTAACATAACAGTCATTTTCTAAGCTTCTATTTTTGGTACATTAGTTAAATTCCTGTGTGTGCTATTTTAACAGTCCCTGAACATTTTAAATGGAGAGTCAGAGGAGTTTCAACCACAAGAGATCTATTGAGAAACGTTGCACATTTGAATGAATGTTAGTTTGGTTTGTTTACATTTACCTACGCTAACCCAGCCTCTTCGTAAAAATAATTCATTCAATTCTTATAGGCATACAATATTTGTCTCTTATCACCTCGTTCACCTCTTGTTCAGTGCTTAAATCAATTGAGCCTGAAAAACTAAAGATTGCGAATTACAAAGCAAATCCTCAAAATAGATTATTCCCTTTTCGATAAAGCTGCTTTGTCAAGTGTACTAAGATGCAGCCTTTATCTGTACACCTGACTGTTGTTCATTACAGTTGTGTGGCGTACAAACACGGGCTTAGACCACTTGGGTTGAATGGCCAGTTTTTTGAGCTGTGGATTCTATGTAAAAAAAAACCTGTATCTGCAACTGCACTTACCAAGATTCTGATCTTACACTCAAGAGTTTCAATCACATGAGTTAATCAGCAAGTGATCTCTACAGGCCCACTGTGTGAACTTGTTGTGAAAACCTGTGCCTTATGAAAGATACTCACGGGTCTGACATTGATTCTCGGATGGTCCCCAGCATCGGCCATTGCAAGACTTGTGGCACCTCCCACCTACAGACAGTAACCACAATTACTCCAAGTTAGCACCGACTACACAGCAAACATATTGACCTACCTTATATTTCAAAAGTACTTCCATTATTATTAATTCTCAGGTTGTGGGCGTCGCTGGCAAGGCCGGTATTTAATGCCCATCCCTAGTTGCCCGTGAGAAGGTGGTGGTGAGCCTTCTTCTTGAACTGCTGCAGTCCATGTGGTGAAGGCACTCCCACAGTGTTGTTCAAAGTCTCCAGATTACAAAAAGAATATAGAAGCACCGGAGAAAGTGCAAAAAAAGATTTACAAGGATGATCAGAAATGAGAGGCTACAAATTTCAGGAAAAGTTGAGGCTCTTTTCTCTAGAAAAGAGAAGACTGAGAGATGACCTGATAGAGATCTATAAAATTCTGAAGGGGTTCGATAGGGTAGACATTGAGAAGATGATTCCACTTGTAGGGCAGTCCAAAACTAAGGGCCATAAATATAAGATAGTCACTAATAAACTCAATAAGGAATTCAGAAGAAATTTCTTCACTCAGAGAGTAGTGAGAATGTGGAACTCGCTACCACATAGAATAGTTGTGACGAATAGCATAGATGAAAGAAAAAAAGAAAGAAAATGGCGAAGTTGGTAAACTCAACACGTAACTGAAAAAAAGAATGAACTTGCACATATACAGAGCCTTTCAGGACCTCAGGACGTCCCAAAGCACTTTGCAGCCAATGACATACCTTTGAAGTGTAGTCACTGTTGTAATGTAGGAAACACGGCAGCAAATTTATGCACAGCAAGCTCCCACAAACAGTAATGTGATAATGACCAGATAATCTGCTTTTTTTGTGATGTTGATTGAGAGATAAACATTGGCCACACTGGGGATAACTCGTCTGCTCTTCTTCAAAATAGTGCCATGGGATCGTTTACGTCCACCTGAGAGAGCAGTTTAATGTCTCATCCAAAAGACGGCACCTCTGACAGTGCAGCACTCCCTCAGCACTGCACTGGAGTGTCAGCTGGATAAGTACATGAGGGAGAAAGGAACAGAAGGACAGGTTGGGCCAAATGGCCTGTTTCTGTGCTGTACACTCGATGTAATACTATGAAGCACTTTGAGGCATCCTGAAGACTTGAAAGGCACAAAATAAATACAAGTTCTTTCTCTTTCTCATATGTGCCAAATGTCACCAAATGCCAGCTTTATTTGAAGCTGTATTTTTTGAATTACAGATCTGTAAGGATCAAAGATTCTCCACGCTAATGCTGAAGTTGAATGCAGTGTTTTCGCTCACCAAGAGATGTTGATTACCGGAGATCGGGCGGGAAAGTGGAGTTGAGGTCGATGACCAGCCAATGATCTTAGTGAATGGCGGAGCAGGCTCAAGGGGCCCTATGGCCTACTCCTGCTCTTATTTCTTATGTTCTTATTAGTGTCTGTAGTACTGTGCGCAGCTTTGGTCTCCTTATCTGAGGAAGGATATACTTGCCTTAGAGGCGGTGCAACGAAGGTTCATTAGATTGATTCCTGGGCTGAGAGGGTTGTCCTACGAGGAGAGATTGAGCAGATTGGGCCTATACTCTCTGGAGTTTAGAAGAATGAGAGGTGATCTCATTGAAACATATAAGATTCTGAGAGGGCTTGACAGGGTAGATGCAGGGAGGATGTTTCCCCTGACTGGGGAGTCTAGAACCAGGGGTCACAGTCTCAGAATAAGGGGTCGGCCATTTAGGACTGAGATGAGGAGAAATTTCTTCACTCAGAGGTTTGTGAATCTTTGGAATTCTCTATCCCAGAGGGCTGTGGATGCTCAGTCATTGAGTATATTCAAGGCTGAGATCGATAGATTTTTGGAATCTAAGGGAATCAATGAATATGGAGACAGGACAGGAAAGTGAAGTTGAGGTTAAAGATCTTATTGAATGCCTCGAGGGGCCATATGGCCTACTCCTGCTCCTATTTCTTATGTTCTTATATTAACCCTATTAATTATTCCAGAAAATGAACACGCTGTCTAAATTTACTAGTGTTCTCTGTCTACACATGATAGGACACATTCTAATAATTTCACAAAAAAATTGGAAAAAGATTTAAAAGACAGACCAATTTTAGAAATCAAACTCCACCAGCCCAGATCATCATGTCTAAGGGCAAAGGTAAAGGAAACCTTCTGTACCTTCTTGCAAGATTTTCTCAGTAATGATATACATGTTCCTTCGGCCTCCTGAACCTGAACATCGATGTGTGGCAATTGTTCCCTGTAAAACCCAACTTGTGATCGCTCATCAACTTTAGGATGTATCAATAGCAATCCGTTAATCAGAGTCCAACATTCAGGTTTTTTTTTTATACCAGTGTTATGGGGAAAGAGCAGGGACTAATTGGATAGCTCTTTCAAAGAGCCGACACAGGCACGATGGGCTGAGTTGGCCCCCTTCTATGCTGTGTGATTCCAGATAAAAGCAGGCCACAGGAGCTTACTGTTAAAAGGCCACAGACCATCTACAGTCCGTCTGTCAACCCTTGGATGTTCTTTCTGAGCTGTTGCTTGCTGCGGAGGTTACACAGATTTGTCCTCTTTAGGGTCATTTTCTTCCCCTGATTTCTCTAAAATGATATCTCAGTTATTCCTTTGACGGGTTCAAAAGGTTATTGCTGTAATTACACATCTTGTCACAGGCCTTGTTTAAGTGTCACGTTGTTGCTGCATTAGAGTTCATTTAAGGTAATTATCTCTGCAAACTGCGGCTGGCTGGCATCGCCTGTGTATAATTTGCTGTCATTCAACACCATCTGTTTATTTGTACCATGCATGTATTGGTTGCTTGTTCAAAATACATTTTAATGTTAATGTACTTCACGGAATGCAAAGATGTCTTCATTTACTCTTGTTCTCTTTTTTACATATTTTTACATGGGCTGTCCTTCTAATAATTTCACAAAGAAATTGGCAATAGGTTCACCAGACAGAATAAGATTTCCCGATCAAAAAACTCACCTACTCAGACGATGGGTCGCCGGAATCTGTTTGATATACTCATCACCTTTTTAGTAAAAATGTTCCTTGTGCCTTTCCCGTTTTCTTTGACTGTCCTCAGTTTGTAACTATGACCTCTGGTGCTTAAACTCTGTACATGGTAGCAAAGCTTCCTTGGGTCTAACTTGTGTAGGTTTGACATTACCTTCTTGTTTTTGCATTCTACACTACTAGAAATAAAACCCAGGGTTCCATTTGCCTTCTTATGGCTGTAATCTAATCGTGCAGCCACTTTTAACGGCTTGTGCATCTGCACATACCAATCTCCCTCTAAAACGTTACCATTTAATATGCATTTCCTTTCCCTATCTTACTCCCAAAATGTATTCCTTCACAGTAGTCTACATTGAACTGCATCTGCCACCTATCTGCCCATCTTGCTAGCCTATCCACATCCTCTTGTACCTTTTCCCCATTTTCATCACAATTCATCACGCTCCCAGTTTTGGTGTCAGCATTTCCAATATTGATCTCTCAAATTCTAAGTCCAAATCATAGTAAATAATAATAGCCCCAACTCAGCCCCCTGTGGAGCACCCCTCGCTACATTTTTCCAGTCCGAGAAATTTCCTTTTACCCCTGCTATTTTATTTTCTGCACTGTGAGGTATTGGTGAAGCTTGACATGATTTTTCTTCACTATTGTATTGAATTGTACAGATAGTAAGAGGTTTTTATAGTTATATAAAAAGAAAAAGGGTGGCTAAAGTAAATGTTGGTCCCTTAGAGGATGAGACCGGGAAATTAATGGTGGGAAATATGGAGATGGCAAAAACACTGAATGAATATTTTGTATCAGTCTTTACAGTAGAGGACACGAAGAATATCCCAACACTGGACAAACAGGGGGCTATAGGGGGAGAGGAGCTAAACACGATCAAAATCACTAAGGAAGTGGTACTCGGTAAAATAATCGGACTCAAGGCGGATAAATCACCTGGACCTGATGGCTTACATCCTAGAGTCTTGAAGGAAGTGGCGGTAGGGATTGTAGATGCATTGGTAATAATTTTTCAAAACTCCCTGGATTCCGCTAAGGTCCCGGCAGACTGGAAAACTGCTAATGTAACACCCTTATTTAAAAAGGGCAGTAGACAGAAGGCTGGTAACTATAGACCGGTTAGCCTAACATCTGTGGTAGGTAAAATTTTGGAGTCCATTATTAAGGAAACAGTAACAGGACATTTGGATAATCATAATTTAATAGGACAAAATCAGCATGGTTTTACGAAGGGGAAGTCATGTTTGACAAATTTGCTGGAGTTCTTTGAGGAAGTAACATATAGAGTGGATAAAGGGGAACCAGTGGACGTAGTGTATTTAGACTTCCAAAAGGCATTTGACAAGGTGCCACACAAAAGATTATTGCTTAAGGTAAAAAATTACGGGATTGGGGGTAATATTCTGGCATGGATAGAGGATTGGCTATCTAACAGAAAGCAAAGAGTTGGGATAAATGGTTCATTCTCAGACTGGCAATCAGTAACTAGTGGTGTTTCACAGGGGTCAGTGCTGGGTCCCCAACTCTTTACAATCTATATTAACGATTTGGAGGAAGGGACCAAGTGTAACATATCAAAATTTGCAGATGATACAAAGATGGGAGGGAAAGTAGTGAGTGAGGAGGACATAAAA
Source organism: Squalus acanthias (assembly GCA_030390025.1). Classification (NCBI taxonomy): domain Eukaryota; kingdom Metazoa; phylum Chordata; class Chondrichthyes; order Squaliformes; family Squalidae; genus Squalus; species Squalus acanthias. Next base: position 110,132,681 of record CM059427.1, on the reverse strand, counting down.
AACCTGCAAGGGGACATAGACAGGCTAAGTAAGTGGGCAGAGATTTGGCAGATGGAATACAACACTGGAAAGTGTGAGGTGATGCACTTTGGCAGGAAAAATCCTAGAGCAATTTATTATCTTAATGGCAAGAAACTGGAGAGTACTGAAGTGCAAAGGGATCTGGGGGTCCTGGTGCACGAAACTCAAAAGGTTAGTATGCAGGTGCAGCAAGTGATTAAGAAGGCAAATGGAATGTTGGCTTTCATTGCTAGGGGGATAGAATATAAAAATAGGGAGGTATTGCTTCAGTTGTACAAGGTATTGGTGAGACCGCACCTGGAATACTGCATACAGTTTTGGTGTCCTTACTTAAGGAAAGACATCCTTGCTCTCGAGGCAGTGCAAAAAAGGTTCACTCGGTTAATCCCGGGGATGAGGGGGTGGTCATATGAGGAGAGGTTGGGTAGATTGGGACTCTACTCATTGGAGTTCAGAAGAATGAGAGGCGATCTTATTGAAACATATAAGATTGTGAAGGGGTTGGATCGGGTGGATGCGGGGAGGATGTTCCCGATGACGGGTGAGACTAGAACTAGGGGACATAGTCTTAGAATAAGGGGCTGCTCTTTCAAAACTGAGATGAGGAGGAACTACTTCACTCAGAGGGTGGTAGGTCCATGGAATATGCTGCCACAAAAAGCTGTAGAAGCTACATCATTAAATAAATTTAAAACAGAAATAGACAGTTTCCTAGAAGTAAAGGGCATTAAGGGTTACGGGGAGCGGGCAGGAATTTGGACATGAGTCTAGGTTCGGATCGGTCATGGCCCTGTGGGTAGTGGAGCGGGCCCAGGGACCGTGTAGCCTGAATCTGCTCCTATTTCATGTGTGCAATTCTGTTAGATGCAGGAGATGGTTCTGTGATAGATAGTAGATTGGCGGTTAGGATCAGATCAGCCATGATCTTATTGAATGGCGGAGCAGGCTCGAGGGGCCGATTGGCCTACTCCTGCTCCTATTTCTTATGTTCTTATGAATGTGGAACCCTTTTCCTATCTTCTCTTACAGGCGAGTGGGGTTAATGGAAGCTTCTGTCATGAATTTACTCCAAGGCCAAAGAAAAAAAGACTTGCACCTGTTACAACCTCAGGATGTCCCATTTTGCTATGTCAACTGCCATGATGTAGTCATGTACCTGAAGAAGGAGTGGAGCTCCGAAAGCTCGTAATTTTAAATAAAACTGTTGGACTATAACCTGGTGTTGTGCGACTTCTCATTTTTGTCCACTCCAGTCCAACACCGGCATCTCCGCATCATGATGTAGTCGCAAGCTCTGGCCACCAGGTGGGGCTGTGCAGTGAATTTCTCAAGTATCTTCCCAACTCCATCTCTATTTTGTATATATAAATAAAACCTTATATTCATCATCTGACTGTGGGCCACGCCACAGGCAATTTACTCGTAAACTAAAAAAATGATAGATTTTCAAAAACTAAATGCATAAACCCGTGAAAAGGATAAACATTTTGGGAAATTCAAGGACATCTGGAAGTGGGATATTGGGTCTGTGAAGGTCAATTAAAAGGTGAACTGATGGGCAGAATGTTTGTTTTTTAATGTTCTAAATGATTTGAGTCTGTCCTCAGTCATCAACTGATTGTGAGCTCGTATAATGACTATTTCATTAGGTTCAGAGTAATGAGTTGAATGTTCACGTAATACGAATAATCTATCACCTGTCCCGATTATTCAAAATCCATATCCTGCACTTCAAATGTTTCACTTCAGCACTTTGAACAAATTAGGATAACAAGGACAAGGCTCGGAATTGAGAATGGTGTGAAATTCAGTCGTATTTTAATCGTTTTTGATTTTTTCAAAAAGCAAGGACCCTCATGAGAATTAGAATGTATTTACTATTTACTCCCGTGAAATGTCAGCTAAGTTTAGTAAACATTGTTCCCAATTTTTAATAATAGCTGGTCGGATTCTCACAGGGATCTGCTGTTCATTATGATTGTACACTTCAGCAGCCGGCACCAGGAAAGCGAGGCAGCCAATGGCTTTGACCTTCCCATGGCAAGGCTGAATATGAAATATGCCTCTTGTGTTTCACTAATATGTCAGAGCTGTTGTGAAATGATTTCACCCCAGCGGGGAATTCACAAGTCTTATTCAGCAATAACAGCTGTAACCGTAGATCATGGAGTGTTAATTAATGATCTCTAATTACTTATCGGGAGTCACAGCAGCAAATTCACATTCGAGGCACTGGACGGCTGCATTAGACAATCTACACGAAAAGCAAGTCAGCTCGCCCATACTTGCAAGCTTTTATCCCACCGTGCTACTTTAAATGCTTGGAGTTATTTTGTTTTGAAAAAAAGGGTTGGTGTACAACAGTCTCATTCCAACTATTTACGCTTAGCCTCAAAGGACCATCTCACAAATTCTGCTTCTGGCAATTAAACAGAGCCCGGTCCAAATTGGCTCACATACACTCTTTGAGAGATGACCCCGACTGGTATTCCTATTGCATTGCTCCTTGCTACTCAGTGGGATCTCAGGAATGACTCCTGTTTGAAATCTTAAGGAAAAATAGCAGTTGGCATGACAGAAAGCGTTAATGTTTACTGAGCCTCCCTTGCACAGTTCGGTGGGATATTCATTAACATGCTTCGCAACCTTGTGATTAATCACTAATATTTCTTTCACTGCAGGTATTCTCTGAACGCTCACTGCTGATTTTGGAGAGTCCATTATCATCACTACATGGGACCAATTTCTTCTTGCAGGCATCGGCACTCTATTAGTTACTGTTTTTCTTTTTGTTTGTATGGCTGTATTGAGGTAATGCTTTCACAAGCATTCTTCCATTTGCAAGCAATAGCCACCTTAGGAGAGGGTAGAAGCGGCTGTACAGAGGCACTACTGATCCCATTCATTTCCAGTTAAAAAAAAGACAGGACACCCACCCTGGAGCAGCCTTCTCGCTGTACCGACCCACAGTACCATAGAATGGTCAGCTGCCAGTCTGTGCTCACATCGCCCTGCACAACAAATTCTTGGCCTTGGCCTTGGCTGTTGGGTGTGCGAGGCTAAGGAACGTTGCTGCTGCATCAGGAGGAAGGGAAAAGTCAGAGAGAGTCGACATGGGCCAATTTCACACCCATCCACATCAGGACTTGAGTTCATAACCGTAGGTTGATATCCAGGTGCAGTACTGAGGGAATTCTATGTTGTTGTGGGTGCCACCCTTGTGATGAGATGTTAAACCTAGATCCCATCTGCTGTTTGTGGTGGTCATTAAAAACCTCACTGCTTGAAGAAGAGCAGGGACATCTCTAGATGTGCTGGCTGTCACTGTTCCCTCGACCAACACTAAAGCTCATTGGTAATCCATCCAATTGCTGCTCATGGGATCTTGCTAAATGTCTGCTGCATCTGCATACACAATAAGTCACTCCACTTCAAAGTAATTTGTTGTATGTGAAGCATCTGGGATGTTCTGAGAGATGTGATATGGTGTTATGTATAAATGCAAGTCTTTCTTTTATAGCAGTGTTGTCCAACAGAAATTGCAGACTAGCCGCAGGTGTGACCACAGCAACACCAATTTAGCCACATGCACTAATTTTAGTAGAAAACATAAATACTGTGGCAACAAGAGCAGGTCAGAGGCTGGGTATTCTGCAGCGAGTGTCTCACCTCCTGACTCCCCAAAGCCTTTCCACCATCTACAAGGCACAAGTAAGGAGTGTGATGGAATACTCTCCACTTGCCTGGATGAGTGCAGCTCCAACAACACTCAAGAAGCTCGACACCATCCAGGACAAAGCAGCCCACCTGATTGGCACCCCATCCACCACCTTAAACATTCACTCCCTCCACCACCGGCGTACCGTGGCTGCAGTGTGTACCATCTACAAGATGCACTGCAGCAACTCGCCAAGGCTTCTTCGGCAGCACCTCCCAAACCTGCGACCTCTTCCACCTAGAAGGACAAGGGCAGTAGGTGCATGGGAACATCACCACCTCCAAGTTCCCCTCCAAGTCACACACCATCCTGACTTGGAAATATATCGCCGTTCCTTCGTTATCACTGGTTCTAACGTAGCAAAGCATCCCAAAGCGCTTCACAGGAGCGTTATCAAACAAAATTTGTTCCTTTGTTATTGCTGGGTCCAAATCCTGGAACTCCCTACCTAACAGCACTGTGGAAGCACCTTCATTGCACATCACATGGACTGCAGCATTCAAGCAGACGGCTGACCACCAATGTTTTGTCTGGAGGTTCCACGCAGCCGGCTCACCGGCTCACCAATGGAAAAACCGCGCATGCGCGGGAATTTGAATGGGCTGCACAGCCCGTTAAAGGGGCCACATACCAAAAATAATTAGCGGGAACACTGCTCACCACCACCGTCTGAGGGCAACTAGAGATGGGCAATAAATGCCGGCCTTGCTAGCAGCGCCCATATCCCAAGAATGAATTTTTAAAAATAAAAAAAACGCCACATACACTCGCACAATACAGGTAAATGTACTTCACATGTGCATATTTACATAACAAATATCTACCACTATTCAGTAACCAAGGAAGTAATCACATACAACGATCAAAAAGCACTTGCACACTCTGCTTTCATCTTACCATTTTACCAACAAACGCATAAAAAGATTCAAGTACACATGAATACACCGTGCAAAGTTGAGTATTGAGATCACATGTTTAACGACAGTGTAAATACTCATTTTTTATTTACCAATCAGAAATGCAACTTTTAGCATCTGGATTTCTACATCGTTGCATGTGGCAAGTGGCTAATGTATTAGACACCATTGTTTTACAGTGACTAACAGTGTTGAATAGACTAGTTGGACCAAAAGGCTCGGACGACTAGACAAATTTCTAATTTCATCAATTGCTCACAGTGATGAAGACACTAGTACTGATTCCCAATCCTGGTGCAGAACGGCACTCACAGGGAGCTCTGGTTGGGAAATCCTGGACTGTGGGGCCAGTGATTCCCCGACCAGCGCTCCCTAGAGCATCGCTCCTCAATTGTGGAATCAGCCTTTTTATATAATGTTCATTAGCCATTTGATATTAAACTGAACCATTAGAAAAAGCATCTCAGTGACTGGATCCTATCTGAACAGAGATGTAAAGGGGTGATACTTACACGCCACAGTGTTGTTGGTGGGAACGATTATAATATCTGCAGTTGGCGGGTCGCGCACGATATCCTGCCAATGAATAGTGTTGACATAGCATAGAAACTTGTTCTGGTCAATGTAGATGCCTCCATTCAGGATTTCTGTAGAAGAACAGAATGCATGATTGAAGAAATACTGCAGTTAATAAACATATTGATTTCCTCGATGGGGTCCAATTGCTGCTCCAGCCCTGGATGGAAATCCTATGTTTCTCACCTCCTTCGGGCAACACCAAAGACAAAAAGAGTATTTTACAACCCCCAAGATCAATGCGGATTTTCTTTATTTTTGCGTAGGTTAACATTTCTGATCCTCATGCCTGGCTCTGCCCTCCTGAACTTGACAAAGAGTGCTGAGACATTTAATCCAGTATTATGCATCATTGCACGATAAACCGCCCCTTTACCCCTCGATAAAATGCCCCCGCCACACCGAGGTGTCTTTGAGAAAATGAAGTCCAGGGCTAAACTGCGCCTGTAACTTAAACAGAACGCTTCAATGTAGTCTGTAGCTTAACAGCACGGCTAAACAGCGCCGTAAGCCATCTGACTTACAAGCTAAGAGATAAAATCATGGCCAGGAATCTCCTCGCAGCTACTCCCGCACCACTGCCGTAACGTTGCCGCAAGTGAGGTGGAAACCTAAACAAAGTTATGGCGGTCAGCGCCGAGGAGATTCCTGACTCATGTCCGTAAAGATGGAGGCTCAATTCTCTACCGGGAGACTTGTGTGAGATTGTTGTTATTAATTGTGTACGAACCACACTGAATTTTTAAGCTTATTCCACTTTCAACGACCTCAAAGCTTTTATTACGACGGCAAGCTTAACATTTTGTTTTTTCAGGGAAATCATGTTTTGGAGCAAAGGGTAAATTTTTCCCAATACGTGCTCCCAGCACGGAGCCTCACCCACTGGGAGCCCATATCAGGCACTTGTGGGCTCACTCCCTGTGCACTTCCCTGTTGGGAATCGTGGGGAACGTGCCTGCGATAAGCCAATAGGCCCTTCTGGTGGGCAAGACTCTGTGCCGGGAAAGCCCATTCGGAAATTTTACCTCATTTAAAAAATTATTTGTTCCCCCTTCGAGTTGTCTGATCTCTTCTCCTGAGGGCGCTGATTCCTTGTTGTGGAGCCAATCACCTTTAACTAAGCGGACATTCTTCATATGTGAGGCTGGGCAGTGAGTGTTGCCAGGTTACTTGACTGGAGGGTCACACAAGAGCCTAATACTGTCCTCACCCAGCATCCACACAAGTGCACTTTCAACAACAACAATTAATCTGATCTCCACTCCTAAATTCCCGATCTAATCTGAACAAGTGAAGCTCTACAGTGGGAGGACGAGTTCACCAAAGGTGCCCTCAGGGGGTGTCAGCCTTGACTCAGTTGGTAGCACCCTCACTTCTGAGTCAAAAGGTCATGAGGCTGAAACTTCAGTGCAGTACTGAAGGACTGCTGCACTGCCTGAGGTGCCGTATTTAAATGAGATGTTACAATAAGGCCCCATCTGTCAACAACAGATTGCATTTATATAGCGCCTTTAACATTGCAAAACGTACCAAAGCACTTCACAGGAGCATTATCAGACGAAATATGACACCGAGTAACATAAGGAGAGATTAGTACATGTAACCAAAAGCTTATTCAAAGAAGTAGGTTTAAAAGGAGGGAGAGGCGGTGTGGTAATCCCAGAGCTTAGGGCCTAGGCAGCAGAAGGCACAGCCGCCAATGGTGGAGCAATGATAATCAGGAGATTTCAGTGGGATTATCAGACAACAATCAGCAGTGAGAACCCTGGTTGAATTATTTTCCCTTCTTTCACGCCATTACTCTCATCTCACCTGGGACCAGCTAACTCAGCACAGACCAGGAACTGAACCAGGGCCCTGACTGCGCCTGTGAGGCTCAGCTCCTCATTGAGCAGCAGTTATGCTGACTGACCCACAGGGAGCTGGCGTAAATTCCCTTATTAATGCAAATAGTGTCCTCTTACATTAGTGAAATGCTGCAAGGAATCATTAATAGTGCCATCAAGTAGCAACTACTCACTATAATAACCTGTTCACTGAAACCCAGTTTGGGTTCTGCCAGAACCCCATCACAGCCTTGATCCAGACATGGAGGTCAGGTGAGAGTAGCCGGTCGTGAGCTCAAGGCATCATTAGACCGAGTGTGACACCAAAGGTTCATAGCAAAACTGAGGTCAACCGGGGGGGGGTCAAAGGGAAACCCCTCCAGTGGCTGCAGTCATACCTGACACAAAGGAAGATGGTTGTGGCTGTCATTGGCCACTCCTCACAGCCCCAGGATATAGTGCAGGAGTTCCTAAGGGCAGCGTCCTAGGCCCAACCATCTTCAGATACTTCATCAGTGACCTTTGCTCATCGTAAGGTTAGGAGTCTGGCACCTCCATTCCCAAGTCCCCCACCATCAACATCTTGGAGGCCACTACTGATTGAAGCTTAACTGGGTCAGTTATTGAAACACCGCGACTACAAGAGCACGGCAAAGCCTGAACACTCTACGACAAGTGACTCACCTCCTGACCCCTCTTGGCGCCCCCGCCACCTACAAGGCTCAGGAAGTGAATAACAAGATTGAAAAGAAACAAAAGAAAGCCAAAAAAAGGCAAAGCAAAAGGCTGAGTCAGGGGAATCTGACACGATATGACCTGGAGCCTGCTGTGGCACCAACTCTAAAGGTAACTATAAAAATAATTATCCGTATATTAAATAACCACTGCACCATTTTTACACAATGCTAACAATTTCTTTATACAGAATACCTCTGCATTTCTTTTGCATTTCTTGCTTCTATTTCCAACTATTGATAACGTACGAGCACTGGGGCTAAATTTGACAGCCCCTGAAAATGCGATTAACCCGTGCCCATTGCTTCTGATGCAGGCAGCCTGCAAACTTCGTACCTGCTAATTTAAATGACTGCAGAGTTGAGGCAGCTGAAATCACTGTTCAGTGGCTCAGCATCTCAGCAGGGGGCATAAGTTCATGCGAGGCCAGCACCACTTAAGGCCAGCCTGCACCTCTTAAAGCTAGCCTGCACTACTTAAAGGGGAGGTGCATTCTATCTGGAGCCGGTGCTGGAAGTGGCTGGGGAAGAGAGTCTGGCCTGCAAGAACAGTGACTAACGGCGCAACAGGGGAGAGAGCATGCTCCAAGGTTCTCGGACGCTACACTGGAGGCCTTGGTGAAGGAGGTGGATAGGAGGAGAGAGATCCTCTATCCACAGGGGGCCAAGAGGCGCTCCAGGCAAACTCTGCAAAGGAGCAGGTAGCTGTGGCGTTCAATGCCAGAAGTCAAGACCTGAGGACCTGAATGCAGTGCCGCAAAAAGTTCAATGACCTTACATGAGTGATCAAGGTTAGTGAATTCACCTTCAAATACCATTTCCCACCAACTGCACCACCAGCCTCACACACTACTCTGTGCACCACACCCCCATCACTCACCTACCAACAATCTCTACCAAACAGGACTCATACCTCACATTCATAACTTCACCTCATGTTCACACACTTACCACTGTTGCAAGACTCACACCCTAATCTCACAGCTTGCAACACTGCCAGCTATTCAACCATGACAGCCACATCACCCAAACACCTTGCACCCCACTCACTAACACACTTCCCTCTCTCTTGCAGGACAAGTTGGCGCATAACCAGAGGCAGCAGGAACTAACCGGCGGGGGACAGGTACGGCTGCATGACCTAACTCCGACGGAGGAGAAGGTGGTCACCATCACTGGAGCGGGCATCGCTGAGGCCGTGGCCAGCGGCGGGGCTGAAACCATCGAAGATGACAGTATCCTCATACCTAATCCTCCTCCTCACAGCCCACTTACTCCTCATCCCATGATCTTTTCTGATTTACAAGCTGCAGATGCTGTAAGTATGCACCTCTTGCTTTCCACTCCCTCCCCTCACCACAACCCTATCCTTGTGCCTTTCTCCTTTCAGATACCCAAGGACTGCAATCTGGCCAGGCAGCGGTGGAAGAGCAAGAACTGGAAGAAGAAGAAGGCAGTGATGATGAAAACACAGCATTGTCACTCAATTTCACACTCGCAGCCATCAGCTGTGCGTACTTTAGAGGAGAGCTTAGACGCGGGATCTGCATGTGGTGAGTCTCTGGGCATGGGTGGCCTACAGCCAGGGCAGGGGGCAAGGGTAGCATAGGTGCCAGCTCCCCGGAGGGCGAGATCGCACACGAGTTCTGCTGCAGAGGACTCAGAAGAGCACTTCGATAGGGCAGCCTACAGAAGAAGGCTGATGGGTATGCACATGCTTGGTGCATTGGCAGGCCTGCCTCAAGGCCTGCGTGCAATGTCAAAGAGCATGGAAGAGTCTGGTGGCAAATTGGCACAGGGTTTTGCGCAGAGCTTGGAACCCATTCTTACCAGCATGGGAGTGATAGCCATCCCCATTAGCACAACTGTGGACCCAACCATGATTCAGCCAATGTCTCAACTTTCATTGGGTAGCTTCTGCTTGTGCTGCAATGTCTGGGTACTGCAGTGGAAGCTCAGACTTCTGTCATGAAAGGTCAGCTTGCTGCCACGCAAGCTCAGGCTGCTGCTATCATGGCTGCATTTACCAGTGTGGACAGGGGCTTGCAGACTGTCACAGCAGTCCAGCGATCTATCCTCCAAAAGATTACTAGGATTGCTGAGGCACCATCCTGCGTGATTGGCAGTGGTTGCATGGAGCACGAACTGTCCTCTCTCAGGATGACAGCATTCGTCCTCTCACCACTGCCACTCCTGCAGTGCCCTTGCCGTTGCCTGTCAGACAACCAGCCCAGACTGCTGCCACCCATGCTGAGATGGTGCAGACCGAAGCTGGGCCTTCTAGGCCCAGAGGTGCTCGAGGTCGTCCTCCAAGACCATCTGCAGTCTCCCCCACTGAAAGTCAGCAGCCTTCCACCAGCCATGCCGCAGCCACTGGGGTAGCACTGCGTAGGAGCACTAGGACAGGCAGAGGCACAGGGAAGACAGGCACTAAGGGAATGAACAAGTGGAATTAGTTTATGTTTGTATGCAATATGGCATGATTTCATTGATAAATTTGGTTTGGAATGTTTATTTTGTGTTGGCTTTTATTTTTGCATTGTGGCCAAGCGGACGCTGTGATGGTCAGTGACAGAGGGAAGGGAAGGTGTGGGACTGTTGGTGAATGGGGAATTGGTGCTGCATTTACTGGTATCGCAGCCAAATGAGTCGGTCATGGTCAGCCTGGCCAGAAAGGAGCTGTCTGGGTTACCTCCTCCCTTCCTCCTCCTCCTTCTCCTCAGCTGGTGGCGAGGGCTGTGCCCTCATGATGGCGAGGTTGTGCAGCAGGGCTCCTCCAGAGCAGTCCAGGCAGCGGAAGCGTTGCTTCAGCACACCAATGGTCTGCTTGATGATATTTCATGTGGGAGCATGGCTTTCGTTGTATGAATGCTGCCCACGTGTGCGTGGGTTGCATACCGGAGTCATGAGTCGTGTTGTTAATGGATTGCCCTTGTCACCCAGTAGCCACCCTTTGGCTTGTTGTGGTGGCTCAAATGCAGTTGGGACAGCGGACTGCTGCAGAATGAAGGCATCATGACTGCTGCCAGGCATTGACGTGCATGATTCGCTGAGTATGGTCGCACACCAGCTGTACATTGAGGGAGTGGAATCACTTTCGGTTGCAGTACATCTCAGAGTTGACAGGCGGCGCCCGCAAAGCGACGTGCGTGCAGTCAATGGCATCCTGCACCATGGGGAAGCCTGCAATCCTCGCAAAGCCGTGTGCTCACTCCGCCTGCTGCTCGCTGGCTAGAGCGAATGAAATGTATTCAGCTCTCTTGGAATACAGAGCCTCAGTGACCTCCCTTATGCAACAGTGGACAGCAAACTGGGAGATGTTGCAAATATCTCCTGCTCCAGGGCTGGAAGGAGCCCGACGCATAAACGTTCATGGCCACCGTGACCTTAACAGCCACTGGCCATGCGGTCCTTGCCCTGCTCTGAGGTTGCAGTTGTGGCTGCAGCAGGTGGTAGATTTCAGTGAGGATGTCCTTGGTGAAGCGCAGGCATCTGACACACTGATCCTCGCTGAGGTTCAGGTAGGAGAATTGCTCCCTGAACACCCTGGGCGGATATGGCCTCCTGCTGAGAGCCCGTCCACCCACCCCTCCCTCCCTCTTCCAGCAGCTTGTCCTGTTCGGTGTCACCTCTGCCCATTCTCCCTGTCATGCTGTATTCCAAGGGAAATGCCTACAACTGCACCCATGTCTAGGAGCAAGTGGTCTGTGCAGAAGCCTTGAAATCAGGACAAAGTCCTTCAGCACCTGCCACACCACTCCCTGTAGACTTTCAATAATTGTACAAAGCATCAAACACTTCTACAAATGCAGCAACAGCCAGTAGAAATCAATGAGCAACTAATCTGTAAGTAGTTGATGATCCCTTTAAATAGCGCTGGTGGGGGGTCCTTCCTGCTGCTGAACGCGTGTTCAGCTGTGCGAGTTTAAGAGAGGATGTTAGCTGGAGCGTTGAGTTCCAAAATGGCAGCGCTGATGTCAAATCAGCTTTGCACGCTGATTGACGTCATGATCTGCCTGCTCTGCATACTTCCAGTGCACACTGCCTGCAGCCACGCTAACGCCCTACCCAAGATGGCGTCCAGTGCAGCCCACACCAGAAGTTTGCACACGTGCCGCAGACGCCATTTTGGAATCAAAACGGCAACCGTAGCATCCAAAAAATGGGTGCTGCGGAACCGAATTTTGCAGCTATTGTTTAGTACTTGCCAAATACTGCATTAATTTAACAGTTCTCAGTGTGATGGAATATTCACCGCTTGCCTGGAAGAGTCAAGTCACAATATGCAAGCAGCTCCATACTATCCAAGACAGAGCAGGTCACTTGATCAGTGTCTGGCCACAGGGACTCAATATTCACCCTCGCCATCATTGTGGCTGTACTATGTACCATCTACAGGAGCGCTGCAGCAACTCACAAAGCTTATTTCATCAGTGCCTCCCTCCCGTGTGACCACTACCATCGAGAAGGACAAGAGCAGCAAAGTCGGCAAGAACACCATTTCCTCAAAGTTCCCCTCCAACTTACACACCACCCTCCTGACTAGGACATGTATCACTGTTCTTTCATTGTCGCTCTGTCAATACCCTGGAATTCCCTTCCTAAAACCATCATGCGAGTACCAGGACAGCAGTGGTTCAAGGAGAAGGCCCACCAATCGCAATCTCAGGGCAACTGGAGAGTGTAATAAATATCGGCCATGCCAGCAGTGTGAGCCAAGAGCAGAAGACTTGTGTGCCCAAACAAATAGCTAATAAGCCAGAGTGATGGAACAGCTGCTAACAGGAAACTCTTTCAGTTAACTGGATGACACGGCCAAAGCAAAATAGTCATTTCCAGCCAGTTCTCAATATTCAAGCCAAATAAAACCTCTTCCTCATTGCGCTCAGTCCAGCATCAGCACATCTGAATAGAGCATCATTTCTCACCAAAATAACAACAGAAAACGCTGGAAAAACTCAGCAGGCCAGGCAGCATCCGTGGAGAGAGAAACAGAGTTAACGTTTCAGGTCAAAGACTTTTCGTCAGAACTGGAAAAAAGCAGGAAATGAAATAGATTTAAAGCAAGTATAAAGCTGGGAAAAGGGGGAGGGGATGAAAGAACAAAAGGAGAGATTAAGAGACATTAAGAGACATTAAGAGATGATCAAGGCAAGAGGTGGTGTTAATGTGACAGGTTGAGGCTAAAAGAAGTGTGAAATGCACTGGCAGAATGAAGGACAGCTGCCAGCTTCTGGGAGGAAAAAAAAAGGGGGGGGGGCAAACAAAAGGGTGGATGAAAAAATAAAATATAAATGTGATAGGGGTCGAGGTTATGATCTAAAATTGTTGAACTCGATGTTGAGTCCAGAAGGCTGTAGAGTGCCTAAACGAAAGATGAGGTGCTGTTCCTCGAGCTTACGCTGCGCTTCTGTGGAACAGTGTAATAGGCCGAGGACGGTGAGGTCAGAGTGGGAGTGGAGCGGAGAATTAAAGTGACAGGCGACCGGGAGCTCGGGGTCCCCCTTATGGACTGAACGGAGGTGTTCCGCAAAGCAGTCACCCAATCTGCGTTTGGTCTCCCCAATGTAGAGGAGACCACATCGTGAGCAGCGAATACAGTATACTAAATTGCAGGAAGTACAAGTAAATCGCTGTTTCACCTGGAAGGGGTGTTTGGGGCCCTGGACAGTGGGAAGAGGGGAGGTATAAGGGCATGTGTTGCATCTCCTGCGCTTGCACGGGAAGGTGCCGGGCGAAGGGGATTTCTCACCAATCTGCTCACAGCAAAGAATTCTCAGGACACAGTCGAGTATGAATGATGCCAGGTTTTATTCACCCTCACTGGGTGTGGTGCAGATGCAGTGTGTTTTACCCCAGTGTTGCCTATTTGTGACAGTGTATGCTGTATATCTTCTTCTTCCTCTCCGTGTGCTCTCTTCTAAGTGTTTCGCAGTGGAAGGAGGATGTGAAGCGGGTGTCTTTGCATGTTGTAATGTATTATCACATGGTTTGGTATGAGCATGCTCAGTTCGCTCTGGCCTAGTAAAGCAAGCACATGGACTAGCAACTCGTCGTGTCTCTGTCCTTCATTTTGGCGATGAGGATGGGATCCCCAAAGCCATTTTTAGGGATCATGGAAGGACATAGTGTTCAACATTCGAGTGGACAAGTTTAAGGGGAATTTGTGGCACCTAAACTGAATCTGTGCAATGTTTTACCGTTAATGCTGATGTAGAATCGTCTGCGCTTCTCCTTCGCGTGTCTGTTTACACAGCAACAGCGGCATTGATTCTCACATGTACTCAGGTAACGTGCTGAGTCACTGTTCAACGGGATCGGGCAATCATGGCTGTGCCTATGGGATTCATCAGAAGCCTCGGCATTTATGACCGAGCTCGTGAACCATTCAGTTCTTACACTGAGTGGATGGAGATGTTTTTTAGGGCCAATAAAATTATTGAGACCAAAGGTGCAGATGAGAATGTTCAAGCTCAAAATAAAATAATTCATGAATGGAAGAAAGCAATTTTTCTTACGAAGATCGGGCCAGATGTCTACGGAATGTTGACAAACCTGCTCGCGCCAGGGAAAGCGAAGGAAGTGTCATTTGAAGACATTGTCGAGAAACTCGAGGACCATTTTGACCCAAAGCTGTTAGAAATAGCAGAGAGCTATAAGTTTGGTACCCGAAACCAAAAACAAAGTGAAACCATCAGTGAGTACATTGTAACTCTTAAGAACCTGTCTTTGTATTGTAACTTCGGCACAATTTTGGATCGTGCGTTGCGAGATAAGTTTGTGTGTGGACTGGTGGATGAGCGCACACAGTCCAAGTTACTGAACACTCTGAACCTAACACAATAGCAAAATACAGCGGATGCTGGAAATCTGAAACAACAACAGAAAATGCTGGAAACACTCAGCAGGTCAGGCAGCATCGAGGAGAGAGAAACAGAGTTAACGTTTCCAGTCGATGACCCTTCGTCAGAACTGGAAAAAGTTGGAGAAGTAACAGATTTTAAGCAAGTGTAGGGGCAGAGAAAGGGAGGAGGGGAGGAAAGAACAAAGGGAAGGTCTGTGATAGGATGGAAGGCAGGAGAGATTAAAAGACAAAAGGGATGATGGTGCAAGGCAAAAGGAGATGGTAATGGGACAAGTTAAGAAACAAAAAATGACTCTAGATGAAGTGTAAATGGCAGAATCACCAACAGCTGCAATGTGAGAGAGAAAAAAGAAAACATAGGGGCAGAGGTTAAGGTCTGAAATTATTGAACTCGATGTTGAGTCCAGAAGGCTGTAAAGTGCCTAATCGAAAGATGAGGTGCTGTTCCTCGAGCTTACGTTGAGCTTCATTGGAACAGTGTAAGAGGCCGAGGACGGAGAGATCAGAGTGGGAGTGGAGCGGAGAATTAAAGTGATAGGCGACCGGAAGCTCGGGGTCACCCTTACGGACTGAACGGAGGTGTTCCGCAAAGCGTTCACCCAATCTGCGTTTGGTCTCCCCAATGTAGAGCAGACCACATCGTGAGCAGCGAATACAGTATACTAAATTGCAAGAAGTACAAGTAAATCGCTGTTTCACCTGGAAGGAGTGTTTGGGGCTCTGGACAGTGGGAAGGGAGGAGGTAAAAGGGCATGTGTTACATCTCCTGCGCTTGTACGGGAAGGTGCCGTGAGGAGGGGAGGGGGTGTTAGGGGTGATTGAGGAGAGGACCAGAGTGTCGCAGAGGGAGCGGTCCCTTCGGAATGCTGAAATGGGGAGGGGAAGATGTGTTTGGTGGTGGGATCACGCTGGAGGTGGTGGAAATGGTGGAGGATGATCCGTTGAATGTGGAGGCTGGTGGGGTGAAAGGTGAGGACAAGGGGAACCCTATCGTGGTCCTGGAAGGGAGGGGTAGGGGTGAGAGCAGAAGTGCGGGAAATGGAACGGACACGGTCAAGGAGGAGACCTAAGTAGGACTGGAACAAAGAATCCACATATTCCACAAAAAGGCAGGCATAGCTTGGGCCCATGCGGGTTCCTATAGCAACACCTTTAATTTGGAGGAGGTGAGTGGAGTCAAAGGAGAAGTTGTTCAATGTGAGAACAAGTTCAGCCAGGCGGAGGAGGGTGGTGGTGGATGAGGACTGGTTGGGCCTCTGTTCAAGGAAGAAGCGGAGCGCCCTCAGGCCATCCTGGTGGGGGATGGAGGTGTAGAGGGATTGGGCGTCCATAGTGAAAGAGAGACAATTGGGGCCAGGAAACTGGGAACTGTTAAAGTGGCGGAGGGCGTCGGAAGAGTCGCGAATGAAGGTGGGAAGAGACTGAACAAGGGGAGGAAAAATAGAGTCGAGATAGGGAGAAATCAGTTCCGTGGGGCAAGAACAGGCTGAAACAATGGGTCTACCAGGGCAGCCCTATTTGTGGATCTTGGGAAGGATGTAGAAGCGGGCTGTGTGGGGTTGGGGGATTATGAGGTTGACAGCCATGGAGGGAAGATCTCCAGAGGAGATTAGGTCAGTGGCATTCTTGGAAACAATGGCTACATGTTTGGTAGTGGAGTCATGGTCCAGGGGGAGGTAGGAGGAGGTGTCAGAGAGTTGGCATTCAGCCTCCGCACGGTAGAGGTCGGTTCGCCAAACAACAACAGCACCACCCTTGTCAGCAGATTTAATGACAATGTTAGGGGTTGGATCGGAGAGAACAGAGTGCTGCAAGTTCAGAGGGAGGTAGGTTGGAGTGAGTGAGGGGAGCAGAGAAATTGAGACAGCCGATGTCACGCCGGCAGTTAGCAATGAAAAGATCTAGAGTGGGTAAGAGGCCAGAGGGAGGGGTCCAGGTAGAACGAGAATTCTGAAAGCAGAAGAAAGGGTCAGCCGTGCGGGGGGAAGACTCCTGGCCGAAGTAGTGGGTACGGAGACGAAGGTGATGGAAAAAGAGCTCGGCATCGTGCCGAGTTCGAAATTCATTGAGATGGAGGTGTAAGGAGATGAAGTTCAGGCCTTTGCTGAGGACTGATCATTTGGGGTCAGAGAGGGGAACGTAACGTTTGACACAGCATGTAAAATTGCCCCATCTACGGAGATGGCGTCTAAGAATGCTTGGGAGCTCTGTCCAACTCAAGCGACTAGTGCAGCTGAGGTCTACAGTCACAAAGCCACTGCCAAACCTAAAGCTGTGAGACCAAGTCAAAAGCATGTCAGTGAGAGCAGTTAAGTGAATTGTTATCGCTGCAAAGGAAATCACTCACCACAGTCCTGCCAATACAGAAATACGAAGTGCTTTCACTGCCAGAAACAAGGCCATATTTCAACAGCTTGCAGAGCTAGATCTAAAGCAGGAAGTAAGAACCATTCTAGTGGCAATGCAAAGCAGCGACAACAAAAGAGAGGAATTCACAATATTTAAGTGAACACTCCTGATGTTGAAGAACTAGGCATCTACAGTATCTATGCCACTAATGGCAACGCTAGCAGTTGTGAGAAAGACTTCCGTACAAAACCTTTGATCAACGAGCAGTATATTGATATGTGTACTGACATGGCGGCGGACTGCTCTAGCATGAGTAAGGACACATATGAGAGTAAGTTTAATCAAATACCACTTACAAAGAGTACTGTAGAGTTAAAATCCTACTCCGGAGAAATCCTAGAGACATGTGGACAAATGGAATGTACAGTTCAACACAATGGCCAGTCAGTAAAGCTGCCTGTTACTGTAGCGAGCTACAACAGGCCAATCCTCATAGAGTCATAGAGTTATACAGCACAGAAAGAGGCCCTTCGGCCCATCGTGTCCGCGCCGGCCATCAAGCCCTGTCTATTCTAATCCCATTTTCCAGCACTTGGTCCGTAGCCTTGTATGCTATGGCGTTTCAAGTGCTCATCTCAATGCATCTTGAATGTTGTGAGGGTTCCTGCCTCTACCACCCTTTCAGGCAGTGAGTTCCAGATTCCAACCACCCTCTGGGTGAAAAAGTTTTTCCTCAAATCCCCTCTAAACCTCCTGCCCCTTACCTTGAAACTATGCCCCCTGGTTATTGACCCCTCTACTAAGGGGAAAATTTCCTTTCTATCTACCCTATCTATGCCCCTCATAATTTTGTACACCTCAATCAGGTCCCCCCTCAGCCTTCTCAGCTCGAAAGAAAACAACCCCAGCCTGTCCAGTCTCTCTTCATAGCTGAAGCGCTCCAGCCCAGGTAACATCCTGGTGAATCTCCTCTGCACCCTCTCCAATGCAATCACATCCTTCCTATAGTGTGGCGACCAGAACTGCACACAATATTCCAGCTGTGGCCTAACTAACGTTTTGTACAGCTCCATCATAACCTCCCTGCTCTTATATTCTATGCTTCGGCTAATGAAGGCAAGTATCCTATATGCCTTTTTAACCACCTTATCTAACTGTCCTGTTGCCTTCAGGGATCTATGTACATGCACACCAAGGTCCCTCTGATCCTCTGTCCTTCCTAGGGTCCTACCATTCATTGTGCATTCCCTTGCCTTGTTAGTCCTCCCAAAATGCATCACCTCACACTTTTCAGGGTTAAATTCCATTTGCCACTATTCTGCCCATCTGACCAACCCGTCTATATCGTCCTGTAGCCTGAGGCTTCCCTCCTCGCTATTTACCACTCCACCAATTTTCGTGTCATCTGCGAACTTAATGATCATACCTCCTACATTCATATCTAAATCATTAATGTACACTACAAACAGCAAAGGACCCAGCACCGATCCCTGCGGTACACCACTGGACACAGGCAAAGACTGGTTGAGTAAGTTAAAACTAGACTGGAAAAACATCTTCAGTGCAGATACTTCAAAGAAGCGACTCGACACAATGCCGACCAAGTACGAAAGCATGTTCACAGACAGTTATGAGGGCATCACTCTGTATGACGCGCATATCCGCATCAAGTCCAACGCGAAGCCTGTCTATTTTTTAAGGCAAGGCATGAGGACTCATGAGTTGGGAGTGAAGGTGCTATTTTCACACTCAGTGCAGTTGATAAAGACTTTCCCGTGAATGCAACTGAGATTGCAGATGAGACTCAAAAGGACTCAGTACTGAAAAGAGTGTATGAAAACACCTTGAATGGATGGACTGATCAGTGTAGGGACACAGAATTGAAGCTATTCCATAACCGTCATACTGAATTGTCTTGTGAGCAAGGTTGTATCAAGTGGGGAAACAGAGTGGTGGTACCTACTTCTTTGAGAGATAGAATTCTGGCTGAACTTCATACTGAACATCCAGGGATTGTCAGTATGAAATCAATTGCAAGAAGCTTTGTTTACTGGCCTGGATTGGACAGTGATCTTGAATCACTTGTCAGCAAATGCAGTGTTTGCCAAAATTGCAGAAACAAACCACCCAAAACTCCACTACAACCCTGGTCATGGCCAAGTAACTTTTCAGAGAGTACATGTAGACTTCTGTGAGAAAGCAAATGATTATTTCCTGGTACTTGTAGATAGTCACTGAAAGTGGATTGAAGTAAAATACTACAATTGAATGCACCATAGATGAATTGAGTTCTATCTTTGCATGTCATGGCTTACCTGAAGAGCTTGTTTCTGACAATGGCCCTCAGTTCCGTTCTGCTCTATTCATGAAATGGAACGGTATCAAACACACTCTTATTCCAACATATCATCCAGCTACAGAGTAGCCAAAAGGTCAGTCAGAATAGTGAAAGAAACTCTGAAAAAGCAAGTGTCAGGACTCAACATGAAGCAATGTTTGGCAAATTACTTGCTGAAGTACAGAACTACTCCGCACACTACAACTGGACATACTCCAGCAGAGCTCTTGATGAAGAGGAGATTGAGAACACGATTGAGTCTTGTTCATCCAAATTTGGCTTCAAGAGTTGAACAGAAACAGTTGAGACAGAAACGTTATTATGACACCAATCAGAAAGAATGTAGTTTCAAACAAAATGAGTGTGTTCGTGTTCTCAGCCCCCCTGGCAAGTCGAGTTCACACAAGTGGGATGTAGGATCCATAGTAGAGGTTGGTGGAACCAAGAGATATTTGGTTGAAATTGGTGACAACATCCGAAGTGTTCATGTAGATCAAATGATCTCTGCTAGAGATGAACCAAGACATGATCGTGAACCACTTGATCATGAACACATACATGACTTTGACTCAGTTCAGTCTTCAGTAACTGAAGTATCAAGTTCAAACAAGTCTGAGATAGAAACAGGATCATCTTTGAGTCGGAACCAAAACAAAACAGCCCGAAAATTGTTTCAACACGAAAACCTTCAGTAAGGAGATCAGGAAGGCTCCGCAAGCCTGTTATTAAACTGGATTTGTAGTTCATTTAAAAGAAAAAAAAGCCAGGAGTTTATGTTGTGTGGTACATGTAATGCTGGGAAAGGTGGGACCATAGTTTTGTTGTATTTGAGAGGGGAATATGTACATTTTTTTTAAGGGGGAAAGCAGTGTAACATATTATCACATGGTTTGTCACATGGTTTAATATGAGCATGCTCAGTTCGCTCTGGCCTAATAAAGCAAGCACATGGACTAGCAACTCATCGTGTCTCTGTCCTTCATTTGGTCTACCCATGTCAATGGGTTCTTCTAGGGCTGGCTGTGACCCAGCACCTCCTTGTTCAGATGGCCCTGAAATAAAAGGTGCCACAAGTACTGATAAGGGTTTGCATGCTAGTTGACACATGAATTGCATTTATTTGAGCGGGGAGCAGCAACAATCTAAGAGATAGCTCCATCATCTCCTGTCATTCCCCTACTGTTAGCCACTCGCTCAACAGGTACAGAGATCTGTGTTGGAAGTGGGCTTCTGAACAGCAATTAGGTGGTGTAGCCCTGCGTTATTGCTGTGTCAATCATTATGGTGAATCCAGAGAGTACAGACTTCTGTAGATTAGAGTTCCATGTCTTGAGACAACATCCCAAACAACAATAACTACTTGCATTTATATAGCACCTTTAACGTAGTAAACCGTCCCAAGGAGCTTCACAGGAGCGTTATCTGCCAAAATTTGACACTGAGCCACATAAGGAGATATGAGGAAAGGTGATCAAAAGCTTGGTCAAAGAGGTAGGTTTCAAGGCGTGTCTTAAAGGAGGAGAGAGAAGTAGAGAGGTTTAGGGAAGGGAATTCCAGAGCTTAAGGCCTAGACAGCCAAAGGTACGGCTGCCAATGGTGGGGCAAATGAAATTGGGGATGCTCAAGAGGCCAGAATTGGAGGAGAGTTCTTGGAAGGCTTCAGGGGTGGAGGAGGTTACAGAGATAGGGAGGGGCGAGGTCATGGAGGGATTTGAACACAAAGATGAGGATTTTTAAATCAAGAAGTTGCCAGACTAGGAGCTAAAGTAAGTCAGCGAGCACAGAGATGATGGGTGAAGGGGACTTAGTGCGAGTTAGAATACGGGCAGCAGAGTTTTGGATGAGCTCAAGTTTACGGAGGGTGGAAGATGGGAGGCTGGCCAGGAGAGCAACAAAGCATTTATGATGCCAGCTATGGCTCAACTTAGGACCTTGGCCAGCAGAGCTCTGGGTGGTCACATTCAGGCTCTACGGTGGTCTGCAGCTTATTCAGACAGTTTTGTAGCAGTACATATGTGCGGGCTGAAGATTCCTCCATAGATGCTCTCAAGCTGCATCGGCTGCTCGGCACAATGTCAAATAACTCCATGAACATAAGAACATGAGAAGTGCTGAAGCTGAGTTCCGGAGCTAAGGTTGGAAGGCTGGTCCTGTGAGGTCTTAATCCCTGGGCTCACCGGCTGCTGATCCTCCAGACAACAGGGTGCACCCTCCCAGTTTCATCTACAATTTTTCCTCCTCACTTACGCTCTGTACTTCATCAAGTGCCTCCTCTTGCAACTCATGAACTGACCCCACTCCTCGCAGTACAGACATGTGTGCTGATGTACACTACTGCGGTGGGGGGGGGGCGGGGAGGGGGGAGTGATGCAGGATGCTGTGAGGTGATTGTTTAAGGCTAATCATTGGGCCCTGGTCATCTAGAAGAACAGAAGAAGAGTATATTTTATAATGGTCGCAGTAAAACACCATTTGAAACAGAGCTTTACATGGTAAAACATTGGTAGTGTGTTATGTTGCAGTGAATGTCTGTGTGTGAGGGAGTAAAAGAGTTAGTGAATAAGGAAGTAAATAAGGAGGATACTGGCCATGAGTGCGGAGGCCTCCGTGACTAGTATCTCCAGAGACCTCTCTTCGGAAGGAGGTAAAACTGCAATTTGTGTGACCTCCTCCCACACCCTTCCTCTCCATTCCCTGATGCTCATTATGTGCTGCCTTCCTTTGCAAGTAGATAGAACAGAGACATGTGATAGGAAACAGAACATGACAGAAGATCAGTGTGATCCAAACACTCAGACAAGCAGCCACCTTATGCGATTGTGCAGGTTATGTAGTGTGGGCAGCATACTTGGCCCACGGGGCAAATGCATTGTGATAGCAGCATTATAGAAACCCCTACCACCCTTGTAAAACATGGGCATCTGAGTGCATATGGAAGGTAGATTAACACTTGCCAGACAGCTGGGTACTCACCCTGTCTCATGTGTACCACACTTACATTTGATTGTTATTGAGATGCCTTGTAACACGGCCCTGTAAAATTATGCAAAATTTGAGCGCACTTACCATGGAGAATTTCTTCTTCATGCTCCCTGGTTAGTTAGCATAAGGGTGAGACAGCATTAACTCTCTCTGATATTTCCATTCAGATTTTACAAACATTGTGGTCCATACCTGGTTTGGCCCTTCAGCGATGGGTATAGTCGAGTCGGTTTCAAAGGAAGCATCTTCAGATTCGATAAGGATTTGCTCTTCAGTCTTGATCTCCATTTTGAGTTCCTTACCACCAGACCAATGTGTTTCTTCAGGGCTGATTATTATTTGACCTTTGACCAAATAGGTGACCGCTTGCACAGAAACATCGGTTTGTAACCTAGTGAAGGCCTCCGAGGAGAGAGAACCGACGATACGAGCTCTAAACTGAGTCCTAACCCTGAACCCACCACCTGACGTCCAATTATTATTGGTGCCACACTTGGTGGCATAGGTTGATTACCTCATTCTCACTTAGTTGGTAAAGTTAAAGCTTAGCACGTCACTGTGTGTCATGCTACTGGTGGTAAGTTAAGATGCTGCGTACCAGAATGTGCCGGAAAATTGTCTAAAGTACCTCAGCACTAGCAAATTGGGACATTTTCCTTGGGTTCAGAATACCAGGATGTCAAGGTACAGGCAAAGGTATGAACTAATAAAAATCCGGGAAGGCGGTGAACACCTCGAGTCTCTTCGCCGGGAGCAAGCGGAAGCGAAGCGCAAATAGTGGAAGGAGCGCACGTCAACCCAAGCACCCAACCCATCCGTCCCTTCAACCACCGTCTGCCCCACCTGTGACAGAGACTGTAGGTCCCGCATTGGACCCATCAGTCACCTGAGAACTCATTTTTAGTGTGGAAGCAAGTCATCCTCGGTTCCGAGGGACTGCCTAAGAAGAAGAAACTAATAAAATACTGTACCGCATTATCAAGGCTACTTTCATCAGTTTGCCTATTCTTTCCTAAAGGTTAAAACTAACTGCTTATGTGCACGATTACCGCATTCCTTCGCAATCAGCTACCATCAGTAAATACATGCTGCAGAAGTCTTCTCATTGATGCTGACCAGTTACATCCAAATAGTTATCTTCTATGCTCTTCACGGCTTTGACCTTTAAGCATTGGAGTTAGATGACCGCTTGCGCAGCAACACGGGTTTGTTTATAACCTAGTGAAGGCCTCTAAGGAGAGATAACCGAGCTTCTAACCCTCGCCCTAAACCCTGAGCCCACCACTCACCTGGCATCAGTTCTAATCTTTCGCAGCCTTGTCTTAATGCCATAAAACTAAACTGAACACAGTGGGGAATTCAGTATCAAGTAGATCACCCATGTATGCAAACAAACTTAACAAAAGAACAAAAGATTCCTTCAAAGCATTTGCTCCCAGGTGTAATTGTCACAAGAGGTGCTTGTGTTTTTAACAAGCCTCCCCCCTCAAAGGACCCAATTATCCATTGTGCCAGCCAATTAAAATATTTATACTGTTTTGAGTGCAAGACGTGGTCAGTGATTATGGTACGGCCCGATTGCCTGTAAGTGATGCAGAGAAAAGGTTACACCCCAAGATCTGCTGTCATTCAATACATAGGATTAGATTGAAGCGACCGCACAGAAACAGGCCATTCGGCCCAACTGGTCTATGCCGGTGTTTATACAGCACACAAGCTTCCTCTCACTCTAATTACCTCTGCGCATCCTGCCCCTGTATCCCTCTGCTCCCTTCTCCTTCATGTCGGCATCAAGCCGCCCCTTAAATGCATCAGTGCTCTCTGCCTCTACCACTCCCTGTGGCAGCGAGCTCCACATTCTCACCACTCTCTGCGCAAAGAAATCCCTCCATTAATGCAACACGCATAGATGCTGCCTTGCGATTGCTTGGCTGAGATAATTTGCTAATTTAATTTGATCTGCTCAATTTGGAGATGAGCACTTTCATTAGTTTGGTGACAAACAGCCGCTCACTCCATTCCGTTCGGCTGAGTGTCCCGCTTGCAATTTGTGGTGAGAAGCAAGAATGGCGAATCCCTCCTGATTGCAAAGAGGTTGGGGGAAAAAAACTACAGTCACGTGTTGCAGATCTCGGCTGTGTGGTGTCAATTACATCAAATATTAGATGAACAGCAGCAGAAACAAATCAGCTATTAAATTTAATAGCTCTCTGCTGCTGTCAACATATTTTTGGCTTGCTTGATTATGTTTAGCTGCAAGATGGAACACATTGGAGGTGTAATTGAGAAAAGAGGGTGCTGCCACATCAGGACAGCTAAGTGACTGCGAGAGCTGAAAAGTAGTCTCGGCGAGTTCTGGGTGCAATAGTATTTTGTACTGTGTTTTATGAAAGCAAAAAAGGCTGATTCTTGGCAACAGAGCGGGCAACTTAATCTATGCTCCCTCTGAATGGTTTTTCAATAGGAATGGCTGTAACCCAAGATGTATCCTATTTGACATTTCAATAAGTTAAGGAACTGAAATGTGCTAATAATTCTTGTATACACCACTAGGTTTGATTAAATTTTTTCATTACCGGGGCTTATGCACTGTGTACTCTCCTGCTTATCATTTTACAGCTCAGCTTTGACCGAGGACTATTAAGCTACACAGCAAGGCGCTGGAACAGGATGTATTATACACAAGCATATTTTTGCCATTAATAACTTTAACCATTTAGGTCTCAGAGCGGCATCTCCGCAGAGGGCGCAGTTTGATTTAGAGCAACATAATTAGATAATAAATAAGAATGATTCCTGCTTCTGCTGGACCTATAACTTTGTAGCACAAGATTCATTTCTTGCGTTTATTATGAGCACTGCAAAAGAATATGCAGTTGGTGAAATTTACTAGCCGCAGTAACTACAGGGAAATGTACCCATTAAACAAACATCACATAACAATAAAAAGCTCGGAACTGCAAATCGTCAAGAGTATTTTATAACATATTGGCCTGGAATCCCAATCCCTTTCCCCTGCCCCCCACCCCAACCGCACCCTGTGATTTATTGTCCCTTTAATAAAAAAACAGTCAATATTGACACTGCTGTGTCAGCCAATGATTTGGAGGCAGGGTGGGGCTTGTGGTTTTCATTTACTCACAAAGTACAGCAAACACAGTGACAACAGCAAACAGAGTCTCCCGATAAAAGCAGGGTTATTCCTCCAGCAAAATGCAGTGAGTGGAGGATAGTTACTTACGAATGATGTGTGTAAAATCAATCCCAGTCACTTACAACAGTGCGGTCTCCAGGCGTGATTGACGGGGGAATTACCCAATCATCTCCATTCAGGCCGGGACTTTTGGTGTCACTGTATGTGGCCGTGCAGGCTGAACAGCACTTTTAAAAGGCGGCACAAGGTCCAGCTACTTATGCCTTTTTTACACCAGTTTTGCACCAATGCCTGCACCAAGGGGTATGCAAATGATCCTACCCAGAAAACTTGTGTGTAAGTCCCTCTGCAGGCCACAGGCGGGTACAATGATTTTATTAAGGCTGCATGTAGTAGATGGACCTTCCTGGATATTCTGGTACAGCCTTTTAAAAGTGCTGCTCAGTCTCCACTATTCAGAAGCAACACTAGGGGACAAACTGGAAAGGCAGCTACAGTGCTCTATTCTTTCGGGCTGGCAAGGTAACACACTGACCGTACTCTCCACTTCCTCCAGGAGGTTGGAGACATCATGGCGTTGACTTTTGGATTATAAGGGAATCGAGGGTTATGGGGATAGTGTGGGAAAGTGGAGTTGAGGTAGATGATCAGCCACGATCTTACTGAATGGCGGAGCAGGCTCGAGGGGCCATATGGCCTACTCCTGCTTTTATTTCTTATGTTCTCAGAGAGGTCCTTATAGGACCAGTGCCACCTATAAATTATTTGGGAAGGGTGTGGTAATATAGAGTCATAACGGCTCAGAAGGAGGCCATTTGGCCCATCGAGTCCGTGCCGGCTCTCTGTAGAGCAATCCAGTCAGTCCCATTACCCCGCTCTATCCCCGTAGCCCTGCAAGTTTATTTCCCTTAAGTGTCTATCCAGTCTCCCCTTGAAAACATTGAGGGGGAGAAATTCAGTATCGCCCCATTTGGGGCGCAATTATCAGCCGGGAGCAAAGACTGGCGCCTGGCACTAATTATCGCCTCCGACTGCAAACTTGACTTTTATCGCCCCTGGAGGTGATTGAAGCGCTAAATCAGGCGCTTCACAACTGTCTTAAGGCGCAAAGGCCGAGGAGCGAGGCGCTAACTCAGAGCGCTGGCGAAGCTCATGTGATGTCAGTCAGCAATGGAACACAGACACAATGGTGCCGGTCAGTTCTTAAAGGGGAGGGTTGATCTTGCTTTCCATCCACATCCTGCTCATTGCAACCTTGAATCTCGGCCTGGAGAGACCTGTACATCAAATCTGCTGGAAAGAACAATGGAGAGTACCAGGGAAAGAGCTCAGAGTGCAGCCCCCACAGTCTCTTCTAAATCGATACAAGGAAGGGCAAATCAAAATGAACCTGCAAAGTGCTGCTCAGTACCCAAAACTCCTTCACACAGCGTTGAATCTCTCCAGAAGTCTCTCTCTCACTCTCTCAGAATGCATGGTTCCAAAATATCAACAACAATAAAAGGCAGGAAGCGGTCGCCTTTAAATAGCGCTCCCCCAGTCCCTTCCTGACTGCAAAATGCTCCCCTCAACCTGTCGTTGCTAGCGGCAGGCGGTAAGTCAGGGGGCGCCACTCAATATCCGCTCCGCGGCACTACCGGGGCGTTGCGCACTCGACTGACGTCACGATCTGCCGGCGCAGGAGATCGTGGCGGTAGTGTTTAGCGCCGCCGCAAAATGTCTAGTTAATTTCGCGAGCGGCGCAAACATCGCCGCGCCCGGGCGCTAGTTGCTTTGCGCCCCATTAGCACCCTCTTAAGGCGCTAACGGGAGGCGCAACCAACTGAATTTTTCCCCGAATGTCTCCGCTTCCACCACTTCTGTCGGCAGCGAATTCCAGGTCATCACCACTCGTTGTGTAAAAAAGTTTTTCCTCACGTCCCCCCTGTATCTCTTGCCCAAAACCATAAATCTGTGTCCCCTAGTCCTTGTACCATCAACTAGTGAGAACAGCCTTTCCCCGTCTAGCCTATCCAAACCCGTCATAATCTTGTACACCTCTATCAAATCACCCCTCAACCTCCTTTGCTCTAATGGAAACAAATCCAGCTTCTCCAACCTGTCCTTGTAGCTAAGATCCCCCATCCCCGGAACCATTCTGGTAAATCTCCTCTGCACCCTCTCAAAGGCCTTCACATCCTTCCTAAAGTGTGGTGACCAGAACTGGCCTAACCAGCGCTTTATAAAGGTTCAGCATAACTTCTCTACTTTTGTCCTCAATACCTCTGTTTATGAAGCCCAAGATCTCATATGCTTTGTTAACCACTCTCTCAATATGTCCTGCCACCTTCAGGGACGTTTGCACATTAACTCCCAGGTCCCTCTGTCCCTGCACACTCTGTAAAACTGTGCCATTAAGTGTATATTGCCTCTCCCTGTTCCTTCTGCCAAAATGCATCACCTCACACTTCTCTGTATTAAATTCCATCTGCCACTTGTCTGCCCATTCTGCTAGCTTTTCTATGTCCTGTTGCAGTCGATTGGTATCATCATCACTGTTTGCCACACCCCCAAGTTTGGTGTCATCGGCAAATTTAGAAAGTCTACTCTGTATTCCAATATCCAGGTCATTTATATATATCAAAAAAAGCAGTGGCTCCAGCACTGATCCTTGGGGAACACCACTGTCTACCATCCTCCAGTCTGAAAAACAGCCATTTACCACAACTCGCTGTTTTCTGTCCTTAAGCCAATTCCTTATCCAATCTGCCACTGACTCACCTATTCCATGAGCCTCAATTTTGTTAACCAGCCTTCTATGTGGTACTTTGTCAAACGCCTTCCGAAAATCCATGCAGACAACATACATTGCATTCCCTTCATCAATCCTCTCTGTTACTTCATCAAAAAATTTAATTAGATTAATCAAACACAATCTGCCTTTTACAAATTCATGTTGGCTCTCCTTAATTAGCTTAAACCTCTCCAACTGCCCATTAATTTTTCCTTGATTATTGTTTCTAAAACTTTACCCACCACTGATGTTAAACTGACTGGCCTGTAATTACTAGGATTGTCCTTACACCCTTTCTTGAACAAAGTGCCATATTTGCCACTTTCCAATCCTCAGGCATCTCCCCCGCATCTAGAGAAGATTGGAAAATTATGACAAGCCCTTCCGCTATCTCCTCCCCCAATTCCCTTAACAACCTGGGATGCAAGCCATCTGGACCAGGCGACTTGTCCACTCTAAGCATACCCAGCCTTTCTTGTACATCCTGTCTATCAATTTTCACCCTTTCCATTGCTTCTATCTTTTCCACTTCTACTGATATTTTGTCAGCATCCACCTCCTTAGTAAACACCGATACAAAGTACTCATTGAGTATTCTAGCCTTGCCCTGCGCCTCTCAGCATATATCACCTTCTTTGTCTCTAATAGGCCCCACCCCCCGCCTCTTACTACCCGCTTACTGTTTACATGCCAGTAGAAGATTTTTGGGTTCCCTTTTATGTTAACTGCCATTCTACTCTCATATTCTCTCTTTGCCAATCTTATTTTCATCTTCACATCCCCTCTCAACTTATTGTATTTAGTCTGGTTCTCCCTTGAAGAATTCACCTGACATGCCTCATACACCCTCTTTTTTTTGTTTCATCATCTTCTCTATCTTCTTCGTCATCCAAGGAGCCCTTGCTTTGGTTCCCTTGCCCTTCCCTCTTGTTGGAATGTACCTAGCCTGTACTTGGAACATCTCCTCCTTAAAGATCACCCATTGTTCTGTTACAGTTTTTCCTGTCAGTCTTTGGTTCCATTTTACCCTGGCTAGATCCTTTCGCATCCCATTGAAGTTAGCCCTATTCCAGTTTAGAAGTTCCACTCTATATTGTTCCTTGTTCCTCTCCATTGCTAATCTAAATCTTATGATACGATGATCACTCGTACCCAAGTGTTCTCCCACAGACACTTGGTCGACCTGGCCCACCTCATTCCCCAGCACCAGATCCAGCAATGCCTCCTTCCTAGTTGGGCCTTCCTCTCTGGGAGGCTGCATTCTGTTGCCATGGTGCCTCACTCTCCTTCCCTCCAAACTGTGCAGCTCTTTCCAATCTATAGCAATAAAAAGAAAAAGAGAGACTTACATTTATGTAGCGCCTTTCACGACCACCAGACGTCCCAAAGTGCTTTACAGCCAATGAAGTACTTTTTGGAGTGTTGTCACTGTTGTAATGTGGGAAATGCGGCAGCCAATTTGCACACAGCAAGCTCCCACAAACAACAATGTGATAATGACCAGATAATCTGGTTTTGTTATGTTGATTGAGGGATAAAGGGGTTGTCTTATGAAGAAAGGTTGAGCAGGTTGGGCCTATACTCATTGGAGTTTAGAAGAATGAGAGGTGATCTTATTGAAATGTATAAGATTCTGAGGGGGCTTGACAGGGTAGATGCAGTGAGGATGTTTCCCCTCGTGGGGAAATCTAGAACTAGGGGGCACAGTTTCAGGATAAGAGGTCGCCCATTTAAAACGGAGATGAGGAGGAATTTCTTCTCTCAGAGGGTCGTGAATCTTTGGAATTCTCTACCCCAGAGAGCTGTGGAGGCTGGGTCATTGAATATATTTAAGGTGGAGATAGACAGATTTTTGAACGATAAGGGAGTCAAGGGTTATGGGGAGCGGGCAGTAAAGTGGAGTTGAGGCCAAGACCAGATCAGCCATGATCTTATTGAATGGCGGAGCAGGTTCAAGGGGCCAAATGGCCTACTCCTACTCCTATTTCTTATGTTCTTATGTTCTTAAATATTGGCCAGGACACCGGGGATAACTCCCCTGCTCTTTAAATTAGTGCCATGGGATCTTTAACGTCCACCTGAGAGAGCAGACGGGGCTTCGGTTTAGCATCTCATCCGAAAGACGGCACCTCCAACAATGCAGCACTCCCTCAGCACTGCACTGGAGTGCCAGCCTAGATTTTGTGCACAAGTCTCTGGAGTGGGACTGTGAACCCACAACCTTCTGACTCAGAGGCGAGTGTGCTACCCACTGAGCCACAGCTGACACTAGTGCGGTACAGAGCAGTATGGCCAGAGGGAAAGCTATGCCTACTCCCAACTTGTACTGACTGCTGGGTATGGGGCGGGGCGGGGCGGGGGGGGGGGAGGGGGTGTGCGCTGGGGGGAGGGAGGGTGGGTGGTTAGGGAAAATAAAGTCTTGCATTTATATAGCGCCTTTCTCAATCTCAGAACGTCTCAAAGTGCTTTACAGCCAATGAAGTACTTTTGAAGTGTAGTCACTGTTGTAATGTAGGAAACGCGGCTCCCAATTTGCACACAGCAAGCTCCCACAAACAGCAATGTGATAAAGACCAGATAATCTATTTTAGTGCAGTTGGTTGAGGGATAAATATTGAACAGGACACCGGAGAGAACTCCCCTACTCTTCTTGTAATAGAGCCATGGGATCTTTTACGTCTACTTGAGAGGGCAGACGGGGCCTCTGTTTAACATTTCATCTGAAAGATGGCACCTCAGGCAGGGCAGCACTCCCTCGGTATTGCACTGTAGTGTCAGACTGGATTTTGTGCTCAAGTCTCTGGAGTGAAATGCGCTGAAACCGTTGAAAAAATTCACCCCCATCATGTGCTGACCAGACAATTCTGTAATTTAGGTTACCTTAGTAAATTTACCTCTTAATATGTAACTATTTACATGCGTGCTATATATTGGTGAAGACATCGGGGGAAAAGTTCGGTTGATTAGCGCCTCCCGTTAGCGCCCTAAGAGGGCGCTAATGGGGCGCAAAGCAACTAGTGCCCGGGTGCGGCGATGTTTGCGCCGCTCACGAAATTGACCAGACATTTTGTGGCGGCGCTAAACACTACCGCCACGATCTCCTGCGCCCGCAGATCGTGACACAGTCGAGCGTAGTGCCCCGGATCGGATATTGAGTTGCGCCCCCGGCCTTTCCGCCTGCCGCTAGCAACGACAGGTAGAGGGGAACGTTTTGCAGTCGTGAAGGGGCTGGGGGAGCGCTATTTAAAGGCGGCCGCTTTCTGCCTTTTTTTGTCGGCGACATTTTTGCACTACGCATTCTGAGAGAGAGATTGAGATTCTGAACGAGAGAGAGAGAGACTTCTGGAGAGATTCAATGCTGTGTGAAGGAGTTTTGGGTACTGAGTAACACTTCGCAGGTTCATTTTGATTTGACCTTCCTTGCATCAATTTAGAAGACTATGGGGGCTGCACTCTGAGCTCTTTCCCTGGGCCTCTCCATTGTTCTTTCCAGCAGAATTGATGTACAGGTCTCTCCAGGCCGAGATTCAAGGCTGCAATGAGCAGGGTGTGGCTGGAGAGCAAGATCGACACTCCCCTTTAAGAACTGGCCGGCGCCATTGTGTCTGTGTTCCATTGCTAACTGACATCACATGAGCTTCGCCAGCGCTCTGAGGTAGCGCCTCGCTCCTCGGCATTAGCGCCTTAAGAAAGGTGTGTAGCACCTGATTTGGCGCTCCAATCACCTCCAGGGGCGATGGAAGCCAAGTTTGCAGTCAGAGGCGATAATTAGCACCAGGTGCTAAACTTTGCGCCTGGCCGATAATTGCGCCCCAAACGGGGCGATACCGAATTTCTACCCCACACGTTTGAAGCAGTGTTGTCCCCTGTTTACAAACCTGGGATGGTGAGTTGCAAGTTAATTCAGTGTAAGTGCGCAAAGGCAGGACTGGTGAGAGGATGATGCCACTGTATTTGCCACAAAGGTTGAGAGATTCCACTCTCCCTCAGATGACTTGGTAAGTTAATGCAGCGCTCAGTGTGGTACTGAGCAATGCAGATCATGTGAGTCCCAGGGTCTATCCTGGTCTGTGCTGAGCC
The DNA here is from genome assembly GCA_030390025.1 of Squalus acanthias. Lineage (NCBI taxonomy): Eukaryota > Metazoa > Chordata > Chondrichthyes > Squaliformes > Squalidae > Squalus > Squalus acanthias. Next base: position 110,100,348 of record CM059427.1, on the reverse strand, counting down.
TTCTGATCTCAGTCGAGGTGAAAAAGAAAATCCGCAGGGTTTTGAGTTCCTGATCGCTGTCCAGTGACCCATACTGGAAACTGTGCGTGTGTGTAATGATCTGGAGCTGTCCAGAATTGGGCTCAATCGTGATGTCCCCCTGTGGTCAAATGTCCCCCCCCCCCACCCCCCACTGTGGTCAAATAGCTTACTGCCATTTACCATCAAGGTTCACGTGTGAAAAAGTGGCCACTTGGGTGAGTTACCAGAGGGCGACTGGCAACCAATGGAATCGCGTTCCCGCACCAGTCAGCAAAGGAAAGGGACAATTCTGCTTTGTTGAGAGGTACTTCCAACAAACGTGTAACCTGCATCACAGTAGTGCACACAGTGCAGGAGATATTGCATCTGGTGCATGTTGAACTGCTCCTAAGTAGCAACTGTGGTGTCAGTTTGGATTAGCTTGCAGCACTCTCACCTCTGAGTCAGAAGGTTGTGGGTATAAACCCCACTGAGCTCATAATGAAGCTGATAATCTGATGCAGTACTGAGGGACCAGAGGCGCAATCTTGTGACGAGATCTTAAACTGAGATCCCATCTGCTGTTCTGTTGGTTCAGGTGGATGTTAAAGATCTCATGGAATTATTGAAAGGGAATTTTCCCGGTATCCTGGCAACATCCATCCCTCAACTGACACCAGCAAAAGCAGATCAATCGGTCATTTGTCTTATTACTTGTTTGTGGGTTCTGGTGATGTACCAAACAGCGTGTGTGTGCCTTTGTAAAGAGCAATCACTGTGGGAGAAGCACCTTGCAATGTGTCTAAAGAGATGTGATGAAGTTCTATATGAATACAAGCCTGGCTTTCATTTTTAAGGTGGATTTTTCATGATGTGAGGCCATCCAGAAAACTCCCGAGGAGCTGCAAATTCCTTCTGAACATTATCCTGAATTTTCCCACTCTGCGATGTGAATTTCCGATATGGGCAAGGATACTCGCCAATGATGCGTAGTCGAAAGATTTACCCTCTTATTTGAACTTTGCGCGATTTTTTAAAATGTTATTTAGCACCAGTGTAGGTCATTCTTAAAATTCACTTAGAGTTTATCTGGTTGTCATCATGTTGCAGTTTGTGGGAGCTTGCTGTGCGCAAATTAGCTGCCACGTTTCCCTACATTAGAACAGTGACTGCTCTTCGAAAGTATTTAATTGGCTGTAAAGCGTTTTGGGACGTCCTGAGGATGTGAAAGGCGCTGTAGAAATCCAAGTTCTTTTGTTTAGGTAAGAAGGTTCAATGCCGAGTGAGCTGATCTCAGGCGGGCAACAGTTGAGGTGCTGCAATTGGCCTCAGCACCTCTGGACTAGTGAGGGGGGGAAAACTGCCGGGGGACCTGCACTCGATCACTAACCAGCTTTAAAGTGCATGTGTGCGTGGATGTCAGTGAGAAAATGAGGACACTTAATATTTAAAGACATTTAAATGTGCAAAGATGAAACTGCCAAAAAGGCCGCAAAAAAAGGTTAAAAATGTGGAGGAGAGTGTGAATGGCAGGATCAGCATCCCGGGCAGCAATGCCAACCTCAGGAGATACCCTTTCAGTTGGCATTTTGGGAAGCAATCTCATCCATAGAGAGTTTTAAAGCAGGCTCAGTTATTGCTCCATAAAAAGTCCACTACCAAGGAATGGCTGGGGGAAGCTCACACCAGTCCCCGGTGTTGTTGCAACAGGGTCTTTTACACGACAGTCCTCGCTTGTAACCCCAGGACATATAGTTTAAATAGAGGAGATTCTGAAAAGTTACATGGAAATTACAGGCAGTTTGGCCCAACCAGCCCGTCCTGGTGTTTATCCTCCACATGAGTCCCATGTGCCTGCTTTGTTCCCATATCCCTTTATTCCCCTTTCCTGTCAAACCTCTTCTTAAATGTTGAGCTGAGAGTTGAATTTACACATGACATAGAAGACTTTGAATGTATAGCACCGAAACAGGCCATTCGGCCCAACTGGTCTATGCCGTGTTTATGCTCCACACGAGCCTCCTCCCACCCCTCTTCATCTCACCCTATCAGCATATCCTTCTATTCCTTTCTCCCTCATGTACTTATCTAGCTTCCCCTTAAATGCATCTATACTATTCGCCTCAACTGCTCCCTGTGGTAGCGAGTTCCACATTCTGACCACACTCTGGGTAAAGAGGTTTCTCCTGAACTCCCCATTGGATTTATTGGTGACTATCTTACATTTATGGCCCCAAATTTTGATCTCCCCCACAAGTGGAAACATCTTCTCGATGTCTACCATATCGACTTTCCGCAGTGAAATCTAACAACGTTGATGTGGAAATCAGTACACAGATCATGCAGGAAGCACGAGTACAATGGCCAGTGATAATCTGATGTAATTTAACCAACTGGTTGCAGCCTCTAAGCACTTCTCTATACTCTACTGGTTGCATAGTTGGGCCCTGAAATGACGCCCTAGGATGCCAGCGGGCAAACATGACGTATTTGTCTGACGTTCCTCCTGTTTTAGCAGAGGTTTAAAATAAAGGTGTTAATATCCGCACTAAAGTAGCAGAGAGACGCATTCCTGATCAGTGGGTTAGACAGTTGCTTAGATCCCATTGTGTAATCTCAGGGCTTTCGAGCTTTGTATAGGCTAAGATACAGTGCGTCATCTGCAATGTCAAGGAGACTGTTACAGAGGCATATTATTGGGCGGAGTTGATAACACTTCACCCTACATCTCTTTGTGTGATAGCTGACCTGGGAGTACTTTGATGGTGACACCGAGGGGGCCATTTTAACCCAAGTCGCCGGGCGGGAAACCCATGGGATCGGGCGGAACGCCAGTTTTACACCCTGTCGGGCGGAACGCCAGTTTTACACCCTGTCGGGCGGAACGCCAGTTTTACACCCTGTTGGGCGGAACGCCAGTTTTACACCCTGTCGGGCGGAACGCCAGTTTTACACCCTGTCAGGCAGAACACCAGTTTTACACCCTGCCCAATATTATTCCGCATTGACTGCAACAGAGCGTAAAAGCGGGCGGGGTGTCAGACCAGCGTCGCACCCAATCCCATCAGTTTCCCGACGAGTGGGTTAGATTAAAATTACCCCGAGTGTCTGAAATTAAAATTGTTCCATTCCTCAACGCTAACATCCCTCACCTTGATGAGCAGAAAAATCACCAGAAAAATAGAAAAACAGAACACTAATTGGAATATCAGATATTTGTTGTTTCCAAAACGAAAGCATTTATAATGAAAATGAGCTGAAAGACCATGCAGTTCTGATTCTTCAACTCATTTATCCCTTCCTCAATCTCAATTCAGCTATAGACCATCAAACTGAAATGAGTGGCAACAGAAAATTGACAGTGAAAAATGACAGGTTTTCCAGAGAGCGCCGTGCCTAACCCCTCTGTAATTGTGGCTTCAAATTGTATTTTATGGTGATATTTTTGATTGCATTCCCTAATGTATGTGTCTTACAATCTTTGTGCAGGAATCGGGGGTATTCCTTAAATCAGAACAGCTTGGGCAATATTTTTAATGCTTTCTTCAATTTAACTGAACATTTGGAGCCAAATTTCACTCCGAGAGTGACAGGTTATACATCACTCTCTCCAGCTCCATCTCCTCCACCAATCTTGATCGTGTAATAATCAGAGTACCTGAGATGACCTGACTCATTTTTTTTACATAAATTTAAATTAAAATGCTAACTTTTTTCATTTTGCCTCGTGTGGTAGACCATGATGAATAACATAGCGCATATAATTCCATTGCCTTTTTTTTTTGCTACCATGATGACAGCCTTCTCGAGGCCCACCCTGTCACGTGATCTTAGATCACAACTAATGTCATCTCAAAGGACACCAAACTTGTTGTTAAATCGACCTCCCAGTGAGAGTAGCAAATCAAGCGAATCAAGCAAATCAAAGGGTCCTCTTCAGAACCAAAGGAAACTATATTTAACCTGTTCTTTGCTACTACAATACGAAAGAAGAAGTCAAAGGCTTTAAAACGGATGTCAATTGCCTTGCATCATGTGATGGTGAGGTGTCAGTGGCATCAAAATTAATGTCATGTCATCGGGTCCTCTCTGTAATCCAGTACTGAAAATAGTGAGCACCTTAGTGATCTCAGTGTTGAGCCAACCATTTGCCAATCGCCATTATTTCAGCCCAGTCCCAATTCTTCTGCTCTTGTTCTGGGGCTAGAAGGGTTGAATTATGAGGACAGGTTGCACAGGCCAGGCTTGTATTCACTTGAGTATAGAAGTTTAAGGGGTGATCTCTTTGAGGTGTTTAAGATGATTAAAAGATTTGAGTGGGTAGATAGAGAGAAACTATTTCCTCTGGTGGGGGAGTCCAGAACAAGGAGGATTAACCTTAAAATTGGAGCTAGGCCGTTCAGGGGTGATGTCAGGAAACACTTCTTCACATAAAGGGTAGTGGAAATCTGGAACTCTCTCCCCTAAAAAGCTGTTGAGGCTGGGAGTCAATTGAAAATTTTAAAACTGAGATTGATAGATTTTTGTTAGGCAAGGGTATTAAGGGATAGGAAACTAAGGTAGGCAAATAGAGTTAAAATACAGATCAGCCATAATCTAACTGAATGATAGAACAGGCTGAAGGGGCTGAATGGTTTACTCCTGTTCCTAAGTTCCTATCCCAGTTTCACCATGCTATGTCCTAATGTTGGGAGCGCTGTAGCAGGAGGGAGAAAAATCTTACTTCTTGTAAGAAATATCTGCCCAAGGACTTTGCTACATTAAGGGTATGGAAGAGGCCTGGGAGCAATGTGCTACCCATTCGAACAACAAGACAAGAGAGGCAAAGTGCAGAAAACCAAACTCTTTCAATTAATTTTAATAAAAGGAGCAGTAAGTTGGCATCATAAATTCACAAGGGACATAAATGCAGCAAGTATTACAGACAACAACAACAATAACTGGCATTTATACAGCGCCTTTAATGCAGTAAAACGTCCCAAGGTGCTTCACAGGAGCATTATCAAATTAAACTTGACAAAGAGCCACATAAGGAGATATTAAGACAGGTGGAGGTAGGTTTTAAGGAGCAACTTAAAGGAGGAGAGAGAGGTAAAGAGGCGGAGAGGTTTAGGGAGGGAAATCCAGAACTTAGGGCCCAAGCAACTGAAGGCATGGCAGCCAATGGTATGGTGAAGGAATTCAGAGATGCACAAAAGGCCAGAATTATAAGAGCGCAGAGGACTCGAAGGGTTGTAGGGCTGGAGGAGGTTACAGAGATAGGCAGGGTCAAGGTCATAGAGGGATTTGAAAACAAAGGTGAAAATTTTAAAATCCAGGTGTTGCTGGACCGGGAGCCAATGTCAGCGAGCAAAGGGGAAATGGGTGAAAGACACTTGCTGCACGTTAGGATAAGTGCAGAAGAATTTTGGATGAGGTCAAGTTTATGGAAGGTGCAAAGTGGGAGGCTGGCCAGGAGAGCATTGGAATAGTCGAGTAGGAGGTAACAAAGGTATGGATGATGGTTTCAACAGCAGGTGAGCAGAGGCAGGGGTGGAGATGGGCAATCTTACGGAGGCGGAAGTAGGTGGAATTGGTGATGGAGTGGATATGAGGTCGAAAGCTCTGCTCAGCATCAAATAGGACACCAAAGTAGCTTCAGACAGTGGCCAAGAACAGGAGTGGAGTCGGTGGCTCGGAAACAGAGCTTGTGGCTTTGGTCTTCCCAATATTTAATTGGAGGAGATTTCTGCTCATCCAATACCAGATGACGGACAGGCAGCATGACAAATCACAGGCAGTGGAGGGGTGGAGAGAGGTGGTGGTGATGTAGAGCTGGATGTCATCAGTGTACATGTGGAACCTGACATTGTGTTTTCGGATGATGTCACTGAGGGACAGCATGTAGATGGGAAATAGGAGGGGGCCAAGGATAGATCCTTGGGGGGGGATCCAGAGGTAACGGAGCAGGAGTGGGAAGAGAAGCCATTGCATGAGACAACTGGATAGATAATAACCAGGCAAGGGTCGTCACATCCAGCTGGACAACAGAGGAGAGGCGTTGTAGGAGGATGGTGTGGTCAACCGTGTCAAAGGCTGCAGACAGGTCGAGAAGGATGAGGAGGGATAGCTTACCACGATCACAGTCACAAAGGATGTCATTTGTGACTTTGATAAGGGCCTTTCAGTGCTGTGGCGGGGACGGAAACATGATTGGAGAGATTCAAACATGGAGTTCTGGGAAAAATGGGCACGGATTGGGGAGGTGTCAACATGTTCGAGGACTTTTGAGAGGAAAGGGAGGTTGGAGGTGGGACAGTGGTTTTTAAAACAGAGGGGTCAAGGGTGGGATTTTTGAGAGGGGTGATGACGTCAGATTTGAAGGGGAGGGGACAGTATCTGAGGAGAGAGAACCATTAACAATATCAACTAACATGGGGCCAGGAAGGTAAGTTGGGTGGTCAGCACTTTGGTGGGTATAGAGTCGAGGGAGCAGGAGCTGGGTCTCATGGACAAGGTGAGCTCGGAGAGGGCGTGAGGGGAGACAGGAGAGAAACTGGAGAAAAATACCACTATGCATAATGGGAAAGGTCAGGAGCTCAATGATAAAGGAAAGTGAGAGTTCAACTTTGATCCAAGGCCAAGAATCTCAGATCAGAAGGATGAATGACAACAACTTGTATTTATATAGCGCCTGTAACACAGAAAAAGGTCCCAGAAGTGTAATGAGCAGAACCAAAGAAGGAGATAATGGTCCAGAATTTGTTGGAATATAATGAGTTTAATGCGCATGCCATTATTAGTGTATAAATAACTCAGCAATTTGTGGCAATGCAGAGATACAGCGTGAATTGCGAGTCGTCACAAGTTTCTGGACAATTTGTGCCGCTCCGCCATTAGACTCGTGAAAATGGGATCAACTTCCCCTTGAGTTTCAACAAATTGCTGGATTTGTGCCGTAAATACCAATTAAACTCGCCGCAGAAAGTTAGGGCCGCTATTTCACAATGTAAGGGCCCTTTTAATGACGAGATTTATGTTCCTGCAATACCACTCAACCTCTCTGGCCCAGAAAGGGAACAATTGAAACTGTGGAGTCTCATTTCTGCAGGTTCTAAATTGCTCCTAGAGGTTTTTAAAATGTAAAATGTAAGGGGGAGAAATTCGGTATTGCCCCGTTTGGGGCGCAATTATCGGCCGGGCGGAAAGTTTAGCGCCTGGCGCTAATTATCGCCTCCGACTGCAAACTTGGCTTCTATCGCCCCGGAGGTGATTGGAGCGCTAAATCAGGTGCCACACACCTCACACCTCTCTTAAGGCGCTAACGCCGAGGAGTGAGGCGCTACCTTAGAGCGCTGGCGAAGCTCATGTGATGTCAGTCAGCAATGGAACACAGACACACTGGCGCCGGTCAGTTCTTAAAGGGGAGTGTCAATCTTGCTCTCCAGTCACACCCTGCTCATTGCAGCCTTGAATCTCGGCCTGGAGAGACCTGTACATCAAATCTGTTGGAAAAAACAATGGAGTGGCCCAGGAAAAGAGCTCAGAGTGCAGCCCCCACAGTCTCTTCTAAATCGATGCAAGGAAGGTCAAATCAAAATGAACCTGCAAAGTGCTGCTCAGTACCCAAAACTCCTTCACACAGCGTTGAATCTCTCCAGGAGTCTCTCTCTCTCTCAGAATGCATGGTGCAAAAATATCGCCGACAAAAAAAGGCAGGAAGCGGCCACCTTTAAATAGCGCTCCCCAGTCCCTTCCCGACTGCAAAACGTCCCCCTCTACCTGTCATTGCTAGCGGCAGACAGTAAGGCAGGGGGCACCACTCAATATCTGGTCCGGGGTGCTACCGGGGCATTGCGCGCTCGACTGACGTCACGATCTGCGGGCGCAGGAGATCGTGGCGGTGGTGTTTAGCACCGCCGCAAAATGTCTGGTCAATTTCGCGAGCGCTGCAAACATCGCCGCGCCCGGGCTCTAGTTGCTTTGCGCCCCGTTACTAGCAGGAGGAGCAAAGCAACCGAATTTTTCCCCCTAAATGTTTTAAATTTTTCTTACTTCTCCTCTCTCTCTCTTAATCCAATCTTTCTTTCCCACTCTTTGGGCTGGATTTTGAATGACCCATGGAGTCGGGTTTGGAGGCGTGTGGGGGGTTAAATTTGCGGGGTCGGGGGTCCCGACCCCATCCCGACTCCATCCCGCCTCCACGCAATTTTGACAAAATCAGTCGCAGGGTTCCCGACTCCGTCCCGCCTCCAAGAGGCGGGAGAGGCCATTAAAGCCCTTAACAAGCTCTAAATTGGCTCTGTAATGTGATTTTCAAACGTTTTAGCTAGTTTAACCCTTTTCTGACATGAAGCACGCCTGGTGTGAAACACTCCAGTGAAACCTGGTGGGAGCACAAATTGATAGCTGACTATCAGCTGCAGGTCCACTGTTACAACAGAGATGTGATGAAGGTAGTAGTATTAGCTGGTGTGAAAGTCGTCTGATGCTGCTGCATTGAATGTCTTCAGAGACTGCATGGCATTTGGTGTGAGAGGACTTGGATGCAAAAATTCTCTCTCTCTCTCTCTCTCTCTCTCTGTCTCTCTCTCTCCTTTCCTCCCCACCACATCTTGCATCCAGGTCCACTCACATCAAAAGCAAACCAGACAGGTCCTCTCTCACCAACAGTCTCTCAGACTAGGCAGTCAGCAATGATGACATCATCAGAGACGACTTTCAGACTGAAACCACTAATTGGTTCATGGGTTCCCACATGCTGGAACTCAATTGCCCAATTAAGTGAAAATTGCATCATTCATCCACATTCACCTGGAGTCGGGGGGGAAACACGAAATGCGGATGACACGACCCCAACCCGACCCCAAGACAAAATCCAGCCCTTTATTTCTCTTTCTGCATCTCATTTGACTATAATTCACATTATTTCCTTCTCCGTCATTCCTCTGTTTCTTTCTCTATCCTTAAATCTCATTAGTTAGGGAGAGAGACTATTGGTCCTGTCGTTCACCAAGGTCCCAGATACCCCATTGACCTCACCGTGCTGTTATCAGCTCGCACTCCCAGCAATTTGTGGAGGGAGGGGAGGGGAAGGAAGGAAGGAAGGAAGGAAGAAAAGATAGAAAGAGAGCGACTTGCATTAATATGGTGCCTTATCATGTCTCTGAAACATCTCTGGACATTTCACATACAACAAATCACTTTGAAATGTAGTGACTGCATTATTTAGGCAAATTGAGCGGGCAGTTAGAGAACCTACCCTAAAGCTTCTGCCAATGTCTCTCTGTAATCAGTCCTGAGGGGGTGGGACATGGACCCCGTGTGGAGGAAATTCCTGTCCTTTTTTTGGCACAGCGTGTGGGAAAACTGGGCACCAGCCCATGTCCAACTAATCCTTGGCAAAGTACAACGCTGTGCCACCACGCCACCCTTTGAGACACCAGTGTTAATGCAGTGCTGGGATCTCAATCCTGGACCAGGGCACCGTGGCATAAATTTACAACGCTCCTGATACAAGGGGCAAGCGTTTAAAGTAACCTCTCTGATACCGCATTTCGTCTCTAATGCACAAGTCAATTATGCCGATCTCTGCTTCATTTGTCATAAACATTGTGCCTCAGCAACTCTGCCATCAGGTCCCGGCCAATCTCACGGGCTGTTACAGGATTTAAAATCAGTGGCAGAGTATCACTTACTGTGACATCTGCAGCTCTCTGCCAACAACATGCCTGAGGGGTAAAAACCAGTGCTCCCAGCCCAGAGCTACACACGCCAGGAGTCAGTGCAGTATTGGGAATTTGGGTGTGCAGTCAATTACAGGCCCCTGAATTTAATGGACAGAAATCATGAGCCTGTGAAATGTGCAAGTGCCTGAATTCCCAATATGCAATCACAGTACATGGGAGTATTAAAGATGTAAATATACCCGTGTGTGCGTGTGTGTGCGTGTGACATCCCTGCGTTCAACCACCTTCCCCCCTCCTCACCCTCCCATCCACACTTTAACTTATTATGTCCCTCTCTTTAGCTAGACCCACACCATGACCCACCCATTGGAGAGTGTGCTGACAATCTCTTCCCAGCAACCTTCCTTGCAGTAGCTTAAGAACTGGATTCTATTTTTCCTTCTGTCCCTAAGGTGAAGCCACCTAGACTCCATTCTACGCAGGGCCTAAGGTTTTTATTTTGACAATTTAGCTCTTAGTGTCTTGCCAAGAGATTTTAAGTGCTTATCTCAACCTTTCTGTATTGGTCTTCCAAGAAACTGGCTATTTGCTTTTTTCCCCCTTCTCTCCTGAAGGCACACGGGGTGATTCTCCGATCTGGTGCTCCCAGCTGAGAGAGGAGATTGAGGTACGGCACTGGGAGAGTGGATCATGGAATCACCCCTATTAACTCACAATGGGGGTTTGTGGAACCGCACAAATCAATAGAAAAAAGAAAGACTTGCATTTCTATAGCACCTTTCACAACCTCAGGACATTCCAAAATGCTTTACAGCCAATGAAGTACTATTGAAGCATAGTCACTGCTGTAATGTAGGAAACAAGGCAGCCAATTTGTGCACAGCAAGGTCCCACAAACAGCAATGTGATAATGACCAGATAATCTGTTTTAGGTGTTGGTTGAGGGATAAATGTTGGCCAGGGCACCGGGGAGAACTCCCCTGCTCTTCTTTGAAATGATGCCATGGGAACTTTTACGTCCACCTGATAGAGCAGACGTGGCCTCGATTAACATCCAAAAGACAGCATCTCCGGCAGTGCAGCACTCCCTCAGTACTGCACTGAAGTGGTGCACAAATAGACTTCTGCTACCTCACCCAAGTGAACATTCTCCGTGTGAGAGCCCAGGCAGTGAGTGTCAGCAGCCGATTTGATCTTTGGAAGGAAGAGGAAGGAGGCAGAGGGGGCGGGGTAATTCACAGCCAAATCTGATCCTGTTGAAATGTGGACTTTCCAATAGTTAGGAATGGGAAACCTGGCTGATTTTTCTCCAAGATTAGCCAAGGGTTGCTGAGGATAATGATAGGACTCTTGCTGCTGCTCAGCTGAGATCAGGCAACCCAACATAAACCAGACAGCGATACCGGGACCTCCCTAATCTGTATGGCCTTCCTTAGGTAACATTTCTACCTTTCACAATGTACTTTTTGCCTGCAGACTTTTGTTACAGCAGGAATAATTTACAGTGGGTGACCGATGCGTGTGAGCTTTCAGTTTAACTTCCTTTTCACTTTCTTTTGTTATCCTTTTACTTTAATTTCCGAACATGGACATCTAACAAACGACTGTTGGAGTTGGAATTATTTCATTGCGAATCGCAACGAGTGCCTGAAGTAAAACAAAGCAAAAGAGGCGCACTTGCTCCATGGAAATGATACCGGGGATGAGAGACTTCAGTTATGTGGGGAGATTGGAGAAGCTGGATCAAGGTTATGATGGAGCTGTACAAAACGCTAGTTAGGCCACAGCTAGAATACTGTGTGCAGTTCTGGCCGCCACACTATAGGAAGGATGTGATTGCATTAGAGAGGGTGCAGAGGAGATTCACCAGGATGTTACCTGGGCTGGAGCACTTCAGCTATGAAGAGAGACTGGACAGGCTGGGGTTGTTTTCCTTGGAGCAGAGAAGGCTGAGGGGGGACCTGATTGAGGTGAACAAAATTATGAGGGGCATAGATAGGGTAGATAGAAAGGAACTTTTCCCCTTAGTAGAGGGGTCAATAACCAGGGGGCATAGTTTCAAGGTAAGGGGCAGGAGGTTTAGAGGGGATTTGAGGAAAAACTTTTTCACCCAGAGGGTGGTTGGAATCTGGAACTCACTGCCTGAAAGGGTGGTAGAGGCAGGAACCCTCACAACATTCAAGATGCATTGAGATGAGCACTTGAAACGCCATAGCATACAAGGCTACGGACCAAGTGCTGGAAAATAGGATTAGAATAGACAGGGCTTGATGGCCGGCGCAGACACGGTGGGCCGAAGGGCCTCTTTCTGTGCTGTATAACTCTATGACTCTATAACTAAGGTTACACCCTGACTCAGGGTCACCAGCTGAGAACACCTTGGCCACTGGGCAGCCACTATTCATCAGCCGTGGCTCAGTGGTGGTTCATAGACCCACTCCAGCGACTTGAGCCCATAATCTAGGCTGATACTCCAGTGTAGTACTGAGGGAGTGCTGCACTGTCAGAGGTGCTGTCCTTCAGATGAAAAAAAAGACTTGCATTTATATAGCGCCTTTCACGACCACCGAACATCCCAAAGCGCTTTACAGCCAATGAAGTACTTTTAAAGTGTAGTCACTGTTGATGACGCGTTAAACTGAGGCCCAGTCTGCCCTCTCAGGTGGACGTCACAGATACCATGTCACTATTTCGAAGAAGAGCAGGGGAGGTCTCCCTGCTATCCTGACCAATATTTATCCCTCAACCAACATCAATAAAAACAGATTATTTGGTCATTATCGCATTCCTTGCTGTGTGCAAATTGGCTGCTGTGTTTCTTACATTACAACAGTGACCACACCAAGAAAGTACTTCATTGGCTGTAAAGCGGTTTGTGATGTCCTGAAAGGCACTGAAGAAATGTAAGTCTTTCTTTCTCATGTCCTCTGGATCCTCACACCTCATCAGCTGCCCCCCATTCTACCATAGAACGCTTCACTTTCAGAGTGTATACCAAAGAGCGAGAGTGCATGCAAAGTGAGAATATTTAGCGTTTGGTGCTGTTTGCTTTTTTTCCAAGATGAAACATTTTTAATAAGAATCAACATGAAACTCATCTGCCACTCGCTGTGGGTGACAGCTGCATCAGTTTGCTGCAGAGTTTCGATTACATTACCCATTTAGAGCGAGCTTGGATCTGACTGGCTGTGTGAAATTAATAAAGTGTGTACGTTTTGTATATGAAATTGACACAGTGGGGAATTAGCAGCAAAACATCTATTGCCAATGGCAAAAATTAACCAGGATCTATTGAGAAAAACTGGACTTGGCTGAATTAGGAGAAAAGTTTCAAAATATGGTCCCCGCTCCTGACAAGCAGGGAAGTGACTGGTTGGTTCGAAACATTCCCTACCTGGGTTGTGCACAAAAGAGGGATGGGCTTCATCCTACTTGCACTTAGTCATTTGTAGCACTTTAATGGCACAACCAAAACCCACCAAACATTAGACTCAGCAGACAAGCAATCCAATATTCTCCCCAGCCCCAAAATCAGCCTCCAGACTTGTCTACAAGATGCTCACTCACTGGCACGTGTAAACTGTCCCTTATATGCAGCAGGGTAGCTTTTATGATCTCAATAAAGTACAAAAGCAAGGAGGTTATGCTAAACCTTTATAAATCAGCCCCAGCTGGAGTATTTTGGCCAATTCTGGGCACCACACTTTAGGATGTGAAGGTTTTGGAGAGGGTGCAGAGGAGATTTACTGGAATTATACCAGGGATGAGGGACTTCAGTTATGTGGGGAGACTGGAGAAGCTGGGATTGTTCTCCTCAGAGCAGAGGGGATTAAGGGGAGATTTAATAGAGATGTTCAAAATTATGAAGGGGCTTTGATGGAGTAAATAAAGAGAAACTGTTTCCACTGGCAGGAGGGTCGGTAACCAGAGGACACGGATTTAAGGTAATTGGCTAAAGAACCAGAGGGGAGAGGTGGAGAAATTGTTTTAACGCAGCGTGTTGTTATGAACTGGATTGCGCTGCCTGAAAGGGTGGTGGAAGCAGATTCAATAGTAACTTTCAAAAGGGAATTGGATAAATACTTGAAAAGGAGAAATTTGCAGGGCTATGGGGAAAGGGCAGAGGAGTGGGACTAATTGGAGAGCTCTTTCAAAGAGCCAGCACAGGCAGGATGGGCCGAATGACCTCCTTCTGTGCTGTGTCATTCTATAAGCTCATGCTTCCAGAGCAGAGCCTCCCATGTCGGGAGTGCACGTTGGTCACTAATGGACGGAGGGTCCTGACCTCTGAGCCCAGGGCCCCGCTACAAGCGCCCAGCACGTGGATTTTTAAATTCTACCCTGGTATTGCTGTAACTTACAGTGAATATGGTACGGTATGCATGATACGGGGTGGTATTGTATGTCAGTCCCTTTCTGTACTGCTGAATGTAGCTTGTAGCTTAACTGAACATATTTATATATTGTATTTTTAAATCGAATGGTGATGGTTAATAGAGACACAAATAGGAGGGATCTGGTTACTAAAATCAGAATCAATGATAACGAGGGAGCCTTGATAAGCTGGCTGCGGATAAGCTTGGGAGGCTGACCTTGAGGTTGTGTCTCACCACAGGGTCGGCAACTCTGGTTAGTCGTATTCCTGGCGGTTTCATCACCTGACCTCCCACCTCCAACTGCCTCATCCGTCAGTCTATTTACCCTCCCCCCCCGCCCCCGCCAATCAACAATACTTATATAGCTGTTAAATGAACGTGTTCAAAGAAAGTTAAAAAGAACACACAATTTTTTTGAATGCACCTATGATAGTTCTCTCGGGGTTGCTTACAGCAGCGAGATTAACCTCTAATTGCAGGAGCTTCCAGGACAATCCTGGAGCGTTGGCAAGCCTAGCTGTGCGGGATCTGGTTATTAAGTGGCTGGCGGAACATTGGTCAGATTTCATGCTGGACAAGTTCCCACAGTTGTAAGAGACTGTGCACTGTGCTGCTGGAGCCCCGGGCTCTTATCAGCTGTGGTGCTAACTTTTACAGTGCAATAGATTTTATTTAATAAGCTTTTATTTTGGCATGCTTGAATTGCACATTGATAGTTACAACATACAAGGGAGAAACCCACAGAAAAAAACCACAAATAAAATAAAAGGGTAAGTATCACCCCATTGGGGGCGGGGGTGTGGGGGGGGTTATTGAGTGATCCCACGCTCCCAGTGGGGAGCAGCACACAGTCAGTGCCAATCTGAGAGCAGCCATCACTTGCAGTTATATTCTAGTACAGGGGGAGCAGCAGATAGTGAGCAAAGAACTTGCATTTATATAGTGCCTTTCATGACCTCAGAATGTCCCAAACCGCTTTACAGCCAATGAAGTACTTTTGAAGTGTAGTCACTGTTGTAATGTAGCAAATGCGGCAGCTAATTTACACACAGCAAGCTCCCACAAACAGCAATGTGATACTGACCAGATATTCTATTTTAGTGATGTTGATTGAGGGATAAATATTGGCCCGGACACCAGGGAGTACTCCTCTGCTCTTCTTCAAGTAGTGCCATGGGATTTTTTACATTTACCTGAGAGAGTAGACAGGGCCTCAGTCTCATCCAAAAGACGGCACCTCCAACAGTGCAGCACTCCCTCAGTACTGCATTCGGAGCATCAACCTATATATTTGTGCTCAAATCTCCACAGTGGGGCTTGAACGCACAACCTTCTGCCTCAGAGGCGAGAGTGCTACTAATTGAACCACGTAGGAATACAGGAAATGCGGCAGCAGCAAGGGGATGAGCAGCCAGCCAGAGGTGTAAGGGTGGAAGAAGTGTGTCGGGAATGCAGGCCTGAGTTAGTTTCAATGTAAAATTTCTGGCGACTGCTGATGCAAGGAGAGCATTGCTTCACCAATCCTATCATTTTTCCCTCACCCATTTACACAGCTGCTCAAGTGGTTAGCAAGATGTTTTGCCAGGTGACGATGGCCTTTTGAAGTTGGGGAAACATACAGCGAGTCACCCGAGCAGACTGTGATACAAGAGGGACATGGGTAAGCACCTTGCAGGGTCAAAGGGCAGTCAGTATTCAATGTGGCTAATCAAGTATGCCACCAGCATGGCCTGAATTCTTCACAAATTCACAACGAGCCTCGTCTATAATTTGAAAATGAAAACGATAAGCTTATCCCCATGTGGTTGATCTTCTGGTGCTTTGTGCTGAAAAGTATTTGTGCTTCACGGGAGTATAGCGATGAAGTCCATCAAATTTCATGGCATATGGCATTCCTAGATAGCACACATCAATTCAAGTGAGTTTTGTTATTTTAGATCCTCTACAGCATGTCCCATTCCACACCAACAAAGTGACTGCTGCCCGGGCCCTGATTTTAACTGGGGGCAAGTTTTTCGGCGAGTGAGTTTTGCCGTCAGTTCAAATCTCATCCACCGCAGCAAAAGGAAAGAGGCCCCGGGGTTATGTTAACTACCGATCCTGGTTTAATTCCCGCCGGATGACTTCCTCCACGTTCCCGGAGGGTAACGACCCAGATCGAGCACAGTCTTGGAGGCCACCCGCCAAGACCAGCTAAAGTGGCGGGATTGGCTGCCAGGCCGTCTCACAGGAGTCCCCCCCCCCCCGCAATCAGGAGGAAGAGCCAAGGGTTGCGGCAGTGGTCGCCTCAGCTTTCTTCATGGGGTTCGGAGAAGTGATCATCCTGGCCCCATGGATAAAGTCACAAAATATTAAAACTTACCTTTTCGGGCCTCTCCTGGCCTCATATCCTAACGACATCATTGGAAACTAATATACATGTGTCAGCTGGGGCTCAGTGGGTAGCACACTTGCCTCTGAGTCAGAAGGTTGTGGGTTCAGGCCCCACTACAGGGAATTGAGCACAAAATCTAGGCTGGCACTCCAGCACAGTATTGAGGGAGTGTTGCACTGTCAGAGGTGCCATCTTTTGGAGGAGATGTTGAACCAAATCCCTCTTTGACCTCTCAGATATAAAAGATCGCACGGCACTATTTCGAAGCAGAGCAGGGGAGTTCTCCCTGGTGTCCTGGCCAATATTCATCCCTCAACCAACATCACTAAAACAGATTAATATCTCATTATTTGTGGAGCTTGCTGTGCACAAATTGGCTGACATGTTTCCTACATTACAACAGTGACTACCCTTCAAAAAGTACTTCATTGGCTGTACAGAGCTTTGGGACGTTGTGAAAGGCACTATACAAGCACAAATCTTTTGTCTCCTTTTAAAGGACACCACCAGCTTTGGGCAGGTGTCCTTGCCGCCAGCTCAGCTGAATATCACAGCAAGTCAGCTGCCACGGCTCCAGGTCGGGTAAGTGACCTGAGCGATTTGAACTACCCAGTTTCTGCCAGGCAAGCAGGGTTAAAATCCCCTGTCAGCTAGGACACAGAATGACAGGCAGCACTCCCTCAGCACTGCACTGGAATGGGACTCAAGTCTCTGGAGTGGGGCTTGAACCCACAAACCCTCTGACACAGAGGCGAGAGTGCTACCCACTGAGCCACGGCTGACACTAAAAGCACTATATAAATGCAAGTTGTTGTTGATGTACGTATGTAGCATTTGAAAATGTCTCATATGCATTATGCAACTCACACTTGGAACCAATAGTCTCAAATATACTCACAACTGAACAAAATAATCATTTTCCTTTTTAAGTTGGAGTAAGCCAGTCGTTTCCTGTTGGCTGTCCTGACCTTGCTGAGCAGAAGCTGGCAACCGAGAGAAATGTGCTTCGACGCTTGACCTCTGATTGACCTTGGGATGTGCCCATTTAGATTATCTTAAAAGGGACAGGTCAGGTTGCACACAGCCCCACTTTGGCAGCTAATCACAACTGTAGAACAGGCTCCAGAGCAACCCATGAACAACCCCAAAAACATTTTCCTTCAAGAATATTATTCACAATTTTCCACCATAAATACAAAAATGTTTGTGGCCCTCGTCTCCTTCAATGACATAATTCAAACAATGATATTGCATAATCCTCTGCAGGGTCCTTTTAATACCCAATCTATTTCTTGGAATATAGGTCGTATATTCAGCTTCAATCCACAGACAAAGACTGGATATTTCAAAAATGCCTCACTCATTCTGAACTAAATAAGTACAGCGTAAAATGACCATAATAAACTCATTAAAAATGTGGACTTTAAATTCTTCAGGACGGCTTTTAGTTGTATTGTTTTATTCTTTTAGTTGGGAATCTGCATACAATTCATGTCCTTTCCAAGTACTTCATGGCCTGAGAATCATACCACTGTCAAGCTTGGGGATTACACCATTTATCATCTTTGGTACCTAATGTCAGTCTCTTGATGTGACATTAAATGGTGCCCCTGCTGCCAAATGATTTATTGCACACTACCGCAAGGCTCTCGGGCCTTCTGGAACTTGCACCTACATTCCCCAAACTTGAGGGTTTCCCTGGATGTTATGATCAAAGCAGACGAGTTTCGATCACCCCAGCTTTGTTATGTCTGTTAAACACTTGGGGGTGGAACTTGGTTCTGGCCTATCTCCATTATCCAGCAGCTCGCCAACAGCACACTCCTGAGGCCAGCCCGAAATTGGTCCTCGGGCCTCATTAACACTTTCTGCGCGAGCTGCCAACACCAATCGCGCCTCCGCGGGCAACTCGTGCACTTTACATTGCTGGATATCAGGTCACTTAGGGCAGAGTCCCAAAGGTAAATCCTGGTGGGAGGAGTTTGGAGCACCAACGGCGGTTGGGCGGTGGGGCGAGGGGGAGGGCGCGCAAGTGGATTGTGGAGTCAGGGCAACACTCCTGCTCCTCCGGGCTCCACAGGAACGCTTTTATAAATGTTCTTTCAATTTAAATGTAGCTTTTTATTGGCAGCCGCTGCTTAGGCCGCTGAAGGATCCTGAGCAGAGCACTGCTCCACTCAATAAAAATCAATTTCGCTGAGGGGGGCGCCCTAAAACAGGTGTTAGGCCCCTCATTTACATATGTAAGGGGAGCCTACCGCCTGTTTTAGGCGGGAGCCATGGCGGCTGCAAAACCGCTTCTACCCACTGGCGGCGCCCATAACACAGGCCCAGATTGGCCACAGGACGTTGTGCCATTAAATCAGTCCTTTCTTTGCCCCTGTTTTCTGCCCAGAAAACGAGCACAACGGGGGTCCATTTCTACCCCTTGGAGTCTCTCCAGCCTCTCTGCGTGCAGGTGTCATTTCCCCTTCCCCCTGGGTGAGGCCTACTGAGCTGGAAAGATCCGCGTATGAATCATTAGCAAAATTTAATCTATAAGTAGCACGACAGAAATCCTCATGCAGCTGTTCCCGCTGAATAATTAATTCATACACCGCCATATGGCCGCACCGGCAGGTTTCAGCCGTGCCGGGAAAGAACAGGTTCCGCCTGTCAGCGAGGACACAGAATGACAGGGTGTTTATTTCTACTCAGCACTCCGGGCTCTCATAATGCAAAGCGAGTGCTGATTTTGGTGATGGTATTAAAGGTAGCGCAGATCAAATAGAGGAAAACATACCATCTACAGATGGTAGGTGTCAGTCGTGGCTCAGAGGGTAGCAGTCTTGCCGCTGAGTGAGAAGGTCAATTGGTTCAAGTCCCACTCCAGGGACTTGAGCACAAACGCTTGGCTGACACTCCCAGTGCGGTGCTGAGGGAGTGCTGCACTGTCTGAGGTGCCGACTTTTGGATGAGACGTTAAATCGAGGCCCCGTCTGCTCTCTCAGGTGGATGTAAAAAATTCCATGACACTATTTCGAAGAAGAGCAGGGGGAGTTCTCCCCGGTGTCCTGGTCAATATTTATCCCTCAACCAACATCGCTGAAACAGATTATCTGGTCATTATCACATCGCTGTTTGTGGGAGCTTGCTGTGCGCAAATTGGCTGCCACGTTTTCTGCATTACAACAGTGACTGCACTTCAAAAGTAATTAATTGGCCGTAAGGTGCTTTGGGACATCCTGAGGTCATGAAAGGCGCTATAGAAATACAAAATAACAACAGAAAACGCTGGAAAAACTCAGCAGGCCAGGCAGCATCCGTGGAGAGAGAAAGAGAGTTAACGTTTCAGGTCGATGACCTTTCATCAGAACTGGGAAGAGCCGGAAATCAAATAGATTTAAGGCCAGGGTAAAGCTGGGAAAAGGGGGAGGGGATAAAGGAACAAAGGGGGAGATGAAGAGACATTAAGAGACATTAAGAGATATGCAAGGCTAGAGGTGGTGTTAATGTAACAGATTAAGGCTGAATGAAGTGTGAAATCCACTGGCAGAATGAAGGACAGCTGCCAGCTTCTAGGAGGAAAAAAAAGGTGGGGGGGGACAAATAAAAGGGTGGATAAAATAAAATATAAATGTGATTGGAGCTGAGGTTATGATCTAAAATTGTTGAACTCGATATTGAGTCCAGAGGGCTGTAGCGTGCCTAAACGAAAGATGAGGTGCTGTTCCTCGAGCTTACGCTGAGCTTCCGTGGAACAGTGTAATAGGCCGAGGACGGTGAGGTCAGAGTGGGAGTGGAGCGGTGAATTAAAGTGACAGGCCACCGGGAGCTCGGGGTCCCCCTTACGGACTGAACGGAGGTGTTCCGCAAAGCGGTCACCCAATCTGCGTTTGGTCTCCCCAATGTAGAGGAGTCCACATCGTGAGCAGCGAATACAGTACACTAAATTGCAGGAAGTTCTTTTCTTCTTAGGGGTGATCACACATTGCTAGGGGGAGCTGGACTTGCTGGGTTTACAGGTAAGAGAATGGGGGCTACCTTTGACCCGCACACCCTGAGGAGCACAGGACCCGTGGAATCACCTCGCGCGACATTTTTAAACACAGGACACTCCAGTCAACGTGGCCTCACACTGAGCAGAAATCTGTGAGATGAAAAGAGTCACAGGAAAAAGGATACCTGCAGTGTGCTTAGTTGGTGTTTTTCCACATTTCTCAGTCAGACGGGTTAACACCTTATTATATTTTGATGGTACACAGTTTACGGGAGTTTTCAGTCTGAAGGTGGATTGTGAAAACTGCTAATGTGGTGGAATCTTGAGTTCGCACGTTGCAGAGAATTACATCAAATTTACAGCATAGAAACACGCCATTCGGCCCAACTGGTCTGTGCTGTTGTCCACCCGGTTGGGTATTAAAAAGAGTGCAAGCCACCATCTTTTTTTTCAATTTTAAAGCGTATGTGTAAAAATACAATGAATGGAGATAGAAACAGGATAAAAAATACAAGCACAACTAAAGAGGGCTATATATTCAAAGAGTTTCTTGGTGTATTGAGTATTACACCTGGTAAATTGGGTTTCCACCCTATTCTCGTCCTCACTGATCGATGGAAATTCTTTCAGGGTTTGATAACTTCAGCATCTCAAATCTTTCTCAGGTTCAAAAAAGATTTTTTTACTTTTATTAACCGTTTGACTGCTGTCTAATTCTATTCCACCTGATCCAACACCAAGGCACTAAAGCATTGTCACATATATTACAATAATAAATACACTTAGTCAGAGCCCAGGACACAATGCATTACTGCAATATCTAGTATGCACTATTTTTGTGAATTTTGTGGTGATCTAGGTGAGGGATGCGAGTGCTGGTAAATGATAGACTTCCCATTTCAAAGCAAACAGTGACAGCGTCAAACACTCCTAGCTCAGGTACAGCATGGTTAGATACTGATTAAATTTCCTCTAATCTGCCCCAGATTGAAGTTCCCTTTACACTGTCCCATCAAACACTCCCAGGGAAGATACAGCACGGGTTAGATACAGAGTAAAGCTCCCTCTACACTGTCCCATCAAACACTCCCAGAACAGATACAGCATGGGTTAGATACAGAGTAAAGCTCCCCCTACACTATCCCATCAAACACTCCCAGGGCAGATACAGCACGGGTTAAATACAGGATAAAGCTTCCTCTACACTGGCCCATCAAACACTCCCAGGGGCAGATACAGCACGGGTTAGATACAGAGCAAAGCTCCTTCTACACTGTCTCATCAAATACTCCCAGGGCAGGTACAACACAGGTTAGATACAGAGTAAAGCTCCCCCTACACTATCCCATCAAACACTCCCAGGGCAGATACAGCACAGGTTAGATACAGAGTAAAGCTCTCTCTACACTGTCCCATCAAACACTCCAGGGCAGGTACAGCACAGGTTAGATACAGAGTAAAGCTTCCTCTACACTGTCCCCTCAAACACTCCCAGGGCAGGTACAGCAAAGGTTAAATACAGGATAAAGCTTCCTCTACACTGGCCCATCAAACACTCCTAGGGGCAAGTACAGCACAGGTTAGATACAGAGTAAAGCTCCTTCTACACTGTCCAATCAAATACTCCCAGGGCAGGTACAACACAGGTTAGATACAGAGTAAAGCTCCCTCTACATTGTGCCATCAAACACTCCCTGGGCAGGCACAGCACGGGTTAGATACAGAGTAAAGCTCCCTCTACACTGTCCCATCAAACACTTCCAGGGCAGGAACAGCACGGGTTAGATACAGAGTAAAGCTCCCTCTACACTATCACATCAAACACTCCCAGGGCAGGAACAGCACGGGTTAGATACAGAGTAAAGCTCCCTCTACACTATCACATCAAACACTCCCAGAGCAGGAACAGCACGGGTTAGATACAGAGTAAAGCTTCCTCTACACTATCCCATCAAACACTCCCAGGGCAGCAACAGCACGGGTTAGATACAGAGTAAAGCTCCCTCTACACCGCCCCATCAAACACTCCCAGGGCAGCTACAGCAGGAGTTAGATACAGAATAAACTTCCCTCTACTCTGCTCCAACAATGAGCCTCAGCCTCAACATCAGAAGAGCACCAGTATGGCATCTTCCCCCCACCCCCCAACCCGCGTGCATAGACCATCCTTTGGCCTTTCTGATGGCAAACATTGTACCAAATTAATGCCAGTTCTCTGCTGCGGGCCCATAGCCGCACAGAACTGGATAGAGACTAAGCAGCAGAGGAGGAGACTTTCACCCGATCAGTTTGGGCTCTTTCTGAACCCAGGTAAGGACAGTCTCCAATCCCCACCCAATCTGGTAGATCTTGACTTTGTGCGATAGCGTAAAACGGGTGATAGCGAATCGGCAGCCCGCTTGCAGTTAATGGAAATAAAAATCGGGAGAGTTGTAAAACATGCTGCCGACTCGCTATCCCTCATTTTACACTGTCGCACAAAGCCAATGTCGACCACAATGTGCTTGTTCTCCTGTGCCACTAATGTCTCACAGTCAGCAAAATTTGGTCTCTGATTGGCTGAAAACCAGCTCCAAAGGATGTTTTTCAGTTAATGGCGTGCCAGAACGTGGAAGCCTGGCTTGGTTTCATCATTAAAGTCACCAAATTGAACTTGACATTTCTTTTTTCTTGCTTGCTGCTCAAAGTGGTCAATGAGAGAATCTGCCACATGCCCAAGGAGCTGGGTGCAGTGGAAGAAGTTATCTTGTTGTCAGTGGCCAAAAGTGTTAAGAAAGAATCAGGAGTTTTAAAGATCTCACAGTGGTGGGATTAGAAAATTCTCATCCTTGTTTTAAAATCTCCCCATGGCCTCAGCCCTCCCTATCTCTGCAACCTCCTCCAGCTCTATAACCCTCCGATATCTCTGCGCCCCTCCAATTCTGGCCTTCTGCGCATTCCCGATTTCCATCGCTCCACCATTGGTGGCCGTGCCTTCAGCTGTCTAGGCCCTAAGCTCTGGAATTCCCTCCCAAACCTCTCCGCCTCTCTATCCTCCTTTAAGGTGCTCCTTAAAACCTACCTCTTTGACCAAGCTTTTGGTCACCTGCCCTAATATCTCCTTATGTGGCTCATGGCAAATTTTGTTTGATAATCGCTCCTGTAAAGCGCTTTGGGATGTTTTACTTTGTTAAAGGCGCTATATAAATGCAAGATGTTGTTGGTGATGTAGGCTGAAGCCAGCAAGGGGAGAACAACTTCTGAACACCACAAGACTAAGAGAGGTCTGTCGCTCTGCCTGCCTTCCTTGGCTTGCCATTGAGCATTCCATTTACACTGGGGATATGGCCTTGCAAGTATTAGAGAAGAAATATTGTTTTATTGGGGCATCAGTTTTCTTTAGTTAGCACTATCATAGGCAGAGAAGGTGCTTTACTGCCTGCAAGGGCCTCACGTGAAGTGGCTTTCACTCCACATGCATTTCATTCATCTCAGTGAAAATCTCCTTAGCAGGGATTAAAACGAGAGACCATGAACAGGTACGGCCCCAACCACAGTGTATTTTAATAACTTGTCAAGGATGGAGTTTAATATTCCAGCTCTGTGATTCATTGGCACTCTGAAATTTTTTAAAGAATATAAAATACATTTTAGCCCTGCCTGAGTGCAGCCTTGGAGCTAAGCACCATGGAACTGGGTCGTGCTCTGCTGCAGTTACATCAGCAGCCTGCCAGGTACATGTAATATATAACACATATTGTGCATTGATATTCTCTAATACGAGCAGTGTCAGTGCATAGTGAAGGTGGAAATTTAAATCTCTCCCACAAGTTGTTAAAATATCGACCACATTTGGAGTGGTGGCCAAGATAGTTCTACAGACCACACAGAAGCAAGGCATGCACTGAAGATAAGGAAAACTAATGTAATAGGCAATTTGGACAGAATGTTTTTCATAGCAGAAGGGTGATCACTATGTGTGGAAGAGGATGCCAGTACATGGAATAGGAAACTTCAAGATGCTTTCAGAAAGGAAATGGACACGTTCCTGACCTCTGAAGGGATTGACGATTATTATTACATTTTAGACACGGCACGGAGAGATCTCACGGGGGATAGAAAACGGGGACACTGGATGGATTAGACCAGATGGGCCAATGATCTTCTCCTGCCTGAGGTAAGTTGCTCTGGTGTGGAGGGGGTGGAAACGCTCTGCGAATCACAGACATTTTTATACAGAACAGAGTTACGACTTTGCTGTACGGAGCACACATGTTACTAAAACATAGGAAAGTCATTTCAATCCCTGCAGCGGAATATAACATGGAAATACAACCAGGGAATTTTATTTAAAAATCAGCAGCTAGTATTTCCTAATGCTGCAGACCAAATCTAGCCGCTGCGGCTGATTACAACTTTAACCCTGTCCGCACACCCCTGGTCAGTGTTTTCTTGATGCCGCTTGATGGCCAATACAGTACGAGTGGAGTTAACAATCCAGATCTGCTCCATTAGCTAGAAAGCAAACAGATGCTGCCATCCAAAGTGACACCAGCTCCAAGGCAGCCATGCCTGGGAAATACCCAGTAAAACCCAGGCTGCTGCGTCTGGAAACCAAATACTTTCACTTCAAGGCAATCATTATGCTCAACAGGAAACGTTGACAGCACATTGCTCACCAAATGCCCGGTTTTATGGTTAGAGGAAGTCATCGTAAAAATCCCTTTGCCTTTGCGAGAAATTTGTTTCACTCTTGGACGCCAGCTGAAAATAATGCCTGGCCTCTTCCTGCTGCTACTTGAGAGCGTTGCAGAGATGAAGAAGGCACCAAGATAACTTTTTGGTTGCAATGTTGGCAGCATTGCTCTTAGTTGCATAGCCCAACATCCCAGGCCAATCTGAAGGTTTACAGAGAACATGCCTTTGATTAACTGCCCCTGTATATAATCTGACAAAGCTCTGGAAAAAGTCAAGATTTAAGGTAATTGGCAAAAGAGCCAGAGGCAAGATGAGGAGAATTTTTTTTTCTCAGCGAGTTGTGATCTGGAATGCACTGCCTGAAAGGGTGATGGAAGCAGATTCAATAATAACTTTCAAATGGGAATTGGATAAATACCTGAAGGGGAGAAAAATTGTAGGGCTATGGGGAAAGAGCAGGGGAGTGGGACTAATCGGATAGCTTGTTCAAAGAATGGCCTCCTTCTGTGCTTTAAGATTCTATCACCGACATGGGGCTTATTCTATGGCCGATCACTCTGTGAATTATCATTTTGCAGATTTTTTTCTTTTATACTCTACGCTCATGCTTAACCTCCTACAGATGATTACCCCACAGACCTCCCCTTGGAAACCGTGTCCATATCCAAATGTGCGCTGTAAAGTGGAGAATGGAGCTCTGTTTAATGTAACTTAAGAAAACATCTCTTTCTATTTAGCAGACGTATAAAGTTCAGGAAGGCACTAATCCTTTAATCGCTGGAGCTCTCTTGTATAGAACCATTAAAAGTAAATACATACAAGATCAAAAAATTCAATCAGAAAGCTTTCAATGCAATTACTTTCATCAGTACGATTACTTAAGAAGCATATTGGAGTGCCTTTATTTAATATCCGTGTCTTATTACAGAGCAATATTGTCCTGTCTTGTACGGATTTTGAAATAGTACCAGTGAAATCCCATGCCTTCAGTTTCAAACACTGTCTACTGAAGCTGCCCATCAGGTAACTGAGAGTGCTATTTGGTTCTGTAAGAGACTTGAGCACTGTACTGAGGGAGTACTGCATTGTCCGAGGTGTCGTCTTTCAGATGAGACGTTAAACAAGGCCCCGTCTACCCTCTCAGGTGGACGTAAAAGATTGCATGGCACTATTCAAAGAACAGCAAGGGAGTTCTCCCAATATTTATCCCTCAACCAACATCAGTAAAACAGATCGGTTGCGAAATTCGGGGGTGTAGCGCTGGGCGTTAAGGCCGGTTTTGCTGAAAAAATGGCGGCCGCCTTGCTTCCCCCGCTTCCAGTGCGGAACACGGTGGCCACCATTTTGGGGAGGTCGTTAGCACTGCCGTGGCCTGTGCTCACCTCTCATATGTAAATACGCAGATCGTGACGTCAATCGGTGTGCAGTGCCTGAATTGACGCACAACTGTGATTTTGGACGTCGCCGCTCTGGATACCGCCCTCTCCAAACCACGCATGGAAGAATGTGTGTGCAGCAGTACTGCAGTGATGCTGCCAGCGCTTCTTACAGGGACACTCACATCTTTCAGGTAAGTTTTGATTTTAGCTTTCAGACTTTTTTTAATATTTTATTGGAGTAGTGGTTTGGTGCAATACATTTAAAAAGTTATTAAAGTGTGCACGGAGTACAGAGATTGCTGCTGGACGCTTGCAAGGCTTTGGATGTTAAAGGACAGCCTCTGAGAACACCACTTGCTCCCAGTCCTGGGGGCTCTAGTTGCAGTCCCCCTTGGGCTGCAACATCACATGGAGATGGAGCAGAGGCAGCAAAGGGGACAAGCTGCTCGCAGAGGAAAGAGGAGGAAGCAGAAGAGGAGGAAGTGGAAGGAAGGATGCAGCCCAGACAGCCCCTTTCTGGCTGGGATATCCAGGATGGAATCATCTGCCTGCGGTACCAGAGACCACAACCCCAATTCTCCTTTCAACATTTGTCCCACACCTTACCTTCCCCCTGTTACTGACCATCACAGCGTCCTCTGGGCCACAATGCTGAAATAAAAGCCACCACAAAGCAAACTTTCCAATCCAAATTTATACATCTATCCGTCCAATGTTACATCAAAAAATCAACTAATCACCCTTGAGCATTCCCTTAGTGACTGTCTTGTATGTGCCTTTGCCTAACCTAGTGATGTTACGCAGTGCTACCCTAGTGGCTGCAGCATGGCTGGTGGAAGACTGATGAATTCCAGTGGGGGACACTGCTGGTGGCCATGTAGGACGACCTCGAGGAGCTGGTGGCTGGGAGTGTCAAATCGAGTGACAGTCTTTCTTCTTCTTCCCTCTTCTTGGTTAACCACTGGTTGGGCAGGCTGCATTTCTTGGGTGTGTGAAATGAGGAAGGCACAAGGGTAGGGTTGTGGTGAGGGGAGGAGGGGGAAAGCAAGAGGTGCATGCTTACACCATGCGCAGCTTGTAAATCAGAAGAGATTGTGGGATGAGGGGGAAGTGGGATATGAGATGGAGGATAACGTATGAGGATATCAGCATCTTGTATTCTTTCAGCCCCGCCGCTGGCCAAGGGCTCAGCCATGTCCCTGCCAAGAATGGCCCGCATCGTCTCCTCCAAAGGGGGTGAGCTGAAGCTAAGAATGTGAGGTATGCCTCGTATTTGGTACAGATTGTTGGCAGGTGAGTAATGGAGGTGGGGGGTGGGGGTCGTGCATTGAGCAGTGTGTGAGGTTAGTGGTGCAGTTGGTAGGAGATGGCTTTTGAAGATGCATTCACTGACTTTGACCACTCGTCTGAGGTCATGAAACTTCTTTGGGCACTGGAGCCAGGTCCTGGGGGCGACACTGCTGGCAATGACGGCCTCGGCGGTTTGGTCCCACATCCTTCTTTCTGAAGGACCTCCTGGCCCCCTGTGAGTAGAGAACCTCTCTTCCAGTGTTTACCCCCTGCACAAAGCTCGAGTGCAGCGTCCACGACCTGGGTACCCTTTCCCCGGCGTGTTGAGCCATTTGTGTTTGTGCTGAAGCACTTTTACCATTTTTTACATGCAGAAGGCAGTTCAGCTTAAAGAGTTGCGTTCTGTCTAATTTTGAATGATTTTTAATTTTTTCTTTTGCAGAAGGCAGTTCACCTTTAAGGGCTAGAGACTGCCTTGAAAACTAACAGCCTCGATTTAAGGACAGGCAGTGTTGTGCCAGCGACGTAACCTTGGGCCCCCTGCTGAGCGCACAGCCTGTCAGCAGCGCGATAGTCGCTGGGCTGTGCGCTGAAATCATTTAAATTAGCAGGCAGCACCACATTGACTTGCTGGCTGTGCTTTTTGAACGGGCGCTGGCCCACACCCGTTTTTTTTTAAATTGGTGTCGAATTTCCCGGCCATTATCTGGTCGTTATCACGTCGCTGTTTTACGGGACCACAAATTGGCTGCTGTGTTTCCTACATTACAACAGTGACTACACTTCAAAAGTACTTCATTGGCTGTAAAGCGATTTGGGGCGTCCTGAGGATGAGAAAGGTGCGATAGAAATGTAAGTTTTTCTTTCATTTGCAGGAAGCAGCCAATTGAGCACATTATTTAGTGTGGTCAGTACCACAGGATGAAAATCAAGCCCTGCAGTTGCCATTAATGTTGTAATTTTTCACAATGACAGTTTTATCTATTAAAATGACCTGGAACCATTCTGTCCAAAGATGCCATTGTTATGCTTGACGAGACAAGGAACTACTGATATAAGTGTGAAAACCCATAACATTCCACTTAACTATCACTAGCAGTGATTTTAATTTAAAATCATTTACTTGTTTTTATCGCCTTATGCTCAGGTTTAGAGTTTTCCCAAGTTCTGGCTTTTCATTTTTCAAAGCCACATCTGAACACTGCTTAAGGAAGAAGAATACAAGAAAATCCTAGAATGAGATCCCCTTCAAAGACCATGTACAATCTCCCCCATCATAGACTCTAACATCAAACAAAAGTCAAATCTGAAATAAAAGAAGAAAATGCTGGAAATACTCAGCCGGTCAGGCAGCATCTGTAGAGAGAGAAACAAAGTTAACATTTCAGGTCATTGACGAGAGGTCAATGACCTAAAATATAGACTCTACCCTACCCAGTTAATATCCTTCCACAGATCATGTATAATCTATCCCAATAAGGACTCGACCCTATCCATTTAATTTTCTACGGGATAGCTCTGCATAAATAATTACTGATGCCTGGAAGAAATCAAGTAACACTCAGTGATATTCACCCAGTGTCACATCTCCAATGTTCAACCTTGCTGCTCTCCATATACATCAATCCCCGCCCCCCACCCCCCGCCTCCCACACCAGCTCAAGCTGCCGAGGACCAATGGAGCAGAGATCGACTATTCAATCATCTCAGTCTACACCTCAGCACCTACTCGATAATCTCCAATCCCATTCCCCAGCAGGTATTTATCCAGCTCCACGCTGAAGGAACCAATGAATCCTGCTGCTCCTGTTGAGAGAGCTTGATCCACATTGCCCCTCCAAACAAGCAAAAGGAATGGCAAAGGAACTGAGAAATAATTGGAAATAGGCAGCAGCTTGGTCAGTGCCTGTAGAGGGAAAAGGCAGGTTAATGTTTTGTGTTGAATCCTTCATCAGAATTGGGTTTCAATGAAGGGTCTCCACCCGAGACATTAAGCTGTTTTTTCCTTTTCAGTCACCGACAGATCTGCTGTGTATTTCTCGCATTTTCTCTTAACTGGATTTACATTGAAAGAAAGAACTTTCATTTGTACAGTAACTTTCAAAACCTCAAGATGTCCCAAAGTGCTTCACAGGCAATGAAGTACTTTTTGCAGTGCAGTCACTGTTGCAATGTAGGAAACACAGCAGTCAATTTGTGCACAGCAAGCTCCCACAAACAGCAATGTGATAATGACCAGATAATCTGATTTAGTGATGTTGGCTGAGGGATAAATATTGGTCAGGACTGGGGAGACCTCCCCCGCTCTTCGAATAGTGCCATGAGATCTTTTACATCCACCTGAGAGGGCAGATGGGACCTTGCTTTAACATCTCATCTGAAAGTTGGCACCTCCAGCAGTGCGGCACTCCCTCAGTATTGCACTGAGAGTGTCAGCCTAGATTTTGTGCTCAAGTCTCTGGAGTGGGGCTTGAACCCATGACCTTCTAGCTCAAAGGAAGAGAGATACCACTGAGCCATGGCTGACACATTAGGCTAGGCATACCCAACGTAACTAGTTGTTGAAAGCAACTACTGTGTATATATGTCAGAGTTACTATGAGGTCAGATTGATGTAGACTTGTGTAAATCGTAGACATTAAAAAAGAATTAAGGATAATTTTCAACCTCATTTCAACTCAAAGTCACTTAAGCCCCCTATAAACTGAAGGAAACCCATTAAGTAAGAAGAATTTGTAGGGGCTTAAGTTCCTGGGTGGCTGGAGTGTCAGCCTAGATTATGTGCTGAAGTCCCTGGAGTGGGACAGCGAACCAACACCTCCCAAACCCATGACCTCCACCACCTAGAATAACAAAGGCAGCAGGCACATGGGAACACCATCACCTCCAAGTTCCCCTCCAACTCACACACTATCCTGACTTGGAAATGTATCACCATTCCTTCATCGCCACTGGGTTAAAATCCTGCAGCGGTTTAAGAAGACGGTTCACCACCACCTTCTCAAGGGCAATTAGGGATGGGCAATAAGTGCTGGCCTTGCCAGTGATGCCCACATCCCATGACTGAATAGATAAATAAATAAACCTTCTGACTCAGGGCGAGAGGGGCAGCCGCCTCCGTTGTAATTCGATGGGTGCTGGCCCCCCATCTCGACTAAGGAAATAACCCTTGTCCCCACAATTTGTGAAATAGTCAACATCCTGAAGAGTCAGCAGCAGTAGTTTCTGCTCCAGCACACTTCTGGCAGTTGAGCAGTGATCCGGAAATTTTAGGCCTGCAAAACTTTTCCTAGCATTGACTCGTATCACAATGGATGTCAGGCATGACTCAGTGGTAGCACTCATGCTTCTGAGTCAGTAAGATCATGGGTTCAAGCCTCACTCCAGAGACTTGCATAATCCAGGCTGACGCTCCAGTGCAGTGCTGAGGGAGTGCTGCATTGTTGGAGGCGCGTCGTTTGGATGAGATGTTGAACTGAGGCCCTGTCTGCTCTCTCAGACAGACGTAAAAGATCCCACGGCACTATTTCGGACAAGAGCAGGGGAGTTATCCCTGGTGTCTTGGTCAATATTTCTCCTGCAACCAACATCACTAAAACAGATTATCTGATCAGTATCACATTGCTTTTTGTGGGAGCTTGCTGTGTGCAAATTGGCTGCCACGTATCTTAAATGACAACAGTTACTACGCTCCTAAAGTTCTTAATTGGCTATAAAGTGCTTTGGGACGTCCTGAGGTCATGAAAGGCACGATATAAATGCAAGTTCTTTCTTCCTTACTCATGCGTAAAGCATGAATTTACGTGAGATAAATTCAGAGTGATATGGTCCGACATTTTTGTTTTTCCCATGTCAATGTGTACATCATTCAGTCGACCTGCGGCTTCCTCTAAATTGAGAGAGTTCAGGGTTTTCAAAGAATGTGTCAAAATTGTTCCCACATTGACAGATGCTCATTTTAGGGACCATTTCTGTTTGACACAGATTCTGTCGACATCAGGAAAAAAATAGTCTTGTTCTTTATTGGGATGTCTGTAATTCATTTTAATACTTTTTTCGTTATAAGCAACTGAACTCCTTTTTGCAGTAATCTGTTTGCTGTCATCTCCTCACATAAATCAGCTCAACTAGGCAGGCACCACAAGTTGGTTTATTTTTAATTTATGAAGTCAACCTTAAACTGACAAAAAGGATTCTTTCAAAAATCTTTTTGAGGCATTTTTATGTGTTTGTCAAGGTAGAAAAAGACCAGCATTTATACAGCACCTTTCCCAACCTCAGGACGTTCCAAAGTGCTTCACAGCCAATG
Source organism: Squalus acanthias (assembly GCA_030390025.1). Classification (NCBI taxonomy): domain Eukaryota; kingdom Metazoa; phylum Chordata; class Chondrichthyes; order Squaliformes; family Squalidae; genus Squalus; species Squalus acanthias. The sequence continues at coordinate 110,068,296 of CM059427.1, read as the reverse complement.
AAGTCTTTTTGAAGTGTAGTCACTCTTGTAATGTAGGAAATGCAGCAGCCAATTGCACACAGCCAGGTCCCACAAACAGCAATATGATAATGACCAGGTAAACTGAATTTACATGTTGGTTATGGGTTAAATATTGGCCACGACACCAGGTAAAACTCCCCTGCTCTTCTTGAGGCAGAAGAGACGGTTCCGGGAGGCGGTAGGAGATTGTGGGCGCGGGGGAGGAACTGGACTCGTGGGTGGGCTGGGAAGGTTCATAAACAACTGGTGTCGGCCTCAGGCCCCGAATAAGAGCCCACAGGCCCTGTGTTTGCACCGCAGTGACAGGCCCGGCCGCCCAGGTGAGCGGAGTAACTGGCCGCCATATTGCTAAAATAAAAGGGAATCCAAGCGTCTTCTATAGGCATATAAATAATAAACGGGTAGTAAAAGGAGGGGTGGGGCCGATTAGGGACCAAAAAGGAGACCTACGCATGGAGGCAGAGGGTATGGCTGAGGTACTAAATGAGTACTTTGCATCTGTCTTCACCAAGGAAGAAGATGCTGCCAAAGTCATAGTGAAAGAGGAGGTAGTTGAGATACTGGATGGGATAAAAATTGATTAAAAAGATATACTAGAAAGGCTGGCTGTACTTAAAGTAGATAAATCACCAGGACCGGATGGGATGCAGTCTAGGATGCTGAGGGAAGTTAAGGAGGAAATCGCGGAGGTACTGGCCACAATCTTCCAATCCTCCTTAGATACAGGGGTGCTGCCAGAGGACTGGAGAATTGCAAATGTTACACCCTTGTTCCAAAAAGGGTGCAAGGAAACACCCAGCAACTACAGGCCAGTCAGTTTAACCTCGGTAGTGGGGAAGCTTTTAGAAACGATAATCAGGGACAAAATTAGTAGTCACTTGGACAAGTGTGGATTAATTAAGGAAAGCCAGCACGGATTTCTTAAAGGCAAATCATGTTTAACCAACTTGATTGAGTTTTTTGATGAGGTAACAGAGAGGGTTGATGAGGGCAATGCGGTTGATGTGGTGTACATGGACTTCCAAAAGGCTGCCACATAATAGGCTTGCCAGCAAAGTTGAAGCCCATGGAATAAAAGGGACAGTGGCAGCATGGATACAAAATTGGCTAAGTGACAGGAAACAGAGAGTAGTGGTGAACGGCTGTTTTTCAGACTGGAGGAAGGTACACAGTGGAGTGCCCCAGGGGTCGGTTCTAGGACCACTGCTTTTCTTGATATATATTAATGACTTAGACTTGGGTGTACAGGGCACAATTTCAAAATTTGCAGACGACACAAAACTTGGAAGTATAGTGAACAGTGAGGAGGATAGTGACAGATTTCAAGAGGACATAGACAGGCTGGTGAAATGGGCGGACACGTGGCAGATGAAATTTAATGCAGAAAAGTGCAAAGTGATACATTTTGGTAGGAAGATCGAGGAGAGGCAATACAAACTAAAGGGTACAATTCTAAAGGGGGTTCATGAAGAGAGAGACTTGGGGGTGTATGTGCACAAATCGTTGAAGGTGGCAGGGCAGGTTGAGAAAGTGGTTTAAAAAGCATACAGGATCCTGGGCTTCATAAATAGAGGCATAGAGTACAAAAGCAAGGAAGTTATGACGAACCTTTATAAAACACTGGTTCGGCCTCAACTGGAGTATTGTGTCCAATTCTGGGCACCGCACTTTAGGAAGGATGTGAAGGCCTTAGAGAGGGTGCAGAAAAGATTTACGAGAATGATTCCAGGGATGAGGGACTTCAGTTACGTGGATAGACTAAAGAAGCTGGGGTTGTTCTCCTTAGAGCAGAGAAGGTTGAGAGGAGATTTGATAGAGGTATTCAAAATCATGAGGGGTCTAGACAGGGTAGATAGAGTGAAACTGTTCCCATTGGCGGAAGGGTCGTGAACCAGAGGACACAGATTTAAGATGATTGGCAAAAGGTGTCATGAGGAAAAACTTTTTTATGCAGCTAGTGGTTAGGATCTGGAATGCAATGCCTGAAAGGGTGGTGGAGGCAGACTCAATCGTGGCTTTCAAAAAGGAATTGGATAAGTACCTGAAGGAAAAAAAATTGCAGGGCAGTGAAAGGGCGGGGGAGTGGTACTAGCGGAGGTGCTCTTGCAGAGAGCTGGCACGGGCTCAACGGGCCAGTTGGCCTCCTTCTGTACTGTAACCATTCTATGATTCTATGGGGGGAAAATTAGGTCGCGCCCCGTTTGGGGCGCAAATATCGTCTGGACGCAAAAATTAGCGTCTGGCGCTAATTATCGCCACTGACTGGAAACTTCACTTTTACCGCCCCGGGAGGTGAGTGGAGCGCTAAATCAGGCGCTGCACACCTGTCTTAAGGCGCAAAGGCCGAGCAGTGAGGCGCTAACTCAGCGCGCGAGCGCAGCGCAGGTGCAGCCAGTTAGCGAGGGAACACAGACACACTGGCGCCGGCCAGTTCTTAAAGCGGGGGGGCCAACTTGCTCCCCAGCCACACCCTGCTCATTGCAGCCTTGAATCTCGGCCTGGAGAGACCTGTGAATCCATTTTGCTGCCAAGGATGGAGAGGGTGAGAGAACGAGCTCAGCGCTTCACTGAGCGGGCCTTGGATGCTCTGGTTGGCGCGGTGGAGCGCAGAAGATCTATACTCTTCTCTGAGAGTGGCAGGAGGCCTTTGCCACGCGAGTACAGAAGAGTGTGGAGGGAGGTGGCTCAGAGCGTCTCCTCCAGGAGCATGGTGCCCAGGACCCATACTCAATGCCGCAAAAAGTTCAACGACCTCACTCGGGTCATCAGGGTGAGTGGCTTTTTCTCAATACCTCTCCATCCCTCCATCTCAACCTCACTCTATGGCCAGAGGGTCTTAAAACCCCAATGCACAACACTCATCCAACACCTATGGCCCTTTCATGAAACACACACACACATTCCACACTTTGCATACAGTAAGGGCTATTCACCTATGGGAGGCACATCAGGCAAGACCATGGCTGCATACAGTAAGGGCTATTCACCTATGGGAGGCACATCAGGCAAGACCATGGCTGTATATTTACTCAGATGCTGTCCTTTTACTTGCAGGCCAAGCTGGCGCATAATAGGAGACAGCAGCAACGGACAGGTGGAGGGCGGCCTCAGCTGCAACCCCTCAGCGATCTTGAGGAGCGCGTGCACAGGATTGTGGCAAGCCGGGTGATCGGTCCCGTCGCCACTGGAGACGCCGACCCCGTTCTGGACAGCAATGGTAAGGTCATCACCTTTTTGTCCTCTGTCCTTCCACTTGTCCCTCACAACACCAGCCTTTGACACTTTCAATCCAACTTGCTAACTCGCTGCACTTATTCCTCCCTTACTGCCACCCTGTCCTCACGCTAAAGCCACTCTTGTACCTCCCTGCTTTCAGATGGTGATTCACCAGCTGAGGAGACGGGCCCTGAAGCTGCCAGTGGGAGTGAAGCTGCAGCCGAGGAGGAAGAGGAAGCCGGAGCATCAGTGCCACCCTCTCCCAAGGAAGCCCATGCCCACACTAGGAACACGCCTTCCCTGGAGGGGAGCAGGGGGGAAGGGTCTGATGAGGGTGAAGCTCCAGGACCCAGCGGGCTGCAGCAACGCCATGGGGGTAGGGAAGAACGGGGGCCTTCTCCCCAGAGGGAGAGTATGCCAGCGACTCCTACTGCAATGGACGCAGAGGAGGAGCGGCTGATCGCAGAAATGAACACCCAGGCGGTGGGCATGCACACTGAGCTCATGGGTGCAGTGGGAAGGGTGCCCGAATGCATTGAGTCACTGGCAAGGAGTGTGGAGCACTTCGCTGTAGCACAGGCGGATGCCACACTAACGCTTAGTGCTGCAATTCAGTCACTGACTGCCGTGATCCCATCTCTGACTGCTCTCATGCAGACTCAGATTGAGGCCACGCGAGCACTGACTGCTGCCAACCTCGATGGTTCGTTCACATGTCCCCGGGGCTCTCACCGCGCCGCAACAGGCCAGCAATCTGTGCTCCAGCAGATTGCTCCGGATGCTGAAGTGCTGCCCCGTGGGAGTGCCAGTGTGTCGGGCGAGCAGGGAGTTGCTGTCCTCTCTCACGATAACAGCATTCCTGCTGCCAACACTGTCACTTCTCCACTGCACTTGCCACCGCCTGTAGGACAGACTGCTGCCGCCCATGCAGAGTTGGTGCAGTCTGCAGCCGGGCCCTCCAGGCCCAGAACTGGTCGAGGCCGTCCTTCAGGGGCATCTGCAGTGTCAGGGTCTGACAATCTGCAGCCTTCCACCAGCCTTGCTGCAGCCACTGAGGTCCCATTACGGAGGAGCAGTAGGGTTAGAAGGGGGGAAGTGCGCAAGGGAAGGAGATCACCCTCGAAGGGCAAAAAGTAGGAGGTGTGACAAAATGCTGGTCATTTTTTTATTAAAGGCCGAGGTTCGTGGTCCAACTTTTGTCTAGTGTTTTGGACATTATCTCCAGGTTGTGAGAACCAGTTATGTTAATGACTGTTTTTTTGCGTTTATTTCTATGAGTTTGTCATGAGGAAATGACACACACAGAGTTTGTAAAATAAATAAGTTTTTGTATTCAAAATATACATGTTTGGTGTTTGGAATCATTGGTGCCTTGGCCGGCTTAGGGGTTGCGTGCTGGGTTCATTGATGTTGTTAGCAATGGCAGAAGCCATTTCCACAGCAGGGGCCCTAGAAGCGGCTTGCTATCAGCCGTTGACGGACGGCCCTTGCAGTTTCACCATTGTGGGCCGCCCTCCCGCCTTGGTGCTGCTGATGATCATCCTCCTCGTCCTCTTCCTCCTCTTCCTCCTCCTCCTCTGGTGGTGCTCCAAGGCCTGGTGGCATTGGCTGGGTCCTGACGATTGCCATGTTATGCAACATGCAGCACACAACTACGAAGTTGGATACTCGCTCAGGCGAGTACTGCAGGGCTCCTCCAGAATGGTCGAGACAGCGGAACCGTTGATTCAGCACGCCGATTGTGCGCTCAATGATGTTCCTGGTAGCTTGATGGCTCTCGTTGTACCGCAGCTCAGCAGGGGTGTTGGGCGTACGGAGCGGTGTCATCAGCCAGGTGCTCAATGGATACCCCTTGTCCCCGAGAAGCCAACCAACTGGCTGATGCGGTGCCTCGAAAAGTTCTGCCACAGTAGTCTGGCGCAGGATGAAAGCATCGTGGCAGCTGCCAGGATAGTGGGCATTGACAGCGAGTATCAGCTGTCTGTGGTCACAGACCAACTGAACATTCAAGGAATGGAACCCCTTTATGTTCCGGAAATCCTCGGCATTCTCATGTGGAGCACGCAAAGCCACATGCGTGCAGTCAATGGCGCCCTGCACCATGGGGAAGCCCGCTATCCTCGCAAAGCCCAGAGCGCGGTCACGCTGCTTGTCTGGGGTCATGGGGAAAGAGATGAACTCTCGTCTCCTTTTAAAGAGGGCATTTGTGACCTGCCGGATGCAGCAATGCACCGCGAACTGGGAGATATTGGCGAGGTCCCCAGCAGCAGCTTGAAATGAGCCAGTAGCATAGAAGTTGAGAGCCACTGTGACCTTCACTGCCACCGACAGAGACGTCCTGGACCTCAGTTGAGGCTGCAGATCTGGCTGCAGCAGGTGGCAGAGCTCAGTGACCACCTCCTTGCTGAATCGCAGCCTTCGCAAACACAGCTCCTCAGACAAATGAATGTAGGAGAGCTGTTCACGATATACCCTGGGAGGGTAAGCTCTCCTGTACAGACGCCTGTTGGCCCTCCTCCGTCTGGCCATCATTGCTACTCTCTCTCTGCGTCTCTGTGTCCTCCGATTCAGCTGGAGCAGGACGACGCCCCCATTCAGTGCAGCCCCCATAGTCTCTTTGCAAGCAAAGTTATGAAGGACAGCAACCAAAGTACCAGCGAAGTTAGGATCAGTAGGCAAAACTACCTCACAAAGCGTTGACTCAATGCAGAAGTCTCTCTTTCTCTCTCTCCGAATCTCTCTCTCTCTCTCAGAACGAGTGGTGCAAAAATGTCAACCACAGAAAAAGACAGGAAGAGGCCCCCTTTAAATAGCGCCCCCCCCAGCCCCACAGCGATTGATAGCGTTCCAGTTTTCCGGTCGTTGGATGCGCCAGGCGGTAAGGCAGGGGGCGCCACTCAATTTCCGCTCCGGGGCGCCACAAGGGCGTTGCACCATGGAATGACGTCACAATCTGCGCGCGCAGGTGGTCGCGGCGGTAAAGTTTAGCGCCGCCGCACAATGTCTAGTTAAGTTCCCGAGCGGCGCAAACATCGCTGCGCCCGGGCGCTAGCGGCTTTGCGCCCCATTAGCACCCTCTTAAGGCGCTAACGGGAGGCGCAACCAACTGAATTTTTCCCCCTATGATTCTTTGAAATAGTGCCAATGGATCTTTTACATCCACCTGAGAGGGCAGATGGGGCCTCGGATTTAACTCATTGTTCAGTACTGCTCTGGAGTGTTAGCCTAGATTTTGTGCTTAAGTGTCTGGAATGGGACTTGAACCCACAATCTTCTGATGCCGAGCCTGGCTGACACCTAATAGGATCCAATATTGCATGCGGTGTGCGCATTCCGCACCGGATATATGCCGCACGCCATATTGGTTAGGGCCCCTGTAGTTGTCCAGGGCACCTGCCTGAAACAGGAATTAACCCATTGCCTGTGCAAATCAGGGGCCTAACTCCTATTTTAGGCCCCTTTCCGAAATTGGTTTGTGACTGACGGCAGCATACTCTGTATTCGTGGAGCCCCTGACAGTAGTCGTTACAATGCTTGCCTATTCGCCAGTCATTTATTTGACAAATCCAAGGTATACATTCTATCTGACCCTGGTACCCTCTACACACTTAAAGGGGTAAAAATTGAGTCGCGCCCCATTTGGGGCGCTAACCTCGCCGGGGCGCGACTTTTAGCGCCCCGAAAAAATTAGCGGCCCCGCGCCGGAACTTCAGTGGTTGCGCCCCAAGAGGGAAGCGGGGCGCCACTGGAAGCACCCCGCATCCCTCTTGGGGCGCTGCGAGGGAATATCCTGGCGCTACGTGCCGCAGCGCCACGCGCTGCGGCACGTCGCGCCGCGGTATTGCAGGCCTTCCTCCCCTTCTTAAAGGGGAGGGACCCTGCGCAGCGCGAACCGGGGCCCAGCTGGGCCCCCAGGGATCGGGAGTGCCGGCAAAAGAGCCCGGCACTCAAGAGAAGTGCCGGGCTCTTGGAGCGCAGCCGGCACTTCACGGTGGGGGGGCTTCACGGGGGCCGGGGACAGCAACGGGGGCAGGTGCTGGCAGGCGGCCAGCAACAAAAATGGCCGCCTGCCACCTCCCCTTTAAATATCGCCGCCCCGGCCGCACGTACGCCTCCCTGAACCCGTCGGACATAGCGTCTGGCGGTAAATCAGGGGGCGCGACTGAAGATCACGGCCGGGGCGCGAGCGGGGTGCTGCGCACGGCGATGACGTCATCGCCGGCGGCGCAGCGCCACAGGGCGCTACCGGCTGCCGCCGCCGCTAACCTCCCGCTGAATTTTTCGGGAGGCGTGGGCGGCGCTGCGCCCGGGCGTTAGCTGCTTTACGCCCCATTAGCGCCCTCTTAAGGCGCTAACGGGAGGCGCAAGCAGCTGAATTTTTCCCCCTTAGTGCTTCATTACGTGTGCTTTCTGACATCTAGACCAAGAACAGGCCTAAGCCTGAACAGAGCAAGATGAATTGAATGAATAACTTGCTGCTGCTATGGCAACGATAAACTGTTACCTTGGGGCAGAACGCAGAACAAAGCATTTCTGTCACGTTAAATGAAGTTGTAGTAATATTGCTTTAGTATTGCTGTTTCAGTTTAAAATAATTAACGTTTGGATTTTTTATGCACTTTTACGCCCTGTTGAATTCTAGAATTTACGATGGGAGTTGCAGTATAATTACTAACGAAACCTTAAAGGCAGTATACGCAAAACAGAGTCTGTAATTAGCAACAGAAGAACCAGGTACAACTAAGGACTTCCTGCCCTAATGACAACAGTCAGCAGCTGCCTCACAGTTTACCCCACATCCAGCCTTCTGACGCTTGCCCAAGTGCTCATTCTTCATGTACAGTGTAATCCAACGCAATCAGCAGGCTACCGAGGGCTGCCAACCCTCCAGGATTGTCCTGGATTCTCCAGGAATTAAACAGTAAACTCCCCAACGCTGCTACAGGCAACCCAGGAGAGAAAAAAATCATAGGAGAATTTTTAAAAAGTGATTGTGTATTTGTTTTTCATTTTTCTTGAACACGTTTGTTCATTAGTTATAAAATTATTGGAGATGCCGGGGAAAGAAAGGGCTGGTTGACTGACAGTCAAGAAGCATCCAATCAGTCTGTTTGCTTTCCAATTTGGCGGGGGAAGGAAGTGCGACGTGAGGATGGATATGCTGGGCAATCAATGGCGGGAGTGTGGGGGTGGAGCGACTTTTATTAAATTCTTTCATGGGATGTGGACGTCGCTGGCAAGGCCAGCATTTATTGCCCATCCCTAGTTGCCCTTGAGAAGGTGGTGGTGAGCAACCTTCTTCAACCGCTGCAGTCCGTGTGGTGAAGGTACTCCCACAGTGCTGTTGGGGAGGGAGTTCCAGGATTTTGACCCAGCAACGATGAAGGAACGGCGATATATTTCTAAGTCAGGATGGTGTGTGACTTGGAGGGGAACTTGGAGGTGGTGGTGTTCCCATGCGCCTGCTGCCCTTGTCCTTCTAGGTGGAAGAGGTCACGGGTTTGGGAGGTGCTGCCGAAGAATCCTTGGCGAGTTGCTGCAGTGCATCTTGTAGATGGTACACACTGCAGCCACGGTATGCCGGTGGTGGAGGGAGTGAATGTTTAAGGTGGTGGATGGGGTGCCAATCAAGCGGGCTGCTTTGTCCTGGATGGTGTCGAGCTTCTTGAGTGTTGTTGGAGCTGCACTCATCCAGGCAAGTGGAGATTATTCCATCACACTCCTTACTTGTGCCTTGTAGATGGTGGAAATGCTTTGGGGAGTCAGGAGGTGAGACATTCGCTGAATAATACCTAGCCTCTGACCTGCTCTTGTTGCCGCAGTATTTATGTGGCTGGTCCAGTTAAGTTTCTGGTCAATGGTGACCCCCGGTATGTTGATGGTGGGGGATTCGGTGATGGTGAAGCCGTTGAATGTCAAGGGGAGGTGGTTAGACTCTCGCTTGTTGGAGACAGTCATTGCCTGGCACTTCTGTGGTGCGAATGTTACCTGCCGCTTATCAGCCCAAGCCTGAACATCGTCCAGGTCTTGTTGCATGCAGGCATGGATTGCTTCATTATCTGAGGAGTTGTGAATGGTGCTGAACACTGTGCAGTCATCAGCGAACATCCCCATTTATGACCTTATGTTGTAGGGAAGGTCATTGGTGAAGCAGCTGAAGATGGTTGGGCCTAGGACACTGCCCTGAGGAACTCCTGCAGCGATGTCCTGGGGCTGTGATGATTGACCTTCAACCACCACAACCATCTTCCTTTGTGCTAGGTATGACTATAGCTAGTAGAGAGTTCCCCCCCCCCACCCCCCCCGCCACCCGATTCCCATTGACTTCAGCTTTACTAGGGCTCCTTGATGCAGGAGGCAGGAGGTCATGCGATGAAACCTCCTGGAATACATCCAACCAGAGTTGGTAACCCTAAAGCTCTCTGAGTTGATGGGTATCACAGCTGAGGCTAATTCTGTCCTCAACCAACTCCCACACATACACAACTTCCTAAATGGATCACCGGATATAAACAGGAGCAAGATCGCTGCCTGGTTGTCCTCTCCTGCCCTCGCCTGCAGATACCAAGGCCCATTATAGATTCTGCATTGTTAGCCTAGCTGTGATCAGCTGACTAGGTGTGGTCAGAGGTTGAATCTGGGACCTTTCTGGTGCCTATATCTAAGCACAGCACCAGGCACTGCTCTCACCTACTGGACCATCAGGAGAAGAGCGCAATTACAATTTTCCACAATAACATCAAATATTGAGAGTTTTTTTTTAAAAGAGTAATTGGTTAAACTAAGTCTAAAAGGCAAAGTTGTCCAAATGTTACTGTTTGAGGTTTATTGAGGGAATTGTATATATATTTGAAAAGGAAAAATGTTCAGGGCTATGAGGAAAGAGCGGAGGGGAGTGGGACTAATTGGATAGCTCCTTCAAAGAGCCGGCACAGGCCCGATGGGCCAAATGGCCTCCTTCAGTGCTGTCTGATTCAATGATTCTCTTTGAAAAGACCCAGAATTATCCAAGTTCAGACAAGCTTCCTATAAAGTAAACCAAAAAAGCAAATACAAGCAAAGCATTGCTCTGGCCAGTTAACAACACACCGCGGCTATACTTTCCTCCACGCACTAGTTTCGCTGAACAAGCAAGCCTGATAAAGTGGGGAACAAGTGCTCGGATGGCAGGACACTTCTGACGAATCACAACTAGTCGCATTTCCACAGCGCTCCTCACGTACGGATGTCTCAGAGCACTTTGCAGTTAGAAAGATGCAGAGACACAACCAGGTTAGCTAACATTCAATGCTCCTTTAATTCTTAACCAATTGAGCTATTAATTCTTCCATTGATGAGGACTGCACGTCATCTTGAGCGTCTCATGCTGTAAGCTGGTGGGTAAGCAAAATTACAAACTTTGAAGTATTGGCATGTTTTTGAAGATTTGTTAAAAATTAATTTTTTTTTCTGTATTTGGCTACCAGTGAAACAGCAAAATTCCCTCATTTGCATCCCCAAATATATGCATCAACACTTGTGACACGCATAATGTTGGAATCTTGCCGAACACGAATTCTCTAATTAATTCAACGGTAATTAATACTTAATGTTTGCTTTTGATTCATCTCAAAAGAAGTTGAAATTGGTGCCATCTTCCCGAATAGCGGAAAGAAATATAATTTTTGATGTATTGTTATGCAATGAGAATTTAAAAAGTAAACATATTAATTCAACGTGTAATTTTTATCTTCGCTGTCTGGAAGTAAGAAATTTGTCTGCCAAAAGTTCAAGCTGCCCATGATTGTCTGTGGGTAAAGAAAGAACTTGCATTATCTAGTGCCTTTCCCAACCCCAGCCAATTCTGAAGTGTAGGAACTGTTGCAGCCAATTTGTACACAGCAAGATCTCACAAACAACAATGAGATACATAGCCAGAGAATCTGCGTTAGTGATGCTGATTGAGTGATAACTATTGGCCGGGGCACTGGGGAGAATTCCCCTGCTCTTCTTCAAAACAATACCTGAGGTTTTACGTCTCATCCGAAAGATGGCATCTCTAACTAGTGCAGCGCTCCTTCGGTACTGGCACTGGAGTGTCAGCACTGATTTTATACTCAAGTCTGATGGAGCGGGACTTCAACCCACAACCTTCTGACTCAGAGACTGAGAGTGCTGTCTACAGAGCCACAGACGGCACACACTTGTAACACATGCCTGAATCTCTAATAAATGCTCTTGAAGAGTGAAGCTCTTCCATCCAGATGCTCATGAGACTGGGGGTCAGGTGCCTCTGCCGAGTTAAGTAGCCAAACTAAAAGCTCATCAGAAAATAAAGAAAGAAAATATTTGCATTTATGTAGCATCTCATCCCATCACCAAAAATGTTGTGATTTGACCAAACACAGACATTTTGGGCCAATAAACAATTGAACAATGACCCGACACGCAGCTTTGGGCCCCAGTAGGGTTCCCAACCCTCCAGGATGGGCCGGCAATCAAAAACTGATCCCACGGACACTGCAGCAAGCAACCCAGGAGAAAGATCATTGGGACATTCAAAAAAGTGTGCTTTTGTTCATTTTCTGTGAACACTTTTTGTTTATTAGTTATAAAATATTGGCGATGGGAATAAATGCTGTTTGACTAGGCGGGCTTGGGGGCGGGTGGTCATGTGTCGAAAGCTCCAGGAAAATGTCCAACCAGAGTTGGCAACCCTAGGCCACCGCCACCAATCGCAGCCCCTGTACAGCTGGACATCCCACCAGGGACTGGGAAGCCTTACCAAAAATAAAAAGAGGCAACTGACCCCGAGGCCTCAGCGAAGAGCAGGAGTGCATCCTTGTGGTGAGTGCATGTCCCATACGGCCCAAGATGGGCCGGGTTTCCCCCAAATGGAAAATCCCAGCCCTTGTGTTGTTGCATGGCTGGTGATGCAGTACCGTAGGTATAATCCCACACTCTCGAGCTCCCAGAAGGGAAGCCCTGCTCAAAGGGACCGCAAGTCAGGGACAGGGCTACAGCATCTCAGCCCTGATACTTTGCAATGCACCACCTGCGAGCAGGGTTTCCTCACTGAGAGCTTTGGGATTATAATTAAACCTTGAATTTACACCACTCAGGAAAGTGACCAGACAGGGTACAGCTGTGACTTCTTTCCTGATGGGTCATGTGGCTCGCGTCAAGTACAATAGAAGAAAGAAAGACTTGCATTTATATAGCGCCTTTCACGACCACCGGACATCTCAAAGCACATTACGGCCAATGAAGTACTTTTGAAGTGGAGTCACTGTTGTAATATGGGAAACGCAGCAGCCAATTTGCGCACAACAAGCTCCCAGAAACAGCAATGTGCAAATGCCCAGATAATCTGTTTTTGTTACATTGGTTGAGGGAGAAATATTGACATGGGGATAACTCACCTACTCTTCTCCGAAATAGTGCCATGGGATCTTTTACGTCCACCTGAGAAGGCAGACGGGGCCTCGGTTTAACGTTTCATCCGAAAGACGGCACCTCCGACAGTGCAGCACTCCCTCAGTACTGTACTGGAGTGTCAGCCTAGCTTTATATGCTCAAGTCCCTGGAGAGGGACTTGAACCCACAACCTTCTGACTCAGAGGCAAGTGTGCTACCAACTGAGCTACGGCTGACACTACAATATAGACATGGTATCACACCACTACCCATGTGGTATACTCCATGCATGGGAACAACTACCAGAGCAGTTTATAGAGTAAGGACTTAGATGCAAGATGTTACTCTCGTGTTTCATTACAATCACCATCAGAAAAATCTTTGAAATATCTCTTCAGCAATCTTTTTCAAAGTGCATGGGTGAATTGTGAACGTGTTATTGATATTGTCCCTGTGCTCTATTAGAATGGCTGACTATATCTGTATTGCTCATTGGCAGTGTGTGCAGTTCCTTCCACTTTGTATTTTCAATAGCAAACGGAAATATCCTGCGTAAAATGAAATAGCTACAATTTTAATAAGCTTTTTAATATGCATGGAATAAGTAAGTCGTACTCACCAATTGTAAGTGTTTAAACCCATTTTTGCTGTTTGCAATTAATATTTCATTAATTCCAGCTACATCCACAAGTGGTCTAATTAATGAAATAACACAAAGTCAGCAGAAAACCTATTTGAAAGTGACCAAACTACCAAACACTTATTCATCATCCCTTTCTTTTCATTTTAGCTCCTTTCTTATTACGTTAACCCTATAGGGTTCGAAGTTGATATCAAAACCATAGCACAAAACCAATTTGTATATTACTCTCCATTGGCTGGAGTCATACCTAGCACAAAGGAAGACAGTTGTGATTGTTGGAAGTCAATCATCTCAGCCCCAGGACATCGCTGCAGGAGTTCCTCCGGGCAGTGTCCTGGGCCCAACCATCTTCAGCTGCTTCATCAATGACTTTCCCTCCATCAGAAGTGGGGATGTTCGCTGATGACTGCACTGTGTTCAGTTCCATTCACAACATCTCAGATAATGAAGCAGTCCATGCCCGCATGCACATGCCTGGACGACATTCAGGCTTGGGCTGATAAGTGGCAGGTAACATTCGCGCCACACAAGTGCCAGGCAATGACTATCTCAAACAAGAGAGAGTCTAACGACCTCCCCATAACATTCAACGGGATTACCATCGCCGAATCCCCCACCATCAACATCCTGGGGGTCACCATTGACCAGAAACTTAACTGGACCAGCCACATAAATACCGTGGCAACAAGAGCAGGTCAGAAGCTGGGTATTCTGTGGCAAGTGATTCACCTCCTGACTCCACAAAGCCTTTCCACTATCTACAAGGCACAAGTCAGGAGTGTGATGGAATACTCTCCCTTAGCCTGGATGAGTGCAGCTCCAATAACACTCAAGAAACTCAGCACCATCCGGGACAAAGCAGCCCGCTTGATTTGGCACCCCATCCACCACCTTAAACATCCACTCCCTCCACCATCAGGATACCGTGGCTGCAGTGTGTACCATCTACAAGATGCACTGCAGCAACTCGCCAAGGCTTCTTCGACAGCACCTCCCAAACCCGTGAACTCTATCGCCTAGAAGGACAAGGGCAGCAGGCGCATGGGAACACCACCACGTACAAGTTCCCCTCCAAGTCACACACCATCCTGACTTGGAAGTATATCGCCGTTCCTTCAATGTCGCTGGGTCAAAATCCTGGAACTCCCTCCCTAACAGCACTGTGGGAGTACCTTCACTACACGGACTGCAGCGGTTCAAGAAGGTGGCTCACCACCGCCTGCTCAAGGGCAATTAGGGATGGGCAATAAATGCCGGCCTTGCCAGCAACGCCCACATCCCGTGAATGAGTAAAAAAAAGTGAGAATTTACCGTGTTAGTGCTGCACTTCTGATAGTATAACATCCATCAGCACTTCACAGAACATTTTGTAAACAAAAAGCTTTCAAGTTAGAACAAGCTGCCCTGTCAGTTTTTGAGAGTTAGAACAACCTACCCCTTTAGTATTAGAGAATATGGTAGTGTAGTGGTTATGTTACTGGATCATAATCCAGAAAATATGAGTTCAAATCTCACCATAGCAATTCCATTAAAAAAATCTGGAAATAAAAAGCTGGTATCAGTAAAAGTGATGATGAAGCTGTCGGATTGTTGTAAAAACCCATCTAGCTCACTAATGTCCTGCAGGGAAGGAAACCTGCCGTCCTTACCCGGTCTGGCCTATATGTGACTCCAATCCCACACCAACGTGGTTGACTCTAAACTGCCCTCTGAAGTGGCCCAGCAAGCCCTTGAGATATATCAAACCACTACAAAGAATGCTGTGGTTCAAGAAGAAGGCCCGCCACCACCACCTTCTCAGGGCAGCTAGGGCTGGGCAATAAATGCCAAGCTTGCCACATCCCAAGAATGAATTAAAAAGAAACAGTTGATGAAGTCTCAAATGAGTTATGATCAGAGGCTCAGCTATCAAAAGACTAGCACCTCCAGCAATCTCCTGGTACCTGTTTCAGGCCCATGGATGTAAATAGAAATCAACACAAATAGTACATGCTACAGCTCATAAAATAGGAATAAAAGCCAGACTGATTCTCTGCAGGTTTAGATGATTCCACATGTAGTGTTATTGCAAAAGATATGAAATATTTTCAAGGCCAGGACAAAAGCAATGGATCTGTCCTTGTTGTCATGGCTGGTGCTGCAAGGAGCCTTTGACTGATGGCAGTGTGGTAGCTGAGGGAACATTTAATACCGGATATTGTATAATGCAGTTTGTGTCAGCTGGACTCAGTGATAGCAGTCTTACCGAGGCTGACACGGTGCAGTACTGAGGAAGTGCTACATTGTCTTTCAGATGAGAGATTAAACTGAGGCCCTGTATACCTGTTCCGGTAAATGTGAAAGATCTCATTTGAAGAAGAGCAGAGGAGCTCACCCTGTGTCCAGGCCATTATTTATCCCTCAACCAAACCAAAAACAGATCATCTGGCCACTTATCTGATTTACTGTTTCTGGGACCATGCTGTGCGCAAATTGGCTGCCGCTTTTTCCCCACTTAACAGTGACTACACTACAATAATTAATTGCCTGTGGAGCGCTTTGGGACATCCTGAGGTTGTAAAAGAAGCTACTTAAATGCAAGTTCCTTCTTTCTTTTCAACAGGTCAAGGAAAAAGATGTTCCCATTCGCGGGGGAGTCCAAAACTAGGGGCCATACATAAAAGATAGTCACCAATAAATCCAATAGGGAATTGAGAGACGTCTTTACTCAGAGAGTGGTGAGAATGTGGAACTCGCCATCACAAGGAGTAGTGGAGGTGAATAGCACAGAGACATTTAAGGGGAAGCTAGAAAAGTACATGAGGAAGAAAGGAATAGCAACAACAATAACTTGTATTTATATAGCGCCTTTAATGTAGTAAAACGTCCCAAGGCACTTCACAGGTGTATTAAAAGACAAAAAGAAATTTGGCACCGAGCCACATAAGGATAAATTAGGGCAGGTGACCAAAAACTTGGTCAAAGAGGTAGGTTTTAAGGAGCGTCTTAAAGGAGGAAAGAGAGTTAGAGAGGCGGTGAGGTTTAGGGAGGGAATTCCAGAGCTTAGGGCCTAGGCAGCTGAAGGCACGGCCACCAATGGTTGAGTGATTATAATCAGGGATGCTTAAGACGGCAGAATTAGAGAAGTGCAGATATCTCGGGGGGTTGTGGGGCTGGAGCAGATTACAGAGATAGGGAGGGGCGATGCCATGGAGTGATTTGAAAACAACGATGAGAATTTTGAAATCGAGGCGTTGCTTAACTGGGAGCCAATGTAGGTCAGCGAGCACAGGGGTGGTGGGTGAACGGGACTTGGTGCGAGTTAGGACACGGGCAGCCGAGTTTTGGATGACCTCAGGTTTAAGTAGGGTAGAATGTGGGAGGCCAGCCAGGAGTGCGTTGGAATAGTCAAGCCTAGAGGTAACAAAGGCATGGATGAGGGTTTCAGCAGCGGATGAGCTGAGGCAAGGGACGGAGATGGGCAATGCTACGGAGGTGGAAATAGGTGGTCTTAGTAATGCTGCGGATATGTGGTCGGAAGCTCATTTCAGGGTCAAATATGACACCAAGGTTGCGAACAGTGTGGTTCAGCCTCAGACAGATGTTAGGGAGAGGGATGGAGTCAGTGGCTAGGGAACGGAGTAGCAGGGTATGCTGATAGGGTTAGATGATGTCGGGTGGGAGGAGGCTTGTGTGGAGCATAAACACCAGCATAGACCAAATGGGCCAAATGGCCTGTTTCTGTGCTCAGAAACCAGGCAGGTACGCAGTTAAAATTAACCAGGTGATTTACCGGCCGATGGCGCGCCTGGATCAAATCGTCTTCAATCTTAACCTGCTCTTCTGGGCTGATGACCAAGGTACCCACCTGAAGCCGGCAGGATCCTTCTTTAAATATACAGATCGGGGCCCCGATTACATCATCAGGCACCCAAAGCTATTTTAACACTGGCCTGAGCGGGAAGGCCACTGTGGCTTTCCCGCTGGGTGAACTCACGTCAGGAGAGGTTCGGAAGCTGAAGAGACCATTCCAGGTAAGCTTTTACTTTCCTTGGTGGGAGGAGCAGAAATGTTCCTCCAGGCCCCACAACAAACGTTTAGGCCTCTCCTGCCCCCGACTTCCCCTCTCTTCCCTACCACGAGACACCCCACTCCGGGAACGCTGGTCCCCACGCTTACCCATGTGCCGGCGAGTGGCTAAGGGTCGCAGAATTTCCACAATCCGGCAGCTGCTTCTCGCCCCCTTCCTGGCTATTCCAACCGTTACATGTTAATGAGGCCTGCCAGTTAAAATCGGCAAAGAAAGAAAGACTTGCATTTCTATAGCGCCTTTCATGACTTCACGATGTCCCAAAGCGCTTTACATCCAATGAAGTACTGTTTGAAGTGTAGTCACTGTTGTAATGTAGGAAACATGGCAGCCAATTTTAGAGCATTTCCTCAGTACTGCACTGGAGTGTCAGCCTGAATTATGTGCTCAAGTCTCTGGAGTGGGACTTGAACCCACAACCAACTGACTTGGAGGCGAGAATGTTACCATTGAGCCAAGGCAGACACGAATGCCATGGCCTCATTGTGCCACAAGTGAGTGGGAATCTAATAGAAACCAGCAGATTCCTGCCGGAAACCTGCTGGTAGTTGCAATCCCACCCTTTGAGTCGAAGACTGTTTCAATTCTGCTATGCCCAAGTATAGAACAGATAGGCAACCATAAAAATTGGTTCAAGCGCAGCTCAAGGTAGAAGCACGTTCTAAAGATCATTGCCCTGTACCGGAAGCTTTCTTGCTACAGAGAAGCAGGTAAACTTATTGGAATGATGTAAGTGTCCTCGATCTACTGCACAAGTCTAGCCCCTTCGGGCACAATGCTTGAATAATGAGAGGAAGGGGAACGCTTTCAGTTTTTTCTGCTTGAGGGAGCTACTGACAGCTGAATTGTGATGAATGTGATGCTGCCCATCTGGGAGGATGCAAGATCTTAAATCATAGTGCCGGGAAGGTGATGTCATATCCTTTGGGTATCCCTTGCCTAACAACATGAGGCATTTGAATCTGACAAGATTCTATTGGAACAGACTTTCATGAAATGCAAAGTAATCAATGTGCTTGGAGCCCATGGCATCGGGTAAGGAATTCCTTATTGGTCAGGTAAGCAAACAACAAACATGATCATGTTCAGGCTGACTAGCATGGCCTGGGTTCCCAATGGTACACTGGATGAATAAAGCCAGGATTGCCTATAATGGACCAATGTACCAGTGATCCTAGCCCCATTACTCCTAGCCTCTGAATTCACTGAGGTGGAGTGACCTTCTCATTGCTGTATAGATGAAACTGGCATTAAGCCATTAAAGGAGTTTAAAACATTTCTTGAGGATGCTGTACAATTGGTCTGAAAATGCACGAGCCCGGACCAAATGTGAACGGGTTCGGTGCACAAGGGCACCATAAGAATCTTAGAAGGACAGCTGAGGTAGCTCAGGACATCTCATAGGCTTCAGGTATCAACAAGTTCAGAGGTTTGGTGATTACAGTTAGACTTAACCGCAAAGGAGGGAATGTGCTCAGTATCCAGAAGGCAACGATAATAATAAACTGGCTGAAACTGTGTTTCAAACTTTAAATGAATACAAAAAGCACTGGAGGCAGCTGCTACTGACAATGGGAGAGAGCAGAGTTCAGTAGATATAGTGCTGAATGGGGTATAAGTACAGCACAGGAGGAATGTCCCAGGATGCTGCAATACAAATTACTAACAGGAGGTGCAGGTAATTCTCCAATGAGAAGTATTGGCTTTGAAGCTATGTGGAGGAAACCTGAAAATAAAGGAAAATATCTGACATAGAATCATAGAATCATAGAATGGTTACAGCACAGAAGGAGGCCATTCGGCCCAAAGAGCCCGTGCCGGCTCTCTGCAAGAGCACTTCAGCTAGTCCCACTCCCCCGCCCTTTCCCCGTAGCCCTGCAAATTTTTTCCTTCAGGTACTTATCCAATTCCCTTTTGAAAGCCACGATTGAATTTGCCTCCACTACCCTTTCAGGCAGTGAATTCCAGATCCTAACCACTCGCTGCATAAAAAGTTTTTCCTCATGTCGCCTTTGGTTCTTCTGCCAATCACCTTAAATCTGTCTCTTCTGGTTCTCAACCCTTCCACCAATGGGAACAGTTTCTCTCTATCTACTCTGTCTAGACCCCTCATGATTTTGAACACCTCTATCAAATCTCCTCTCAACCTTCTCTGCTCTAAGGAGGACGACCCCAGCTTCTCCAGTCTATCCACGTAACTGAAGGCCCTCATCCCTGGAACCATTCTTGTAAATCTTTTCTGCACCCTCTCTAAGGCCTTCACATTCTTCCTAAAGTGCGGTGCCCAGAATTGGACACAATACTCCAGTTGAGGCCGAACCAGTGTTTTATAAAGGTTCATCATAACTTCCTTGCTTTTGTACTCTATGCCTCTATTTATGAAGCCCAGGATCCCGTATGCTTTTTAAACCGCTTTCTCAACCTGCCCTGCCACCTTCAATGATTTGTGCACTTCTATCCCCAGGTCTCTCTCTTCATGCACCCCCTTTAGAATTGTACCCTTTAGTTTATATTGCCTCTCCTCATTCTTCCTACCAAAATGTATCACTTTGCACTTTTCTGCATTAAATTTCATCTGCCACGTGTCCGCCCATTCCACCAGCCTGTCTATGTCCTCTTGAAGTCTATCACTATCCTCCTCACTGTTCACTATACTTCCAAGTTTTGTGTCATCTGCAAATTTTGAAATTGTGCCCTGTACACCCAAGTCTAAGTCATTAATATATATCAAGAAAAGCAGTGGTCCTTGAACCGACCCCTGGGGAACACCACTGTATACCTTCCTTCAGTCCGATAAACAACTGTTCACCACTACTCTCTGTTTCCTGTCACTTAACCAATTTTGTATCCATGCTGCCACTGTCCCTTTTATTCCATGGGCTTCAACTTTGCTGGCAAGCCTATTATGTGGCACTTTATCAAACGCCTTTTGGAAGTCCATGTACACCACATCAACCACATTGCCCTCATCAACCCTCTCTGTTACCTCATCAAAAACCTCAATCAAGTTAGTTAAACACGATTTGCCTTTAACAAATCCGTGCTGGCTTTCCTTAATTAATCCACACTTGTCCAAGTGACTGTTAACTTTGTCCCTGATTATTTGCAATTCTCCAGTCCTCTGGCACCACCTCCGTATCCAAGGAGGATTGGAAGATTATGGAAGATTAATACCTCCGCAATTTCCACCTTTACTCCCCTCAGCATCCTAGGATGCCTCCCATCCAGTCTTGGTGACTTATCTACTTTAAGTACAGCCAGCATTTCTAGTACCTCCTCTTTATCAATTTTTATCCCATCCAGTATCTCAACTACCTCCTCTTTCACTATGACTTTGGCAGCATCTTCTTCCTTGGTAAAGACAGATGCAAAGTGTTCATTTAGTACCTCAGCCATTCCCTCTGCCTCCATGCGTAGGTCTCCATTTTGGTGCCTAATCGGCCCCACCCCTCCTCTTACTACCCGTTTACTATTTATCTGCCAAAAGAAGACTTTTGGATTCCCTTTTATGTTAGCTGCCAATCTAGTCTCATACTCTCTCTTTGCCCCTCTTATTTCCTTTTTCACTTCCCCTCTGAACTTTCTATATTCAGCCTGGTTCTCACTTGTATTCTCAACTTGACATCTGTCATGCACCTCCTTTTTCTGCTTCATCTTACTCTCTATCTCTTTCGTCATCCACAGAGCTCTGACTTTGGTTGCCCTACCTTTCCCCCTCGTGAGAATGTTCTTCGACTGTACCCGAACCATCTCCTCTTTAAAGGCAGCCCATTGTTCGATTACAGTTTTGCCTGTCAATCTTTGATTCCAATTTACCTGGACCAGATCCATTCGCAACCCACTGAAATTGACCCTCCTCCAATTAAGTATTTTTACTCCAGATTGCTCCCTCTCCTTTTCCATAGGTAATCTGAACCTTATGATACTGTGATCACTGTTCCCTAAATGTTCCCCTACTGACACTTGCTCTGCTTGACCCACCTTATTCCCCAGAACCAGATGCAGCGATGCCTCCTTCCTCGTTGAGCCGAAAATTTACTGATCAAGAAATTAATGAATTAAATAGTATTTACAGCACAGAAACTCCCCAATAGGTCTATGCCGTGTTTATGCCCCATACGAGCCTCCTCCCACCACTCTTCATCTCATCCTATCAGCATATCCTTCTATTCCTTTCTCCCTCATGTGCTTATCTAGCTTCCCCTTAAATGCATCTATGCTATTCGCCTCAACTACTCCCTGTGGTAGCGAATTCTACATTCTAACCACTTGGGTAAGGTCAGTAAATCTATTTGAATGAAAAGAAAATAGTTTTAAAAAGACATAAATAAATGAATGTCTGGCCATGCTTACTTATCAAGGTGTGAACCAATGACTGAATCTGAATCTGGTTCACCTTTATGCTTAAGTTATTACCTCATCCAGCCTGGGGTACTGAATGCAGTTGCGTAACTAACTGCACCTTTTATTAGAGAAATGTTTATTGTGTTTTAATAAGCCTACCGTGAGTTGAGAAGTGAATCTGGATAATGTGTAGGATAACATAATTAAAGTCCTGGGTCCCATGGGTATATGTGTCATAAAATGAGCTGGAGGTAGAGAAGATAAAAATTAATCACTGTTTATATTATTTTTAGATGTGTTAATACTGCAAGGTTCAATAGGTACACAGGCCACAGGTTGCACTCGACAGTATCTTCTACTTTTAGACTGCCAAAGGGCTACTGAGCTGACAGATGTCACCTTGGAAACAAATCCATAATACCACCTCAAGTTAAATAAGTCATCATTCTGTTTGTATAGTGCACAGTCGTCAGCCTGTTAGCGCAGGTGTTTATTTAAACGGAGTATTTGCTCCTAAACAGGTTGATTCCTATACATTCTGTAGTACTGTACTAGCTCACTGGGAACAATTACAACAACAACAACTTGCATTTATATAGCGCCTTTAACGAAGTAAAACTTCCCACGGTGCTTCACAGGTGTGTTACAGAATTTGATACTGAGCCATGTAAGGAGACTTTAGGACAGGTGAACAAAAGCTTGGTCAAAGAGGTAGGTTTTAAGGAGTGTCTTAAAGGAGGGTAGAGAGGCGGAGAGGTTTAGGAAGGGAAATCCAGAGCTTAGGGCCTAGACAGCTGAAGGCACGCCAATGGTGGGGTGATGAAAATCGGGGATGCGCATGAGGCCAAAATTTGAGGAGCGCAGAGAACGTGGAGGGTTGTCGGGCTGGAGGAGGTTACAGAGATCGAGAGAGGTAAGGCCATGGGGAGATTTGAAAACAAGGATGAGAATTTTAAAATCGAGGCGTTGCCAAACCGGGAGCCAATGTAGGTCAGCGAGCACAGGGGTTATGGGTGAATGGGATGGTGCAAGTTAGAATACAGGCTTCAGAGCTTTGGATGAGCTCAAGTTTACAGAGGGTGCAAGAATAATTATGATCAGTATGGCGCTGGAACATAAGTGGGGAAGCAATTCTCTCCCTTGTTTTCTTTTGTAGTGTACCGCAAGTCCTCATGGAGCCCTTTGGAGGCCCAATAAGGTGGCAGCTCTGGTAAAGTCAAGTCCAGTAGGCCCTAGGATGCACACAGTTGACCTCCTTCATACTGATAATTGCTGCTGTTGCTGTCAGGGATACCACATGCCTGCCTCCAATAGGATCATATCATGAAATATGCAGGTATGTAAACGTCAGCAAAAATAGGGCCAAACATACTGGCCCATTCACATTCGACATCTTGCTCACTAAGGAATGGGTTATGACAGGCTCCCGAATTCTGAAACTAACACAGCCGATTGTACCTTCCTCAGAATAAGAAGATCAGTTCTACTTTCGCTTTGTTTGTTGCTAGTTCCTGAATCGAAATTCTGTTATCAAGCTGATCCCCATTCTTTTGCGTTTCAGCAGAATTTGCTCACACTTCCCACCAGATGAATGGCGCACTTCAAGATCTACAATGACCAAGCGTGATCCCTAATTCATTTTGTTGCCAAATCCAACATGGCAAAACTTGAAGTCGCCAAGAAAGAAAGAAAGGATGAAGGACTGTTTGAAGTGTAGTCAGTGTAGAAAATGCGGCAGCCAATTTGCGCACAGACAAACAGCAATGTGATAATGACCAGATAATCTTTTTTTTAGTGATGTCGGTTGAGGGAAAATATTGGTCAGGACACCGGGAATAATTCCCCTGCTCTTCTTCGAAATAGTGCCACTCGAGTCAGACTGTTGCTTAATGCAGGTTTTATCTCTGAGAATTTGGCTGTTAAAATGTAGGAATTGGAGACCAGATAGGAAGACTGGGACCACCAGATAATGGGATTAAAGGGCAATGTTAGCATTTATGAATTAGGACTGGTTATCAGTGGAAGCTGAGGGCTGGGGCAGACTGCAAATGGAATTCAGGCTCTCGGTATAGTCATAGAAGAGTGGGGTGGAGTTGGATTATATCAATTTAGGTCAGCGCAGTTTTCTGCTGTATTTGTGCTACATTCTTCTGTGAAAAATGATGCAGTAATGAAGACAAAGTCCAGTCTTTCAGCTGCATGTAGTTTTGTTAATAGAGTGCTGGATTCCCATGCTGAGGGCCAGAGTTCAAATTACACCATTGTCTGTCATTCAAACTAGACTGGCTTCAATGGGTGGGTTCCCTTGGTTCTGAGCCAATACATTGTGCACAGAATGAAACACTGCCTGCCTGCCAACAATAGATTTACACTGACAGGAGCCACAGGGAAGTCCACAGCTCAAGCCATCCTCCGCTCCCGCTGATGGGGAAAGCGGGAGTATATTAATGGGCCAGAAATCATAAAGAAAAAGAAAACTAAAATATTTTAGTTAAAGGTGGTGGTTGGCTGGTTGCTGGTTCTGCCAACTGGTGGCTGCGGCTGGCTGACTGGCTATGAGTTGGCCGGCCAGAAGTTGCCATTCCGCTCTGTCTCCTCCCTGAATCCTCCATCTCCTCCCTGAATCCTCTCTGTCTCCTCCCTGAATCCTCCGTCTCCTCCCTGAATTCTCCCTGTTTCCTCTCTGTCTCCTCCCTGTATCCTCCGTCTCCTCCCTGAATTCTCCCTGTCTCCTCCCTGTCTCCTCCCTGAATCCTCCGTCTCCTCCCTGAATCCTCCCTGTCTCCTCCCTGAATCCTCCCTGTCTCCTCCCTGTCTCCTTCCTGTCTCCTCCCTGTCTCCTCCCGGTCTCCTCCCTGTCTCCTCCCTGAATCCTCCCTGAATCCTCCCTGAATCCTCCCTGTCTCCTTCCTGTCTCCTCCCTGATGCCTCTCTGTCTCCTCCCTGAATCCTCCATCTCCTCCCTGAATCCTCTCTGTCTCCTCCCTGAATCCTCCGTCTCCTCCCTGAATTCTCCCTGTTTCCTCTCTGTCTCCTCCCTGTATCCTCCGTCTCCTCCCTGAATTCTCCCTGTCTCCTCCCTGAATCCTCCATCTCCTCCCTGAATCCTCCCTGTCTCCTCCCTGAATCCTCCCTGTCTCCTCCCTGTCTCCTTCCTGTCTCCTCCCTGTCTCCTCCTTGTCTCCTCCCTGTCTCCTCCCTGTCTCCTTCCTGTCTCCTCCCTGTCTCCTCCCTGTCTCCTCCCTGAATCCTCCCTGAATCCTCCTTGTCTCCTCCCTGAATTCTCCGTCTCCTCTCTCTCTCCTCCCTGTCTCCTCCCTGTCTCCTCCCTGAATCTTCCCTGAATCCTCCCTGTCTCCTCCCTGTCTCCTCCCTGTCTCCTCCCTGAATCCTCCCTGAATCCTCCCTGTCTCCTCCCTGTCTCCTCCCTGTCTCCTCCCTGAATCCTCCCTGAATCCTCCCTGTCTCCTCCCTGTCTCCTCCCTGTCTCCTCCCTGAATCCTCCCTGAATCCTCCCCGTCTCCTCCCTGAATTGTCCCTGTTTCCTCCCTGTCTCCTCTCTGTCTCCTCTCTCTCTCCTCCCTGAGTCCTCCCAAAATCCTCCGTCTCCTCCCTGTCTCCTCCCTGAATCCTCCCTGTCTCCTCCCTGTCTCCTCCCTGAATCCTCCCTGTCTCCTCTCTGTCTCCTCTCTCTCTCCTCCCTGAGTCCTCCCGAAATCCTCCGTCTCCTCCCTGTCTCCTCCCTGAATCCTCCCTGTCTCCTCTCTGTCTCCTCCCTGAATCCTCCCTGAATCCTACTTGAATCCTCCCTCTCTCCTCCCTCTCTCCTCCCTCTCTCCTCCCTGAATCCTCCCTGAATCCTCTCTGTCTCCTCCCTGAATCCTCCCTGAATCCTCCCTGTCTCCTCCCTGTCTCCTCCCTGAATCCTCCCTGTCTCCTCCCTGTCTCCTCTCTGAATCCTCCCTGAATCCTCTGTCTCCTCTCTGAATCCTCTGTCTCCTCCCTGAATCCTCTCTGTTTCCTCCCTGAATCCTCCCTGAATCCTCCCTGAAAACTATCTGTCTCCTCCCTGAATCCTCCCTGAATCCTCCCTGTTTCCTCTCTGTCTCCTCCCTGATGCCTCTCTGTCTCCTCCCTGAATCCTCGCTGAATCCTCTCTGTCTCCTCCCTGAATCCTCCCTGAATCCTCCCTGAATCCTCCCTGATGCCTCTCTGTCTCCTCCCTGAATCCTTCCTGTCTCCTCCTGAATCCTCTCTCTCTCCTCCCTGAATCCTCCCTGTTTCCTCCCTAGCTGCTCTCCTCCTCAGCAGGTACAGTAACGTTATGGTACAAGTGCCGTTCTCTAAATCGGTGCTTTTCTAAATCTATCATCGCTGCTGTTACACTTCTCTTAGAAAGAAAGACGCACAGACCGCTTTGTGATGTAGTGCCAAATCTACATCCTCTACAACTATCTAACTGTGGCCTTTATTTTGCTCCTGGTGGGCATAATCAAGGTGGCAGTAATGTGAGTTTCTCTTACTTTCGTTTTTCTTCCAGTATGGCCACTTAAACTTCCTTGGCGGTCTGATGGTGAAGCATCTATTCTTCATGCCCAAGACTGACGGCACACAGAGGCAGGTTTCCCCATGCAGTAATTGGGGGCGGGCATATTTTGCAATGTTAAATGCTTATTTATTATTGCCCCAGCTGCCCACCCCAACATCTATAGTACACACAAATGCGTAAAGTCTAATGTAATTTCCTACATTACAGCAGTGACTACACTTCAAAAGTGCTTCATTGGCTATAAAGCGTTTCGGGAAGTCCGGAGGTCATGAAAGGCGCTATATAAACGCAAGTCTTTCTTTCTTATGAAAGCGAGCCATTTAAAAAGAACAGTAATGAGGCTAAAGGACAAGCTGGAGTTACTTCTATCTTATAAAATGTAATGCCAGACAATGGGATGGTGATCCTATGCCCCTCCATTTCGCTCAACAGGCCCTGTCTGGTAGCTTCCCAACATTGTTACAGCAGGGGTGTAATCCAAGATTGCACAAATGGAATTTTTTAAGAGGGAATCCTAAATGGGATTCAGCCCATTGCAGTGAGCTGATGATTAAAATATGTGAAGACGTTTTGACTTTGTGAGATGCTGATCTTATTGGAGTTAACCTTCAGTGGGCCCAAGTGCACAATAAATAGAATAAACCAGGGTTTGATTTCCTAACATGCTGAGTGTGCATTAAATGGGAGTTAATTCCTGCCTCCTGTTTTATAGCATACTTACAGGGACCCATGAGGTATAGTTTCTGATTGATGCTGTTCCCACATGAACACTTATTGTGTTTGTACAAAGTCCTTCCCTGCACTTTTCTTCAACAGAGGCACTAACCCACTGATTTTAAATGGGTAATGCAGATGTTGCAAAAGGCTCAGAAATCAATTCCGTACCAGCATGATAAATGTTTGTACGAGAAAAGCACTGAGTGGAAATTATACCTCCACAATATTACTCATAGCGAAAGAAGAAAGATATGCCTAGCATTTATAAAGCATCTTTCACAGGCACAGGGTTTCCCAAAGCGCTTTACAGCCAATGAGTTAATTTTGAAGTGCGGTCACTCTTGTAATGTAGGAAACCTGGCAGCCAAATTTCGCACAGCGAGGTCCCTCAAACAGAAAATGAGATGAATGACCAGTTAGTCTATTTTTAGTGGTGTTGACTGAGGGATAAATGTTGGACAAGAGACCAGTAGATTTGCTCTGCTCTTCTTTGAAATAGTTTCATGGGATCGTATATGTCCGCCTGAGAGGGCAGTCGGGACCTCGGTTTAACGTCTCTTCTGAAAGACAGCACCTCTGACAGTGCAGCACTCCCTCAGTACTGCACTGAAGTGTCAGCCTGGATAGTGCTCAAGTCTCTGGGGTGAGGCTTAAATATAAGATTCTGAGGGGGATTGACAGGGTAGATGCTGAGAGGCTGTTTCCCCTGGCTGGAGAGTCTAGAACTAGGGGGCATAGTCTCAGGATTAGGGGTCAGCCATTTAAGACTGAGATGATGAGGAATTTCTTCACTCAGAGGGTTGTGAATTGTTGGAATTCTCTACCTCAAAGAATATATTCAAGACTGATACAGATAGATTTTTGGACTCTAGGGGATTCAACAGATATGGGGATCAGGCGGGAAAGTGGAATTGAAGTTGAAGATCAGCCATGATATTATTGAATGGCGGAGCAGGCTCGAGGGCCATATGGCCTACTCCTGCTCTTAATTCTTATTTTCTTATGTTAAACCCTTGACCTTCTGAATCAAGAGGTGAGAGTACTACCACTGAGTCAAAGATGACAATTGTGCATTCCTGGAGCTCAAATGGATAATAGGACCATGGCTGATCTGTATCTTAACTCCATTTACCTGCCTTGGTTCTGTAACCTTTAATACCCTTGCCTAACAAAAATCTATCAATCTCAGTTTTTAAATTTTCAATTGACCCCCCCCCAGCCTCAACAGTTTTTTGGTGGGAGAGTTCCAAATTTCCACCATCCTTTGTGTGAAGAAGTGCTTCCTGACATCACCCCTGAACGGCCTAGCTCTAATTTTAAGTTATGCCCCCTTGTTCTCGACTTCCCCACCAGTGGAAATATGCTCTCTCTACCTACCTTATCAGATTCTTTAATCATCTTAAACACCACAATTAGATCACCCCTTAATAAGAACATAAGGACTTAAGAATTAGGAGCAGGAGCGGGCCATACAGCCCCTCGAGCCTGCTCCCCCATTCAATACGATCACGGCTGATCTACCTCAACTCCACTTTCCCGCCCGAACCCCATATCCCTTGATTCCCCTAGAGTCCAAAAATCTATCTATCTCAGCCTTGAATATACTCATGATGTGGAGATGCCGGCGTTGGACTGGGGTGGAC
This sequence comes from Squalus acanthias, assembly GCA_030390025.1. Taxonomy (NCBI): domain Eukaryota; kingdom Metazoa; phylum Chordata; class Chondrichthyes; order Squaliformes; family Squalidae; genus Squalus; species Squalus acanthias. The sequence continues at coordinate 110,039,698 of CM059427.1, read as the reverse complement.
AAAAATGAGAAGTCGCACAACACCAGGTTATAGTCCAACAGATTTATTTAATTTTACAAGCTTTCGGAACAGTTCGCTCCTTCGTCAGGTAAGTTAGCAGTGAGAGAATCTCCCAGAATTCACAATTTAAACACAAACAAAATATATTCAAATCTTTCCTACATCAAAGAGCACAGCCAAGACAATGAGATGTGTCCCAGGGGGTCCAACGTGTCAAACCACCTGCTGGCTGCATATCCTGTCAATCTGTGTAGGTTCTTGTGTTAGTCTTTTTAAAAAAAAAACACCTGGGAAGACCGGCCATGATGTCAAGTCACGTTCTGTATCGTGACATGAACCCGATATCGCGATTGAGGCCATTCTCATGAGTGCGGAACTTGGCTATCAGTTTCTGCTCTATGATTTTGCGCTGTCGTGTATCTCGAAGGCCGCCTTGGAGAACGCTTACCCGCATATCCGAGGCTGAATGCCCCTGGCTGCTGAAGTGTTCCCCGACTGGGAGGCAACCCTCCTGCCTGGCGATTGTTGCGCGGTGTCCGTTCATACGTTGTCTCAGTGTCTGCATGGTCTCGCCGATGTACCATGCTCTGGAGCATCCTTTACTGCAACGTATCAGGTAGACAACGTTGGCCGAGTCACATGAGTATGTACCGTGTACCTGGTGGGTAGTGTCCTCACGTGTGATGATGGTATCTGTGTCCATGATTTGGCATGTCTTGCAGAGGTTGCCGTGGCAGGGTTGTGTGGTATCTTGGTTGCTGTTCTCCTGAAAGATGGGTAATCTGCTGCGAACGATGGTACTTTTGAGGTTAGGCGGCTGCTTGAAGGCGAGTAGTGGAGGCGTGGGGATGGCCTTAGCAAGGTGTTCGTCGTCATCGATGACATGTTGAAGGCTGCGAAGAACATGGTGTAGTTTTTCCGCTCCGGGGAAGTACTGGACGACGTAGGGTACTCTGTTGGTTGTGTCCCGTGTTCGTCTTCTGAGGAGGTCTATGCGGTTTTTCGCTGTGGCCCGTCGGAACTGTCGATCGACGAGTCGAGCGTCATATCCCGTTCCTACGGACACTGAAAGACGCCCTCGTAAGAACGGGATATGACGCTCGACTCGTCGATCGACAGTTCCGACAGGCCACAGCGAAAAACCGCATAGACTTCCTCAGAAGACGAACACGGGACACAACCAACAGAGTACCCTACGTCGTCCAGTACTTCCCCGGAGCGGAAAAACTACACCATGTTCTTCGCCGCCTTCAACATGTCATCGATGACGACGAACACCTTGCTAAGGCCATCCCCACGCCTCCACTACTCGCCTTCAAGCAGCCGCCTAACCTCAAAAGTACCATCGTTCGCAGCAGATTACCCATCTTTCAGGAGAACAGCAACCAAGACACCACACAACCCTGCCACGGCAACCTCTGCAAGACATGCCAAATCATGGACACAGATACCATCATCACACGTGAGGACACTACCCACCAGGTACACGGTACATACTCATGTGACTCGGCCAACGTTGTCTACCTGATACGTTGCAGTAAAGGATGCTCCAGAGCATGGTACATCGGCGAGACCATGCAGACACTGAGACAACGTATGAACGGACACCGCGCAACAATCGCCAGGCAGGAGGGTTGCCTCCCAGTCGGGGAACACTTCAGCAGCCAGGGGCATTCAGCCTCGGATATGCGGGTAAGCGTTCTCCAAGGCGGCCTTCGAGATACACGACAGCGCAAAATCATAGAGCAGAAACTGATAGCCAAGTTCCGCACTCATGAGAATGGCCTCAATCGCGATATCGGGTTCATGTCACGATACAGAACGTGACTTGACATCATGGCCGGTCTTCCCAGGTGTTTTTTTTTTAAAAAGACTAACACAAGAACCTACACAGATTGACAGGATATGCAGCCAGCAGGTGGTTTGACACGTTGGACCCCCTGGGACACATCTCATTGCCTTGGCTGTGCTCTTTGATGTAGGAAAGATTTGAATATATTTTGTCTGTGTTTAAATTGTGAATTCTGGGAGATTCTCTCACTGCTAACTTACCTGACGAAGGAGCGAACTGTTCCGAAAGCTTGTAAAATTAAATAAATCTGTTGGACTATAACCTGGTGTTGTGCGACTTCTCATTTTTGAATATACTCAGCAACTCAGAATCCACAGCCCTATGGGGTAGAGAATCCCAAAGATTCACAACCCTGAGTGAAGAAATTCCTCCTCATAACAGTCTTAAATGGCCGACCCCTTATCTTATATGTTTCAATAAGATCACCTCTCATTCTTCTAAACTTCAGAGAGTTTAGGCCTAATCTACTCAATCTCTCCTCATAGGACAACCCTCTCATCCCAGGGATCAATCTAGTGAACCTTCGTTGCACCACCTCTAAGGCAAGTATGTCCTTCCCCAGATAAGGAGATGAAAGCTGTGCACAGTACTCCAGGTGTGGTCTCACCAAAGCCCTGTACAATTGTAGTAAGACTTCCTTACTCTTGTACTCCAACCCCCTTGTAATAAAGGCCAACATGCCATTTGCCTTCCTAATTGCTTGCAGAACCTTCATGCTATCTCTCTGTGCTTCCTGTACGAGGACATCTAAATCTCTCTGAACACCAACATTTAATAGTTTCTCACCATCTTCTTTACTCGAGGGAATACAAGCCTAGTCTATGCAAACTGTCCTCATAATTTAATGCTTTTAGCTCCAGTAGCATTCTGTATCGAATACATTAAAATTTACACACAACTGGACCGCCAACCAGAAAAGGCCTGCAATAACAACACTGAATCACCCATTAACCCCCTTAATAGACATGTAATCAATATAATTAATGCTCACAAGCACCGTGTGGGGTGTATGAAGTGAAGCACTGATGTAAAGTGCAGGAAGGCCTGCTTTACTGATGAAGACCTTCGATTATGTACAAAGGTTGTTAGTAACATCAAGACACAAAATGACTATCACACAATTGCACTGCGCTAGTTCTAACACACGGAGCAAACGAAACCCAGAAAATTAGACAGAGCTGGTCCAAGCTGTGCGTTAAATGGGGAGTGATGGCTGTAACTGCAATAGTGCAGGGTTAGAAGCACTGGTTACCGCACTCTACAGTCGCATGTACACATCTCCTGGAAGATTCATTATTACAATAACGGTGCAATCACTTCTCACAGCTAATACCTTTCAATGGTTTTAGAAAACAAAGGAATACCCCTAGTAGCATTTTGAACCTTGGGAGTGTCAGCCTGAAAGTGTGCAGGGGTATCCTCACTAAGAGGTCTATAATGGGCTGGAATGTAGCGGGGCGGGTAGGGGGCGGAGGTGGAACCCCGTCTGTAAGACTATACCACAAACATGTGGCCAAATAAATCGTCAACTTGTAGCTGCTTCCCAATACTGAAACGTAACACATGATAAGTGTCTGCTGAAACATTGCAGAGCTCCTCTTTGATATCTAAACAGTGCGAATAGTATACGTACATGATACACTGGCCACACAGCAGGGTTGTTTACCTCGCAGAATTTGGATATGCATTTGCACTATAATTAAAGGGGATTTTGTTTTAGAGAGGAAACCAAACTTCTTGGAGGCAGTTTTAGCAACAGGGTAGGTGGACAGGTTCTGGTGCTGGCTATTTAGAATACTTAATAGGATTCTGCTGTGGAATTAGAACGGAATGATTAATGACCATCCTTCTGGAGGCGACACAGGGAATGACCTAAAAAAAGGGCAATATAATCAATGTCTTTTATTGAAAATACCTCCACGAGTAGGCCAAATGTACCAAGATTTCAACAGTTTAGTGTTAAATATATAGTCTATATATTTTACATCGAATTCTCTCTAACCTAAGGTTCCTCAAAACAAACATTCCCATTAGTAAAGTATTACCTAATCTTCAATCAAAGAAAAGAAAGACTAGCATTTATATAGCGCCTTTCACGACCTCAGGACATCCCAAAGTGCTTTACAGCCAATGAAGTATTTTTGAAGTGTAGTCACTGTAGGAAACGCGGCAGCCAATTTGCGCACAGCAAGCTCCCACAGACAGCAATGTGATAATGGCCAGATAATCTTTTTTAGTGATGTTGATTGAGGGACAAATATTGGCCAGGACACCGGGGATAACTCCCCTGCTCTTCTTCAGAATAGTGCCTTGGGATCTTTTACACCCACCTGAGAGGGCAGACGGGGCCTCGGTTTAACGTCTCAGCTGAAAAACGGCACCTTCGACAGTGCAGCACTCCCACAGTACTGCACTGGCATGTCAGCCTAGATTATGTGCACAAGTCCCCTGGAGTTACTATATGGAATTACTATGTGGCCTTTGACAGGCCTGTAACCATAACAGGGGAGGATATCTGTTCCTACGTTTCCAGGGCGTTCTGAGAGTACACATCGGGAAGTTGTGAACCTTAGCCTGTTATTTTTCCATCCACTATCGATAGTCACCAACAAATCCTATTGGGAACTCAGAAGAAACTACTTTTCCCAGAGATTGGTTAGAATGTGGAACTCGCTACCACTAGGAGTAGTTGAGGCGAATAGCACAGATGCATTTAAGGGGAAGTTGGATAAACATGTGAGGGAGAAAGGAATAGAAGGTTAAGCTGATAGGGTGAGATGAAGATGGGTGGGTGCAGGTTAGTGTGGAGTATAAGCACAGGCAAGGACCAGTTGGGCCGATTGGCCTGTTTCTGTACTGTAAAAACAATGTAATTCTATATACAGCCGAGGCCTGCAAAGGTAAGTGCTGAAAGTATTTGTGTGAGGCCTCTGGGCTCCATAAGAATAATGCAGGCCACTGCTAACCCGGGCTCACCTCCAACCGTCCACTCCGCGATCACAACACCTCCGCCCCCAAAACCCCCCACCCTGGATTTATCTTCTTCCTCGCCCAGAGCTGCCCATTCAGGCCGCGCTTACATGTTAATGAGGCCCAGCCCTCGTAATGGACCTGCCTCCACCCATTGGCCACCCGACTGTTACAGTCTAACCCTAGTAGTGCGAGAAGGAAATTGTGTGCAGCGAAAATTTCAAGGAATGGGGACCATTAAAGGAGAGCAACAGCATAGAGGAACAACATTTCTCAAATCCTGTGGAAATGGCTTCGGAGTTTGCAGTGGCATAGAAAGAAAGAAAAGAAAGACTTGCATTTATACAGTGCCTTTCACGACCACTGGACGTCTCAAAGCGCTTTACAGCCAATGAAGTACTTTTGAAGTGTAGTCACTGTTGCAATGTGGGAAACGTGGCAGCCAATTTGCACACAGCAAGGTCCCACAAACAGCAATGTGATAATGGCCAGATAACCTGATTTTGTTATGTTGGTTGAGGGATAAATATTGGCCAGGACACCGGGGATAACTCCCCTGCTCTTCTTGGAAATAGTGCCATGGGATCGTTTATGTCCACCTGAGAGAGCAGACGGGGCCTCGGTTTAACGTCTCATCCGAAAGACGGCACCTCCGACAGTGCGGCACTCCCTCGGTACTGTACTGGAATGTCTGGCATGGGTTAGTTGTGCACCCGAGACGTGCTGAGAGTGGCGAAGGTGAGTACCGGTCACGTGCTAGCGACGTGCCCTTCCACTGAACCCCTCCCCTCGCCCCACAAACACCGGTGGCCTCAGGCCACTGGTGGGCAGGATCGCAGCCCCTCGATTGCTTTGGCCCCTTTCTGTTCCTTATTTCAGAATTCCAGCGTTGCTTTTTAACCTCGAGTAGATTATGTAGGCCGGGTCACGGAAAATCAGTCTCCTGTGTCCCAGGGACGAAGATGTAGGGGGCGATCTTGCCAGCCCTGGGGAGGCGGGTATTGGGCGGGACTGCCGGGAAAATGGCAGAATCTGGGGGCGGGTACCCAACCCGCCCCCAACCCGCCTCCATGCTGGGCGGGCTTAACAAGGTCAATCAAGGGAAAATAGCGTGGGTTGGCCAGAAGCTGATGGAGGCGGTACTAAAACCCGACAAGTGGGAGTCCCGCCTCCAAAAGCTCCCCATTGGCAAAATCCAGCCTGTAGTGTTTAATTTATACTGTGCGGGTGTAGGCCCACACACCACCAGCTTGGGACGGTTTACTCACGCACTTTATTTTACAACATTCTGGGTGACTTACCTCAACCGTTGAAAGTGTTTCTGCTCACTTCAGCAAAGGCTGAAATGCTCTCAACTGGGAACCATGATACAGGGTCACCAACTCTACCAGGACGTATTCCTGGAGGCTTCATCACATGACCTCCCGACTCCAACTGTCCTGCCTGATCAAACGGCCATTTTCCCATCTCCAATATTTTACTGAAGAAAATGTTCAAAGAAAATGAAAAAATACACAATTTATTTTAATGCCCCAACGATTTTTCTCCTCGGTTTTGTTCACAGCGGTCGGTGTCCAGGAGAATAATCTTTAATTCCTGAAGACTCCAGGGCAATCCTGGAGGGTTGGCAACCCCGACCGTGATATAATCAAACGCATACCACAGCCCAGCCCCATTGCTGCCGGATTCAACAGATGTTACTCGGTTTGGAGTCAGATGCTTTTAACTGCACGAGGAGGTGATTGTGTCAGTTCTTTTTGCACAACCTGCCAGAATCTGAAGGCTTTGGTTTGTGATGTGCATCGTACAGGACAGCCATTGCAGGAAGTACACCGAGGCAGCGGGTTCAGGGGGAGTGTATGGATTAAATGCCCATTGCAGACCCATGCTTAATCAACAGCAAATCTGCATCTACTGTGTGCCCGCACTCACTCATTGCTACCGCACATGAAGATTAGGATTGTCATCTGCCCGAGATTGTCCTGGAGTCTGCAGGAATTAAAGATTAATCTCTTGGACAACCCGGGGAGAAAAGTGATGCGGGCGGGGGGGGAAGCATGAAAAAACATGATGGGCTGGATTTTGATACTGGGGCGGGTTGGGGTCGTGTCATTCACTTTCCGTGTTATCCACCCGAGTGCAATTGGATGTGGGAGATTGATGCAATTTTAACCTAATTGGGCAATTGAGTTCCAGCATGTGGGAACCCATGAACCAATTAGTGTTTTCAGTCTGAAAGTCGCCTCTGATGATGTCATCATTGCTGCTGCATTGAAGGTCTGCAAAGACTGCCTGGCCTTTGCTGTGAGAGGACCTGGATGCTAGGCCTTAAGTCTGCAGATATTTTTGCACCACCACTGCCAGATATTCTTCCTCCTCCTCCTATTACTACTACCTCCTCCTTCATCACATATACGTTGTAATAGTGGACCTGCAGCTGATAGTCAGCTATCCAAATGTGCTCCCGCCAGGTTTCACATTCGTGGTTCAGAACAGGCGTGCTTCACGTAGAAAAAGGGTTAAAATCACAAAGGCCTTTCAAAATGGCATTATAGAGGCAATTTAGTGCTTGTTAAGGGCCTTAACAGCCTATCCTGCCTCTTAGAGGTGGGACGGAGTCGGGACCAGCAGACACGATTTAATGAAAATTGCGTGGAGGTGGGATGGAGGCAGGCTTGTGCCCGCCTGCCAGTTTTCGCAATTTTAACCCCCCACACGCCTCCAAACCCACCTCCACGGGTCAATGAAAATCCAGCCCGATGTGTTTTTTTCATTTTATTTCAAAACTTTTGTTTATTAGTTATATAAATATTGGAGATGGGGACAGAAGACTATTAGACTGGGTGGGGCGGTTGGAGGTAGGAGGTACATGTGATGACACCACCAGGAATACGTCCAACCAGAGTTGGTGACGCTAATGAAGATCCATTGTTGGTGTTGTCCTTCTCCTCCAACGCCTCTCCACTGGCATCCAGCTGGGTGGGGCTGCACTCGCCTGGTTTCATTCTTATCTATCTAACTGTAGCCAGAGAATCACCTGCAATGGCTTCTCTTCCTGCTCTCACATCATTACCTCTGGTGTTCCCCAAGGATCTATCCGTGGCCCCCTCCTATTTCTCATCTACATATTGCTCCTCGGCGACATCATCCGAAAACACAGCGTCAGTTTCCACATGTATGCTGACGACCCCCAGCTCTACCTCACCACCACTTCTCTCGACCCCTCCACAGTCTTTAAATTGACACACTGCTTGTCCGACATCCAGTACTGGATGAGCAGAAACTTTCTCCAATTAAATATTGGGAAGACATTGTCTTCAGGCCCTGCCACAAACTCCGTTCCCTTGCCACCAACTCCATCCCTCTCCCTAGCATCTGTCTGAGGCTGAACCACACTGTTCTCAACCTTGATGTCACATTTGACTCTGAAATGAGCTTCTGACCACATATCCGTGGCATAACTAAGACTGCCTACTTCCACCTCCGTAACATTGCCCGTCTCCGCCCTTGCCTCAGCTCATCTGCTGCTGAAACCCTCATCCATGCCTTTTTTACCTCTAGACTTGTCTATTCCAAAGCACTCCTGGCTGGCCACCCACATTCCACCCTACGTAAACTTGAGGTCATCCAAAACTCAGCTGCCCGTGTCCTAACTTGCACCAAGTCCCATTCACCCATCACCCCTGTGCTCACTGACCTACATTGGCTCCCGGTTAAGCAACGCCTCGATTTCAAAATTCTCATCCTTGTTTTCAAATCCCTCCATGGCCTCGCCCCTTCCTATCTCTGTAATCTCCTTCAGCCCCACAACCCCCCGAGATATCTGCGCTCCTCTAATTCTGCCCTCTTGAGCATCACTGATTATAATCGCTCAACCTTTGCTGGCCGTGCCTTCTGTTGCCTCGGCCCTAAGCTCTGGAATTCCCTGCCTAAACCTCTCCACCTCCCTACCTCTCTTTCCTCCTTTAAGACCCTCCTTAAAACCTACCTCTTTGACCAAGCTTTTGGTCACCTGCCCTAATTTCTATGTGGCTCGGTGTCAAATGTTTTGTCTTATAACACTCCTGTGAAGCGCCTTGGGACGTTTTACTACTTCAAAGGCGCTATATAAATACAAGTTGTTGTTGCTGTTGTTGTTGTGTCATCTACAGCTGTAAGAAATGTAGACTGAGTGGTTATTGTGTTAGCTGTGGTTTGAAACATCACTTTGGGTTGTGCTAACCACCCACTTTTAGGACATTTCATCCATTAAAAGGGTAAAATTATGAGGGCAGGTTGCATAGCCTAGGCTTGTATTCCCTTGAGCAAAGAAGATTAAGGGGTGATCTATTTGCGGTGTTTAAGATGATATTAGGACAGGTGACCTAAAACTTGGTCAAAGAGGTAGGTTTTAAGGAGTGTCTTAAAGGAGGAGAGAGAGGTGGAGAGGTGGAAAGGTTTAGGCAGGGAATTCCAGAGCTTAGGGCCTGGATGGCTGAGGGCACAGCTGCCAACGGTGGAGCAAAGGAAATCGGGGAGACGCAAGAGTCCAGAATTAGAGGAGCACAGAGATCTCGGAGGGTTGTAGGGCTGGAGGAGATTACAGAGATAGGGAGGGGCGAAGCCATGAAAGGATTTGAACACAAGGATGAGAATTTTAATTCTCAGAGTGGGGATGGAGGGAGGGTGGGTGGGTGGGATACGGCGATTTTAAATTGTTGTTTAAATCTGCATTGAAAGCCTCCTATAAAACTTCCTGTCAATCACAACATTCTTTGGGCAGTCGTTTCTGTACCCTTCTCCTACCACCACTAGCAATAGGACTAAAGGCAGCCGGGTGGTAGTGATCACACGCTAGGGAAGGACTCATCTCCCGTAGCAATGTTGGAAGGTTGGAAGGTTATCTGCTGTCCGATCAATGCTGAGGAGCAGTTAAACTGATTTAATTTGGGAAGTACATTGCAAAGTACACTCCCATTGCAGTACTGAGAGAGTGCTGCACTGTGGGAGGCGCCGTCTTGTGGAAGAGTCATTAAACCGAGGCCACATCGGCCCTCTCAGGTGGACAATAAAGATCCCATGGGCACTATTGGAAGAAGAGCAGGGAGTTCTCCCAGTGTCCTGACCAAAATTTATCCCTCAACTAACATCGCTAAAAACAGATTATTTGGTCATTATCACATTGCTGTTAGTGGGATCTTGCTGTGTGCAAATTGCTGCCGCGTTTCCTACATTACAACAGTGACTACACTTCAAAAGTACTTCATTGGCTGTAAAGCACTTTGGGACATCCTGAGGTCATGAAAGGCGCTATAGAAATGCACGTTCATTTTATTTTAATTTGAAAGATGGTTTCTAAGTGCAGTTACAGTAGTCTCTTAGTGTAAGTGTTATTCTGCTCCTGATTACAGTAACTCCTTATGTCAATGTATTTATAGTAAGCACGTAGTAATTTCTCAAAAGGCCCGTGAGGTGATAAATTGCCTGGGAACCAACAATGGATGCTGCTAACATGCACAATCTCCAATATTCATGACAGTTACCATGAGAAGGTGAGGAAACAAACCGAATAATCATAACTGTTGCAAACTGTTAATCTTGTCACCTGTAGCAGCAGACTGCGGAGTTCCTTTCTAATTACAGTCAAAAAGTTAATGGTCTGTGGTTGTGGTGCAGTCAGGTGAAACCAGCGTCTTCTGTTTAACTCTAAAAATTAATAATTAACCTTCAAATTGCTTCGACAGTAGCACAGACATGGCCAGAACCTATGTTTTTATTTATCTCATTGGCAAACCTGCTGTATATCTGACTATTCATGAACAAAGCTCTCCCTCTCCTCTTCCCCAGGATATAGTGCAAGAAGTTACGGGAGTGATGGGTTTCCTCCAGTGACATTCCTTTATGATCTGTCATTATTAGGCACTGCGCCATCATTTTATCTATGTCTTAAGAATCCTGATAAAAATGCCATTTCTTTGTAACTAAATATTAGTTTCCTGAGTTACATGCTCCCTATTTGTTAACCACCAGAAAAACAGGTTAAATTAAAAACTCGGAGTCATAAATATAAGATAGTCACTAATAAATCCAATAAGGTGTTCAGCAGAAACTTCTTTACCCAGAGGGTGGTGAGAATTTGGAACCCGTTACCACAAGGAGTAGTTGAGGCAAATAGCATAGGTGCATTTAAGGGGAAGCTGGATAAACAAATGAGAGGAAAAAGGATTAGAAGGATCTGCTAATAGGTTAGATGACGAGAGGTGGGAGGAGGCTCGCATGGAGCATAAACACCAGTTGGGCCGAATGGCCTGTTTCTGTGCTGTAAATTCTGTGTCATTCTATGTAATTACAGTGGACAAGTCAGTCACTGTAAAAGTAGCAGACCAGAGAATGAAAGATTGGCCTTTGCCCTCTTTCCTTGTATGCAGTGATGCTCTTTCTGCTGTGCCTCCTCACAACAACTGAAAGAAAATAAGACTGGAAAATGTCACTGGGATGTCAGCCCTCTTCACTTCAATCTCTTTTTGCAACTGTCGCTCCCAGACGCTCCACAGCCACGCTTCTTCCCTTTATTTGAGGAGGAGTTGGCCACCTTGAGGTCAGAAAAACAGTGGGGTCAGTCAGTGTCAATGCTTTCCCGTTGCTGCCTGGCATGTGGTGTGCTCCCACTGGGATGTGATGGCACTCCATCCAAGCAGTCCAATTGTAATCCAGGATTCGAGAACATTCCCCCACACTACCAGACACCCTCTCGGTGAAACTCAGCAATTTAAACTGAATCCAAACTGAATGAAATTTATTTCCTCTGGTGGGGGAGTCCAGAACAAGGAGGAATAACCTTAAAATTGGAACTAGGCTGTTCAGGGGTGATGTCAGGAAGCACTTCATCACACAAAGGCTAGTGGAAATCTGGAACTCTCTCCCACAAACAGCTGTTGAGGCTGGGGGTCAATTGAAAATGTCAAAACTGAGATTGATAGATTTTTGTTAGGCAAGGGCATTTGAGGGTTATGCAAGGGCAAGGTGGGTAAATGGAGTTAAGGTACAGAAGCCATAATCTAATTGAATTGTGGAACAGGCTCAAGGGGCTGAATGGCCTCCTCCTGTTCCTATGTTCCTATTAAAGACCAGACTGAGAAGCAAAATGGGTCTTTTGAAATGACAATCTGTTAGAGGACAAATTGGAGCAAACCTCCCGCCCTTCCAAAAAATAGAACATTATGCAAGAAGGAAGTTTTACAAGATAATGTCAAGCTTCTCTCTGAATCTGGATTGGAGGATCTATTCATACATTTTTTTTAACTGTACAGAACGCAAAACTGTCAAAACTGTTTAAACTGAGAAACAATCAAATCTGCTCCCTTATCAATGACTCAGTCTGACTGCAGTGTGATATCTGGTTCCTGGTCCCCAGTGGGTAACCCGTTTTTGACACACATTCTGCATTTCAACACTTTATTGGTGGACAATAGGAAGTTAATTAGAAGAGCAGTTGCTTGATCGCTGCTGTCTTGTCCATAATTAAGCTTTGTGTTTCCAAACCACAAACAGGGACTGTCAGCTTTTACTGGCAGTCGCATCGAGGGAGGACAAGTTCCCAAGCTTCTCATGTATCACTGCTGGCTGTGGATATGCCATAACCCTGAACTACTATTGTTAACCAGTCGCATACCTTTCTGAAACTGTTTTTTTCAATTCATTCTCAATAAACCATCAGAAGACTCCATGTTCTCCGCCCTGAAACATTCCAAAGTGTTGTGATCATCTGGAATTCTGGAATTATGTTCAAAATGTAGAAAAGAGAAGACTGAGGGGTGACCTGATCGAGGTCTTTCAGATTATGAATGGGTTTGATCGGGTAAACGTAGAGAAAATGTTTCCACTTGTGGGGGAGTCTAAAACTAGGGGCCATCAATATAAGATAGTCACCAATAAATCCAACAAGGAATTCAGGAGAAACATCTTTACTCAGAGAGTGGTTAGAATGTGGAACTTACTATTACAAGGAGTAGTTGAGGTGAATTGCATAGATGCATTTAAGGGAAAGCTAGATAAGTACATGAAGGAGAAAGGAATCTAAGGATATGCTGATAGAGTGTGATGAGGTAGGGTGGGAGGAGGGTCGTGTGGAGCATAAACACCGGCATAGACAAGGTGGGCCAAATGGCCTGTTGCTGTGCGGTAAATTCTATGTCATTCTATGTAACTGGCCAGTCAGCCAATGGTTACTGAGTGACCCAACTGCACAAAGGGTTCCCAATGATCTCTGTACTTTAGTCGTGTTCTCACCACACTTTTAATTTACATTATGAAAGCACTGGGGAACAGTGGTACAGTCCCCACCACTTAAAGCGCCCACGCTTAAATCGGACAATCGTTTAAATTGGGCGAATAGCACAGACCATTTGACATTACCACTACTGTCAATTAGAAAGTCGCCACTTACAGTGGACAGCATCAGTGTGGAAGTGGGTGAGGAGTTCTTTGCCATGTCCCGTTAGTTTGAGAATCACGCAGACATTGCACAATAACTATGGTGTGCACTGCACCAGAGAAAAGTAAGTGCGGGTCGGACTTATAGAGCACTGTGTTCCAGCAGCGCCTCACATGTACCTGATTATTACAGGATAGTTCAGGTATAGTCATAGGAACAGGAGGAGGTCATTCAGCCCTCGAGCCTGTTCAACCATTCAATTAGATCATGGCTGATCTGTATCTTAACTCCATTTACCCGCCTTGGTTCCATATCCCTTAATACCCTTGCCTAACAAAAATCTATCACTCTCAGTTTTGAGAGAGTTCCAGATTTCCACTACCCTTTGTGTGAGGAGTGCTTCCTGACATCACCCCTGAACGGCCTGGCTCTAATTTTAAGGTTATGCCCCTTTGTTCTGGACTCCCTCACCAGAGGATGGGGTGGAAGGAGTTACCTTGCTGTCAGTGGCCAAAAAGGTTAAGAAAGAATCCAGACTTGTTCTGAACTCCACTGACGGGGGAAATTAACGGGCTTTAAATGAAACTCTTTGAAATACCTGTTGAGGAAAAAATGGTCCAGTCAAGGTTATAAACAAACATCATAGCTTCATATAAACCGTCCAATGTGTATAGCGGGCAAATCACGAACTATGCTGCCAATTATAATTTCTTTTGCTTTTCATTTAGTTTACTTCATATGTAGCAAGTCTCATCTGCAGGGGGTTAGTGATGCTTGACTGTGATAATGCAAGGCAATTACCAGGGGCCTGCTGAAAGAGGTCCTGGTCCACAATACAGTCTAATTATTACTTAGACTTCAGCGGGCTTGAAAACATCCAGAAAAATGCAACCGCAGTCAGTCTCTGAGGTGGACAATGAGACTCTCCGTTGGGCGGAGTAGGTTTACAACAGGTCATCGCTCTGTATGAATTGACCCTAGCACTCCGCACCACACTAATGTGTCTGTGGAACTCCTTGCAGTGGGCTGCAAAGGAACATAACTAAAAATCCAAAAACTGAGGAAACTTAACCGAGTCCAGGGAGATACCTATCAGCGACAGCAGTCAGCGGGAAGGTCCCATTGACAAGCATGCAGCTGCTAAACTGTGGCAGTTAAATACAAGTACAGTTATACGTTTTTTAATGGGAGTACCATCAACAACAACTTGTATTTCTATAGCGCCTTTAATGTGGTAAAACGTCCCAAGGCGCAACACAAAAGCATTATCAAATGAAATTTGACATCGAGCCACATAAGGAGATATTAGGACAGGTGATCAAAAAGCTTGGTTAAAGAGGTCGGTTTGAATGAGCATCTTAAAGGAGGAGAGAGAGGTGGAGAGGTGAAGAGGTTTAGGGAGGGAACTCCAGAGCTTAGGGCTCAGGCAGCTGAAGGCACAGCCGCCAATGGAGGGGCAAAGGAAATCGGGGATGTGCAAGAGGCCAGAATTGGATGTGCGCAGAGATGTCGGAGGGTTGTAGGCAATGTTCCCCCAATGGCGTGTGGCACATCGATCAGAAGGTCCCATGCAGGCCGCTCACAAGCTGTTGCTGATGGAAGATACCACGCAGCGCAGTCACACACACAGCACATTTAAAAGGACCGAGCATTAAAAAAAAATTAGAGGGAACATTGGTTGTAGGCCTGGTGGAGGTTACAGAGATCTCGGAGTGTTGTCGGACTGGAGGAGGTTACAGAGATCTCGGTGGGTTGTAGGCCTGGTGGAGGTTACAGAGATCTCGGAGGGTTGTGGGGCTGGTGGAGGTTACAGAGATCTCGGAAGATTGTAGGGCTGGAGGAGGTTACAGAGATCTCGGATGGTTGTAGGGCTGGAGGTGGTTACAGAGATCTCGGAGGGTTGTAGGGCTGGAGGTGGTTACAGAGATCTCGGAGGGTTGTAGGGCTGGAGGAGGTTACAGAGATCTCGGAGGGTTGTAGGGCTGGAGGAGGTTACAGAGATCTCGGAGGGTTGTAGGGCTGGAGGAGGTTACAGAGATCTCGGAGGGTTGTAGGGCTGGAGGAGGTTACAGAGATCTCGGAGGGTTGTAGGGCTGGAGGAGGTTACAGAGATCTTGGAGGGTTGTAGGGCTGGAGGAGATAACAGAGATCTCGGAGGGTTGCACGCTGGCAACAGCGGCAGACTCATCGTTTCTTTTACCTGAATGTTTCTATTAATCAAACACCATAAAATGTACAAGAGCTAATCTCAACTGGTGATACCTATAAGCTAAACGCATTGGCCCTCTCTAATAGCAGGTTTGCATTAGATGATACGGGTGTCTAAAACTTACATGCTGAGCTCCACAGAACAAGCTCTATTACATCAGCAGCAGGGGGCAAGATCTATTCAATCATCAGCCCTGTTTCATCTATTTAAAACAACTACTTCTGCTGATATTGAAATCCATCATTTATAGTGCTGCTTAAGAACTCTGCTATATAGCAAACACACTACCAAACAGTACAACTGTCAATTCCTACTCATTACAAGTAAGACTCAACTCCTATATTTGCTCAAAAAGGTGACCTATTTTTTGATGTCTTTCACACTTCGAGGCATTAATGTTTCAAAAATAATTGCACTGTCCCTAAAAACCAGCAGTGCCTCTAGTATCATGTGCAGTGGATTCATCAGCCCCTGATTGAATGCTCCCTTTAACCAAACATTCCCATTAACAGTGTGCCAGTCTCTTGCTCATACTGTGCCCATACAGCTCTGTACAATCAGCTATCGGTCGTGACTAACCAGATAGCAAGTCAATCAAACAGACCTGGTGACAGCAGAATGAAGTTCCAATGGGTCATGACACACGCAGACCCTGAGAATAAACTCCTACCTTAAAAAAGCTTCCAGACATTTGGGGCTGGATTTTCCAAGCCCCGACGAGGCGGGCATGGAGGCGGGACAGCCGGTAAATTCGGAGAAAGTGGGGGCGGATGGCAAACCCACCCCCATTCCGCCTCCATGCCCTTTTGCCAGGAGGCGGGAAAGGCATTTAATCCTTTTAACTGCCTGTTAACAGGTAGTAAACAGGCAGAAAAAAGGATTAGTGCCATTTTACCTTCACAGGTGAAGGCTTCCCGACCTCGGAGAACCCCACTGGGTTGGAGGAGACGTGGAGGAGGTCTGCGGCGGTCGGAGGCACCTGGAAGTAAGATGTAGAGGTGAGTGATGGGTGCAAGTGTGGAGTGGTAAGTATGCAAGGTGAGTGATAAGTAATAAATAATAATAATAAATAAGTAATAAGTAATAAAGTAATAAGGGGTAAAAATTCACTTGGTTGCGCCACCCGTTAGCGCCTTAAGAGGGCGCTAATGGGGCGCAAAGCCGCTAACGCCCGGGCGCAGCGATGTTTGCGCCGCTCGAGAACTTAACTTGAGATTGTGCGGCGGCGCTAAAACTTACCGCTGCGACCACCTGCGCGCGCAGATTGTGACGTCATTCCATGGTGGAACGCCCTTGGGGCGCCCCGTAGCGGAAATTGAGTGGCGCCCCCTGCCTTACCGCCTGGCGCATCCAACGACCAGAAGACTGGAACGCTATCAATCGCTGTGGGGCTGGGGGGGGCGCTATTTAAAGGGGGCCTCTTCCTGTCTTTTATTGTTGGTGGCATTTTTGAACTACGCATTCTGAGAGAGAGAGGGAGAGACTTCTGGAGAGATTCAACGTTGTGTGAAGGAGTTTTGGGTACTGAGCAGCACTTTGCAGGTTCATTTTGATTTGCCATTCCTTGTATCGATTTAGCAGAGACCGTGGGAGCTGCACTCTGAGCTCTTTGCCTGGTGCTCTCCATTGTTCTTTCCAGCACATTTGATGTGCAAGTCTCTCCAGGCCGAGATTCAAGGCAGCAATGAACAGGATGTGGATGGAAAGCAAGATTAACCATCCCCTTTAAGAACTGGCCCGTGCCATTGTGTGTGTGTTCCATTGCTGACTGACATTACATGAGCTTCGCCAGCGCTCCGAGTTAGCGCCTCACTGCTCGGCCTTTGCGCCTTAAGAGAGGTGTGCAGCGCCTGCTTTAGCGCTCCACTCACCTCCCGGGGCGGTAAAAGTGAAGTTTCCCGTCAGTGCCGATAATTAGCGCCAGGCGCTAATATTTGCGTCCGGACGATATTTGCGCCCCAAATGGGGCGCGACCTAATTTCTACCCCTAAATCTCTTAATGTCTCTTCATCTCCCCCTTTGTTCCTTTATCCCCTCCCCCTTTTCCCAGCTTTACCCTGGCCTTAAATCTATTTGATTTCCGGCTCTTCCCAGTTCTGATGAAAGGTCATCGACCTGAAACGTTAACTCTGTTTCTCTCTCCACGGATGCTGCCTGGCCTGCTGAGTTTTTCCAGCGTTTTCTGTTGTTATTTCGGATTTCCAGCATCCGCAGTATTTTGCTATCGAAGTAATAAAAAGTGTTCACTTACCTTGTTTTCTTCCTACAGCCTTTAGCCGCGCTGGATCGGGAGAGCCGACATCCTCGTCAATTTCACAGACTGGCTGTTGGAACCTCCTAACCAACAGCCATGTGAAATTTACAAAGTTGAAAGGTTTGATGAGTCCTGAACGCAAGGACTCATCAAACTACAGAGAATGTCAGCGTTTCACAGCTTCACAGAGCTGTCAAATGCTGACATTTCTTCTTTCAAGAAGTCTTGACAGATAGCACGTCTGACGTTGACGTGCTCTGTCAGTGACTTCCTCCCTAATTGGCCTGCTGAGCCCGCAGGGCGGGCTTAACAAGGTCAATCAGGGGAAAATCCCTCTGGTTGGTCAGGCGAGGATGGAGGCGGGACATTGACACGACAAGCAGCAGTCCCACTTCCAACTCGTCTCCATTCACAAAATCCAGCACTTGTTGTCCATTATAATATAGAGTTGCCACTTTATTTAAAAAGACGCTCAGAGAGTCCCATGATGCCTCTGTTGGTACGTGCGCTGTGCAGTATAAGACATACAGGCAACAAAACATCTTGGGGGTTCACCACTGACCAGAAGCTTAACACTGTGGCTATAATTGTAGGGCTGAGGCCGGGCACTCGGTGACCTTAAAGCCTCTCCACCACCTACCAGGCTCAAGCCAGGCATGTGATGGAATACTCCCCACTCACCTGGCTGGGTGCAGCCGCAACACTCAAGAAGCTCGCAACCATCAAAGGCAGAGCATCTTGCTTCATTAGCACGCCTGGCATTGGGCTTAATATCCAACCCCTCCACCACCAGCACACTGTGACCGCAGTATAAAGAATCCACAAGAGGCACTGCAGTGACTCGCCAAGGTTACTTTGACTGCAGCCCCAAAACCCCACAGTCTCTACCACTGAGCACGAGCAGTATAAATCAGAGGCAATAAATGTGGCCTTGCAGTGTTGCCTACATCCCAATATCAATAAAAAATGTATACCATAAGTGAAAGTGTGTATAATATATACCGTGCAGTGAGTGTGTATATTCCAAAAGGTTTTCCGAGGCTTTTAGAAACCATAATCCGGGAGAAAATTAACAGCCACTTGGACAAGCATGGACTAATAAAGGAGAGCCAGCAGGGGTTTGTTAAGGGAAAATCATGTTTGACTAACTTGATTGAATTATTTGATGAGGTAACAGAGAGGGTGGATGAGGGCAGTGTAGTTGAGGTTGTGTATATGGACTTTCAAAATGTGTTTGATAAAGTACCACATAATAGGCTTGTTAGCAAAATTGAAGCCCATGGGATAAAAGGGGCAGTAGTAGCATGGATACAAAATTGGCTGAGGGACAGACAACAGAGAGTGCAGCGGTTTTTCGGACTGGAGGGAGGTATACAGTGGCGTTCCCCAAGATTGAGTACTAGGACCACTGCTGTTTCTGATATACATTAATGACTTGGACTTGGGGTAAAGGACACAATTTCGAAATTTGCAGATGACACGAAACTTGGAAGTGTAGTAAACAGTGAGGAGGATAGCAATCGACTTCAAGAGGACATAGGCAGGCTGGTGGAATGGGCAGACACGTGGCAGATGAAATTCAATGCAGCAAAGTGTGAGGTGATACATTTTGGTAGGAAGAATGAGGAGAGATAATACAAGCTAAATGGTACAATTTTAAAGGGGGTGCAAGAAGAGAGAGACCTGGGGGTGTTTGTGCACAAATCTTAGAAGGTGGCAGGACAGGTTAACAAAGCAGTTAATGAAGCATATGGGATCCTGGGCTTTATAAATAGAGGCAAAGAGTACAAAAGCCAGGAAGTTATGCTAAACTTATATAAAACGTTAGTTCGGCCTCAGCTGGAGTATTGTGTCTAATTCTGGGCACCACACTTTAGGAAGGACGTGAAGGCTTTGGAGAGGGTACAGAAGAGATTTACTAGAATGGTTCCAGGGATGAGGGATTACAGTTATGTGGATAGACTGGAGAAGCTGGGGTTGTTCTCATTAGACCAGAGAAGGCTAAGAGGAGATTTGATAGAGGTGTTTAAAATCATGAAGGGTTTCGATAAAGTAAATAAAGAGAAACTGTTTCTAATGGCTGAAGGGTCGATAACCAGAAGGCACAGATTTAAGGTGATTGGCAAAAGAACCAGAGGCGACATGAGGAAAAACTTTTTTATGCAACGAGTGGGTTGGATTTGGAATGCGCTGCCTGATAGGGTGGTGGATACAGATTCAATAGCAGCCTTCAAAAGGGAATCGGATAAATACTTGAAGGAGAAAACATTTCAGGGATATGGGGAAGGAGCGGGGGAGTGGGACTAACTGGATTGCTCTTCGAAAGAGCCGGCGCAGACTCGATGGACCGATGGCCTGTTCTATGATTCTATGAAAAGTAGGTAGTGATTAAAGATTAAAGTCTGGTTTATTTCATAGAGTATATTAAATTTAAATTGCTTGTGGTTGATGCAAAGGGGAAGAAAATGCAAGGGGGAAGAGGTAGTCAGAATGCAAGCAGAGGGTGAAAATAGGAGGGGAGCGGGTGGAGAGTTCAGGGAATGCAGGAATGGCAAGGGGAGGGAGAAGAATGCATGGAAAGGGGTGGGGTGCAAAATGCATACTGTGCAGTGAGTGTGTGTACACTGTGACGCCTGGTGAAGCAGGGACCTCATGGAGTAAGGAGCTTACCTCCACCTTGGAGTCAGTTCAGGCCCGAACTCCAGACTTACCCCACTAAACATTAGTTGGGGTGTAAATGCACCTAAAGTAATATTAGACTGTAAAAATATGTAATTTGGAGCTCCCTGTTGGAAGCCTTTTCTCTATTGTCATCTCCATCAATGTAGCCCCAAAACAGCAGCGGCAACAGAAACAATGCCGCAGGAAAATCAACGCTGGAGCACTCAAAGATCCTGCTAAGAAGGCCCTATTCAGCCTGCGCCTCACAAACAACCTGACGACTCCCAGTGATTCAGAGACACAGAGTGCCCACAGCGCCTGGTCTGCACTCAAGGCCTCCATAATCAGCACCTGTGAAGAGATGCGCGGTCACTCGACCAGGAAACATCAAGACTGGTTCGACAAGAATGACCAGGAGATCCAGGAGCTAATAAGCCGCAAGCGCAAGGCATTCCTGATCTGGAAACAGCAACACAACTCGAGAGCAAGAAAGCAGCTCTACAGACGCCTGAAGGCCGAGGTCCAACAAAACACTCGCGACCTAAAGAACAGATGGTGGATGGAGAAAGCGCAGGAGATCCAGCAGCTAGCCGACAACCACGGCGTGCGTGGATTCTTTAGCGCAGTCAAGACCATCTACAGCCCAAGCACCCAAGGTCCTACCCCACTGTGGGCCAAGAATGGAGAGGTACTCATCAAGGACAGAGAGGCAGTCAGTGCCCGCTGGAAGGAGCACTTCGAAGATCTCCTTAACCGAGACTCTGTCTTCGACGCGAGTGTCCTCAACTCCATCCCGCAGCATGCTACCCGCCACCATCTCAGCACAACCCCAGCCCGGCATGAGGTTGAAAAGGCCATCCGACAACTGAAGAACAACAAGGCCTCAGGAGTAGAAGGAATCCCTGCCGAGGCACTAAAGTATGGCGGAGAAGCACTACTGGCACGAATTCATGAACTCATTTCTCTTATCTGGAAGGAGGAGAGCATGCCAGGGGATCTCAGAGATGCCGTAATCGTGACCATCTTCAAGAAAGGTGACAAGTCGGATTGCGGTAATTACAGAGGAGTTTCCCTGCTGTCTGCCACAGGGAAAGTCATCGCTAGAATCCTCCTCAATCGCCTTCTCCCAGTGGCCGAAGAGCTCCTCCCAGACTCGCAATGCGGATTCCGCCCACTAAGGGGCACAATGGACATGATCTTCACCGCACGTCAATTACAAGAGAAATGCAGGGAACAGCACCAACCGCTGTACATGGCCGCCTTTGATCTCTCAAAGGCCTTTGACACTGTCAACCGTGAGGGATTATGGAGTGTCCTCCACAAATTCGGCTGCCCTCAAAAGTTTGTCACCATCCTCCGCCTGCTTCACGACGACATACAAGCCGTGATCCTGACCAACGGATCCACCACAGACCCAATTCACGTACGGACCGGTCAAGCAAGGCTGTGTCATCGCACCAACGCTCTTCTCGATCTTCCTTGCTGCAATGTTCCATCTTACCCTCAAAGCTCCCCGCTGGAGTGGAGCTAATTTACAGAACAAATGGGAAACTGTTCAACCTCCATCGCCTCCAGTCCAGATCCAAGGTCGTCCCATCCTCTGTCATCGAATTACAGTATGCAGACGACGCTTGCGTCTGCGCACACTCGGAGGTCGAACTCCAAACCATCGTCAACACCTTCACCGAAGCGTATGAGAGCATAGACCTTACACTAAACATCCATAAGACAAAGGTCCTCTACCAACCCGCCCCCACCACACAGTACTGCCCCCCGATTATCAAAATTCACGACAAGGCCTTGGACAACGTGGACCACTTTCCATACCTTGGGAGCCTACTGTCAACAAGGGCAGACGTCGATGACTAAGTCCAACACCGCCTTCAGTGTGCCAGTGCAGCCTTTGGTCGCCTGAGGAAGAGAGTGTTTGAAGACCAGGACCTCAAACCCGGCACTAAGCTCATGGTCTACAGAGCAGCAGTGATACCCGCCCTGCTGTATGCCTCAGACAAAGCACTGGAGAGGTACCACCAACGCTGCCTCCGCAAGATCCTGCAAATCCATTGGCAGGATAGGCGCACCAACATCAGTGTTCTCGCTCAAGCCAACATCCCCAGCATCGAAGCTTTGACCACACTTGATCAGCTCCGATGGACGGGTCACATCGTCCGCATGCCCGATACGAGACTCCCAAACCAAGCGCTCTACTCAGAGCTTCGGCACGGCAGAAGAGCCCCAGGTGGGCAGAGGAAACGCTTCAAGGACACCCTCAAAGCCTCCTTGAAAAAGTGCAACATCCCCACTGACACCTGGGAATCCCTGGCCCAAGACCGCACAAAGTGGAGGAGAAGCATCCGGGAAGGCGCCGAACACCTCGAGTCTCTTCACCGGGAGCAAGTGGAAGCCAACGCAAGCAGCACAAGGAGCGCACTTCAAACCAAGCACCCCACCCACCTGCCCCTTCAATCACCGTCTGCCCCACCTGTGACAGAGACTGTAGGTCCCACATTGGACTCATCAGTCACCTGAGAACTCATTTTTAATGTGGAAGCAAGTCATCCTCGGTTCCGAGGGACTGCCTAAGACGAAGACGAGAGATTGGTGAACACTATCAGGCTGAACAGATTTTGCCTGCTACATTAATCAGTCCACTATAGAATAAGAAAGCAAAGAAATCTGAGAGATGCCAAAGGATCTGGGAGAAGATGAATAGCTCCTACAGAATTACCAGACCCCAAGAGAGAAGGAAACTTAATTTCTAACTGTAAAAAAAATCAATATACATTTAGGGTTTTGATTGTGCCCATTCATTTTATTTATTATGATGTGCTGCAATGTATTTTCTTTATTTACTGCATTACAACAGTTCAAAGTACTTCATTGGCTGGAAAGCACTTTGGGAAGTTCTGAGGTCGTGAAAGATGTGACAGAAATGCAAGTCTTGCTTTTTTTCTTTTATCATGAACCCAAATTCTGCAAAAAGCTCTGCAGCAAAACTACTGACGGCACACAGCCATGTATCAGCCGTGGCTCAATCGGCAGCACTCTCACCTCTCAGAAGGTCAAGGGTTCAAGTCCCACCCCAGAGACTTGAGCACATAATCCAGGCGGACACCTCAATGCAGTAATAAGGGAATTCTGCACTGTCGGAGGTGCAGTTTTTCAGATGAGATGATAAACCGATGGATGTAAAAGATCCCATGGCAATATTTTGAAGAAGAGCAGGGGGAGTTCTCCCCGGTGTCCTGGTCAATATTTATCCCTCAACCAACATCATTAAAACAGATTACCTGGTCATTAAGATATTGTTGTTTGTGGGACTTTGCTGTGTGCAAATTGGCTGCCGTGTTTCCTATATTACAACAGTGACTACACTTCATTGGCTGAGTTCCTGAGGTCGTGAAATGCAACATATAAATGAAAGGGAGCTACCACTGAGCCAAGGCTGACACCTGTACATTGTCCACGATTTTAATGGAGGGATAATCCATTTATTTGAAACAGTTTAATCCCTTTGTCAAAATAGCAGGTAACGGGGTGTAAGTAATTAAAAAAAGGCTGCACATCAACGAGACAATAATGGATACCTGGGAGTGATTATAAAGCAGTAATACAATCAAGGTGATGAGACAACATTGTAAAATGCTAAAGCAAAATGGTTTATAACTATCATCTGGATTGTTGAGATTAGATTACAGCCTTGAAGTAGCTCCCCGATATCTGTCATTATTTGTAACAATTTGATATTTGATGTGGGAGTTATATTTTGTTCAAGATGTTTCAGTCCAAGCATTAGTTGCTGGAATGCACCACGTCCTTGGTGATACTCACTCACAAGGATTAATGACTTTGGTGTAATTACTATGGGTTTATTGAGAAATAATCAGCAGGTGAAATCAGATATTCATTATTAAAGGCAAAGGAACTTCCCTAATACTCAGCTGGCTAAGGCAGTGAATAGTTAAGCTATATAGATCAGGCAGCTCCGAGGTTTGATTGAGGTCTGTGCTGAGTTAGCTCATCTCTTTCAGGGCAGCGATGGAAGTGCCACATTTGGCCTCAGTACCCTTGGGTAAGAGAGGGTAAATTCATCCAGGGTCACTGCTCCTGCTCGCTATTCAACAAACCCGGCTGGAAATGCATGTGTGTGGAAGTCATGGGGGAGCAGGATGAGGTTCAGTGGCTGAATCGTCTGCTGAAACTAACTGTCTTGGCTCACACATTAAAAGGGTGTTTGGGCAAGGTACCAAGAGGGTACTGGTGCACTGTAGCTGTATCCAGCTGGAAGTCAAATGCCTTAAGGAGAAGAGCTGGGGGTGGGGGGCATTGCAATTGCAACACAACTATAACAGCGCCATCTCTTGCTTTTTGTGGTATACATCAATGATTTAGACTTCAATTTAGGGGGTATGATTAAGAAGTTTGCAGATGATACAAAAATTGGCCGTGTGGTTAATAGTGAGGAAGAAAGCTGTAGACTGCAGGAAGATATCAATGGACTGGTCAGGTGGCCAGAAAAGTGGCAAAAGTGGAATTCAATCCGGAGAAGTGTGAGGTAATGCAGTTGGGGAGGGATAACAAGACAAGGGAATACACAATAAATGGTAGGATACTGAGAAATGTAGAGGGACCTTGGAGTGCATGTCCACAGATCCCTGAAGGTAGCAGGACAGGTAGATAAAGTGGTTAAGAAGGCATACAGGATACTTTCCTTTATTAGCTGAGGCACAGAATATAGGAGCAGGGAGGTTATGCTTGAACTGCATAAAACACTAGTTAGGCCACAACTAGAGTACTGTGTACAGTTCTGGTCACCACATTACAGGAAAGATGTGATTGCACTAGAGAGGATACAGAGGAGATTTACGAGGATGTTGCCAGGACTGGAGAATTTTAGCTATGAGGAAAGATTGGATAGGCTGGGGTTGTTTTCTTTGAAACAGAGGAGGCTGAGGGGAGACTTAATTGAGGTGTATAAAATTATGAGGGGCCTAGATAGAGTGGATAGGAAGGACCTATTTCCCCTTAGCAGAGAGATCAATAACCAGGGGGCATAGATTTAAAGTAATTGGTAGAAGGATTAGAGGGGAGTTGAGGAGAACTTTTTTCACCCAGAAGGTGGTGGGGGTCTGGAACTCACTGCTTGATGGGATGGTAGAGGCAGAAACCCTCATCACATTTTAAAAAGTACTTGGATGTGCACTTGAAGTGCCGTAACCTACAGGGCTACGGACCAAGAGCTGGAAAGTGGGATTAGGCTGGATAGCTCCTTTTCGGCCGGCACAGACACGATGGGCCGAATGGCCTCCTTCTGTGCCGTAAATTTCTATGATTCTATGATGATATGATTACTATTGTAACACAACTGTAATGTTGCTGCAATGCCCCTGTAATGCAACTTATTATTATAGTTTGACTGTAACATGACTAATATTACCATTGCACTGATGTATTAGTGTATAGAACTGTACAAACAAACTTAACATGTCCCATCACCATTTCCTTTTGCCTTGCACCACTATCCCTTTTGTCTCTTAATCTCGCCTGCCTTCCAGCCTATCACTGACCTTCCCTTTTGTTCTTTCCTCCCCTCTCCCTGCCCCTAAAAACCTGTTACAGCTCCAACTTTTTCCAGTTCTGACGAAGGGTCATCGACCTGAAACATTAACTCTGTTTCTCTCTCTACAGATGCTGCCTGACCTGCTGAGTATTTCCAGCATTTTCTGTTTTTATTTCATGATATCACTGCATGCTCCAACAAATGCCATGCAGTCAAAATGCTAAATTCTGGGGGAAAAAAATAAAAATTATATTAAAGAAGTTTGCTGCAAGCTTTACTGAGTATCAATTACCGTGTGAACCTCTGATTGTGTTACAATCTTGGAACCCAATCTGCTGGGCCGTAGGATGATAGAACATGAATCATTATTTGCAACACCACTCAGCAGAAACAATAAAGTCCCCCAAAAAGTGACCTTACCCATATTAACTATGGCTTTGAAATGAAACGCGGCACACTAGTACTGGGGCACTGGGAAACTCCTAAACTAAATATGATGGGATGTTAGCTGGAATAAGTCTGACGCAGGCTCCTAAGTATCTGAGCAAAATTAAATTCAATGCTCGGAGGGTTGCTGTTAATAAAATCAGTGGACTGCCTTCATTATTAGCACTCCTGCTATTGATCGCCTACTCTGAAACGAGCAGGCAGCCACTCAACAGGCTCCACTAAACAACATGGGTATTCTGAATACAATAGGCTGCCTACCGAGCCATACACAATGTTGCTCAGGGGAAGTAGGCATCAGAAGTTAGTCAGCTGAAGCAATCAGAAGTAAACTGAACTTCAAATGCAGGTTGACAGCGATTCCCTGACTTCAGTCTGTGCCCTGGGTTTTCCTTTGGCATGACACTTCTGGTCCGTGAATGTCCCTCTTGTTCTGCCCGTCGTGAGATGCCAACTGTCAACTTGCCTGACTCCTCCCCTGGAGTGCTGGTCCCCCCCCTCTCCTGCTGGGAATGTTCGGGAGCCGGTTTAATTAACTTTTAAATTTATTCCGTTCAGCTGCAAAATGGATGAAAACAATTTCTAATGATTGCTTAATGAGCAAAACGAAAGGGACTACGACTTAACGGGGGAGGGAGTAACCTCCGGACAGCTGACATTCCCCATTAACTATTTATGGCAGTGATATTCTTAGAATGTGGATGATAATACTCTGCTATTTTAATAATTTAACTGCAAAGCAGCAAAGCAAGCTGTGGGAGTAAATCTGACTGAATGTTGAGTTTACATGACAGTGTAAATATATATATATTTAGGGAGAAGATTTACCTTTACACCTGAATCAATTGATTTTAAAATTCTCATCCTTACGTTCAAATCCCTCCATGGCCTCGCCCCTCCCTATCTCTGTAACCTCCTCCAGTTCTACAACCCTCCGAGATCTCTGCGTTCCTCAAATTTCACTCTCTTGTACATCCCCAATTTCATCGCTCCATCATTGGCGGCCGTGCCTTCAGCTGCTGAGGCCCTAAGCTCTGGAGTTCCCTCCCTAAATCTCTCGACCTCTCTCTCTCTCCTCCTTTAAGACGCTCCTTAACACCTACCTCTTTGATCAAGCTTTTGGCCACCTGTTCTAATATCTCCTTATGTGGTTTGGTGTCAAATTTTCACTGATAACGCTCCTGTGAAGCGCCTTGGGACGTTAAAGGCTCTATATAAATGCAAGTTGTTGTTGTCTTCCTTTCCCTGTCCTCTGCCAGTGTATTTGAGGTTGTGTTGTAGGCACGCAAAGGAAACTGCAGGTTGGGAGCAGAGTTAAGGGGAGGAAATTGGTGAAAAGAAACCTTAAAAATCAAAGGGATGCTCACAAGCTACTGAACCCATTAATTGTCTCATTGCGACATAAATCAGCACTCCTGATTGCTACCTCTTCTTTCCCTATGTTTTGTTCAGTCCTATTAAGGGGCTTGCTTATTCTCCAGTTTCCATGACTACCAAAGGTTCTACACCCAAATCATTGACATCTCCTTTTCAGATGCTGACAGACATGCTGTGTATTACCTGCAATTTCCATTTTTATTTCAGGTCCAGGTCAGTTTTCCATTCTTTTCTCCACCTGGTTTCTCCCGCCCCCTTTCCCCAGCGCTCCCATCACTTGTATCGGGGCATCCTTTCCCTCCACTAATATTCATATGGCACTCTCATCACAAAACATCATCACAAACGACGGTGAGCGCGTGACCTAAAAAGGTGCATCTTCATAAAATTTACACTCGGGTTATTAACTTCTACTTGGAATAAAGGGACACATACACCCAGTAAGTTGTCCGGCTACACATCTAGATTGCGGTTACCATGCTGCTTGCAGAGTATACTTCGTAAGTGTACAATAAAAATTAAAACCACTTTAGATTTCTTTTGCTAATATTGACTGGAATATGTTTGATTCATTTTGCTGTGAGTGTTCGGTCATGGGAGAGGCACTGACAGGGAATGAGAGGGCAAAGTTGAAGGGAAGAGGTCACCTCTGCAAACTTCCCTAGTGCACAAGTGAGGAACAGCACTGCAGATGTCTCAGAGAAAGAAAGAAAGACTTGCATTTATACAGCGCCTTTCACGACCACCAGACGTCTCAAAGCACTTTACAGCCAATGAAGCACTTTTGATGTGGAGCCACTGTTGTAATGTAGGAAATGCGGCAGCCCATTTGCGCACAGCAAGGTTCCACAAACAGCAATGTGCTAATGAGCAGATAATCTGTTTTTTTGTTATGTTGGTTGAGGGATAACTATTGGCCAGGACACCGGGGATAACGCCCAGGCTCTTCTTCGAAATAGTGCCAGGTTTCCTGTCTCTTTTGCAGGACTGCCACCTGTTTTCCTCGTCAAAATCTGGACAAAGTGGGGCAGGGACGGGGATGTGATGGGGCAGGGCTTACAACATTGACAATACCTTGGACCAATCGTCGTGCTCTGGTGACCAGGAGCCTAGTGCAGCAAGGCTTGTTTAGAGACAAGAGTGTGAATTCCACAACCAGAGGAAACAAATTTCAATCGACAAACCCACCAGGCAATTTTGTTTTAAAATACGTTCATTAACAATTCTTTTGTCGTCCGGTTTTCAAATTATCCAAATAATTGGGCAGCTGCCCCTCAACGGTTCAAAACCGGACAGGTGGCTAACCTACTCTTCGGGTTGCCAACCCTCCCGGATTGCCCTGGAGACTCCAGGAATTAAAGATTCATCTCCAGGACACTGCGGCAAACAGAGAAAATCATAGGGGAGGGGCATGAAATAAATTGTGTGTATTTTTCATTTTTGTTTATTAATTCTAAAAATATTGGAGAAGGATAAAAAAAAGGGCATTTAACTGGGGCGGGGCAGTTAGAGGTGGAAGGTCATGTAATAAAACCTCCAGGAATATGACTAAGCAGAGTTGGAAACCCTCCCTACTCTCCCACGCCCCCCGCCCACCCTCCCCCACCACCCCCGCCTGTGTGTCACATGGTAATATTTGGTTAACATTTGCATCAGGTTATTGGCCGTCCAGTAATTGAAATTTCAAAACATGAAAGGAAGAATTTGCTACTGGGATAGAAGAACAGACAGGTGGTGGGTGCGTCACTGATGCTGGCTGGTGTGGAACAAGCCTCAAACATCAGACAAGCGCCCTGTTTATGTGCTATTCCTTGACATACCACAAACAAAATGGCTGCTTTAAAGATAGTTACGGTCAACTGGTTCAAGGAGCCCTCTGTCCAGACAAACAAAGAAAGAATCTCTTTATACCGTCATTTATTTGGTTTGCTTGTTTTCTGGCCAACTCAGTTGTTTTAATCTGACTCGAGTTATTTAATACACATTGTGGCACACTTTGAGCTCATAACCAGCTGGCAAGGACACTGAAAAAATGAGTCACAGATTATTTAAAGAGACGGTGAGGCTCTCCCTAACTAAGCCTCTGGGCGCACAACAATTTTCTCTGTCAATTTGAGGAACACAATGAACTTGATTGTTCCTTTGACAGCGTTACGACCCAGCCGACCTGGCAGTGGACAGGCTAGAAAATTAGCAGCACTAGAAAGAGGCCCGATCTCCACTCAGCTGATTTAGGTCTCGGCCGAGGCTCAGAGGGTAATGCGCTCACCCCATAATCTGAGTCAGAGGGTAATGCGCTGACCCCATAATCTGAGTCAGAGGGTAATGCGCTCACCCCATAATCTGAGTCAGAGGGTAATGTGCTCACCCCATAATCTGAGTCAGAGGGTAATGCGCTCACCCCATAATCTGAGTCAGAGGGTAATGCGCTCACCCCATAATCTGAGTCAGAGGGTTGTGGGTTCATAGTCCCACTCCACAGATGTGAGCACAATGACATTTCAGTGCAGTACTGAGGGAGTGCAGCACGGTCTGAGGTGCCATCCTTCAGATGAGGCATTAAAACACGGCCCTGTCTGCCGGATGTAAAAGCTCCCACGGCACTATTTCAAAGATGAGCAGGGGTCTTCTCCCTGGTGTCCTGGGTCAATATTTATCCCTCAACATCATTTAAAAAAAACAGACTATCTGGTCATTATCATATTGCTGTTTGTGGGAGCTTGCAGTGCACAGATTAGCTGCTGCTTTCCCTACATTACAACAGTGACTACACTTCAAAAGCGCTTTAGGATGTCTTGAGGTCGTGAAAGGCACTATATAAATGCAAGTCTGTCTTTTCTTTACTTATGAAAAGCAAACAACCATTTGTGCTCACCAGCAATGCTGTGTTGTTTGTATCGGGTGAGGCATGACTGACAATACCACCAGCTTGCAATCAATGCCCTGTAGCTGGCCACCAGGAGGTGCCCAAGGGTGATTCTACCCTCCCCTCTTGCTGGGGCGTACAAAGCGTCTGTTTAGTGCCTCCCTCCTTGACATAGGATGGAGCAGAGAGTGCCTTGAACCCTACTCCATTCCTATCTAATAGGACTGAGTGTTTGGCACTGAGCGTTGTTGGCAGTGCCTGGTGTAACACTCAACAGTACAGATCAACATGTACGTTGAGTTGGTGATCTCAGCCAGGGGTGGCACTTCTTGTTCCTGATCCCTATCCAGCAATAAGCTCTGGAGGTGCATGTGTGTGAACATTAGAAGGGAAACAAGTTGCCCAGATGACTACACATAGCCAGATCTTAAACTCGTGTGCTTTGAAGGGACCACAAAGCTGAAAACAGGATCAAGCTTGTCCTGTGAGAGAGAGAGAAAGAGAGTGAAAGAGAGATGAGAAAGAAAGATGATAAAGAGAGAGAGAAGAGAGCGAGGGAGAAAGAAAGAAAGAAAAGCAAGACTTGCATTTCTATAGCACCTTTCGCAACTTTAGGACATCCCAAAGCACTTTACAGCCAATGAAGTCACTGTTGTAATATAGGAAACATGGCAGTCAATCTGCACACACAAAGCTCCCACAAACAGCAATGTGATAATGACCAGTTTTAGTGATATCGGTTGAAGGATAAATGTTGGCCAGGACTCCAGGAAAAACTTCCCTGCTCTTCTTTGAAATAGTGACATGGGATTTTTTTATGTCCACCTGAGAGGGCAGACGGAGCCTCGGTTTACATCCCATTCGAAAACAGCACCTCCGACAGCGTAGCACTCCCTCAGCGCTGCACTGGAGTGTCAACCTAGATTTTTTGTGCTCAAGTCCCTGAACTGGGACTAGAACCCACAACCTTCTGACTCAGAGGCAAGAGCTACAGCTGACACACCTTCAGTGCCTGGGCCCACAGCTGAAGATTAGCCACAATGGATGAGGTACAAGACGGATGCCAGTGCCTGAGAGATTCATACCCCAGCGAGATTCTGTACCTTCAGGAGTGGAGTAAAATGGAAGAAACTGGGTAAAAGAATAATCAATATTCATTTCTTTGCATTTAATAAGCCCCTCTATTTAATCAGTCCAAGCATATTACAACAAAAGTTGACTGTCAGGCATCAGTTTTCGTGCTGTCTGAGATAATGGCTTCAGATGCTTTCTTGGTGAATTAAGGTCAACTTACACTGGTAGTGAGAATCAGATATGAACAAGAGCTTATCTCTGAATGTCCCATCAGCTCGGGTGCCATTCTGCACAAAGTGCCCTGGCATGGCCAGATATAAACCACCGCCTGTTGGAACAGATTGACAGACTGAGCAAAGCTGGTGCCAATCTTGGCTCTCAACAGCTGCTGAGACCCTGCTGCTCTCTATCCTGGCAATGCGTAGGCAAGTTTTCTTCTCGAAAAAGTAACACAGGCTCCACAATGAGAAATAGCCTGCCACTGTGCGCTTCTTGTAACTTGGCTTATGCCTTTCATGGGAGCTTTTGGCCTATTTGTGCAGAAGGGCTAATATACTTGTACCATGAACTAGGTTAACATGACTGAGATCTTTTTAACTGCCTTGCCAAACAGTTCTCACACTAAATGCGTCATTTTGTTCTTGTAATTTTAACAATCCTCTTTCAAGCATTGCCATTAAAGAACAGAATAACTGGCCATTTGTCAAATGGCTGTTATGGGATCTTGCTGTGTTCAAAAATGGCTGCCTTATTTGTTTACATAAAAGCAATCACTGTACTTCCAAAGTGATTCATTGGAGGGTGAATCCGGTCCAGCACTCCAGTGGGAGGCACTCAGGAGCCCATATCAAAAAGCAGCCAGCTGTGGTTTTCAACGCACTGGAATGCCAGTCTTTCTCTTACTGACTTACACAAATTTGCCAGCAGCTTGAAGCTTGGGTCCTTATTTCCAACCAGCTGTGTACCAAATTTTGAGGTGCAATCAAAACACACACATGTGCTCACACACAAACACGCATGCACACACACAAACATACATGCACACACACGCGCGCGCACACACACACGCACACAAACACGCACGCACACACACAAACGTGCACACACATACACACGAAGTAGAAACAGAAAATACTGGAAAACATACAGCAGGTCAGGCAGCATCTGTCGCGAGAGAAACAGAGTTAGCGTTTCAGATCTGTGAAAAGTCATCGGCCTGAAACGTTAACTCCACAGATGCTACCTGACCGGCTGAGTGTTTCCAACATTAATTTTTTTTTTTTAAGATGAAAGGGTCTAATGTGTGGCATGTAGAACTGAGCCAGGGCTCACGTCCCAGGCCCTAGTGCCAATTCTGCTTCATCGCTGGTCCCACCTACTTCAGTTGTTCTACTGACAGCAAGCTCTTCAATGTATCTTTCCACCTCGTCTCTTCCTATCAACTGAATGTGAAACACCCCTTTTCTGTTCTGAGGAAGTGCACTCTCCCCATGCCACCACAGATTTATTCATTCGGACAAAAATATGAATGAAAAAGATGAAGTAAGCTGTGAAGAAGAAATATCTTTACTAATACTTCAGCGATGTTATCTAACAACATATGGCGTGGCACAACTGAATGGTTAAATTTTTAAATTCTCATCCTTGTTTTCAAATCCCTCCATGGCCTCGCCCCTCCCTATCTCTGTAACCGCCTCCAACCCTACGAGATCTCTGCGCTCCTCCAATTCTGGCCTCTTGCGAACCCATATTTCAATCGCTCCTCCATTGATGGCCGTGCTTTCAGCTGTCTTGGCCCTAAGCTCTGGAATTCCCTCCCTAAATCTCGACCGCTCTCTCCTCCTTTAAGACGCTTCTTAAAACCTACCTCTTTGGTCAAGCTTTTGGTCACCTGTCCTCATATCTCCTTATGTGGCTCGGTGTCAAATTCTGTCTGATTACGCTCTTGTGAAGCACCTTAGGATGTCTTACTATGTTAAAGGTGCTATTTAAATGCAAGTTAATGTTGTTAAATGATCTGGCATTCAGTTTGGCAACTATTGTGCAATTTTGATGAACTAAAAAGAAAGGTGCGTTTTTGCCAATTCGCTTCCATCCCCTTTGGCATTGTGACTCCTTGCCTTGATAGCATTCATAAGGCACCATTAGGATAGTGAGGGGCTCATAATACAGTGGGGGGGTGGGAGGAATGCTCGATGTGCTAAACCTCATCGGGCACCTGCTCCTCAGAAAAATGAGTGTTGAGGCCTAATGCCCACAACATGCCCTGAGACAGGCCAAGGGCACTCGGAGCCAGCACACAAGCTGTGTCGGACTCGTTAGCTTTCTGACTTTCATTTAAATTAGGCATGTTGCCCAATGTGG
This sequence comes from Squalus acanthias, assembly GCA_030390025.1. Lineage (NCBI taxonomy): Eukaryota > Metazoa > Chordata > Chondrichthyes > Squaliformes > Squalidae > Squalus > Squalus acanthias. The sequence continues at coordinate 110,005,651 of CM059427.1, read as the reverse complement.
CTGGAGCATCTGAGCAATGTTGCAGCCTCGCAGCACCCATTTGGAATGGCACTTAAGGGGTACTGCCTTTCACTTCCTTAAAAAAAAGAATTGGGCACCACTGGCCTTAATTCTCAGTGCCCATTACCCCTGCGCTCCCACCAGCAACACATCACTTGGGCTTCATTATTGGCCCCACAATGCCAACAGGCTATTGAACAAAGGGAACATTCGCATCTAAGTTTCTGTCTGCACCTGATTATATATATATAAAAGATATAAACACACAGAGCAGAGGTTGCTAGATAGCAATCAGCAGAGCGAACCAATCCTTTTCTCTCTAGGCCAGGACTACTGAGATAAGTGGTAGTGCCCCTAACACTGCCTTGCTGAAATCAGTTAATTCCGCACAGAGCAGGGATTGAACCTGGCATCCCACAAACAGTGATGCGATAATGACCAGATACTCTGCTTCAGTGGTGTTGGTTGAGAAACAAAATGTTGGCCTCGACACTGGCACAACTCCCTGCTTGTCCATGAGTGCCACAGAACCTCCACCATCCACTTGTTTTAAGGGCTCATTGAAAACACAGCACCTCCAACAATACAGCAGTCGCCCCCTCAGTACTCACTGAAGTATCAGCCGAGAGTAGGTGCTCAAGTCCTAGAGTGGGGCTTGAACGCACAACCCTCTGATTCAGAGGCGAGAGTGCTATACTGAGTCAAGCTGACATCGAATCAGAGTAAGAGGGGGAAAAAAGCATTAAAGTAATATAAACTGTACATCACTACCAGGGACTACAAGAGCTAATGGGACATAAGGCAGCTTCCTTCCATAATGGTACAGAAAAAGTTACTGTGTTGGATTTTGGAAGAGAGGAACATTGTTTGCTTTAGACCGGGGCACGCCCCAGTTTCTTGCATGAGGGGATTGCATCTTTCTACTGCAAGGTGGCACACAGTCAAAGTCTCTAAATCACTCCTGCCTTTATTGCTGAGTGCAGTGAACCTGTGTGTTTCATCTTTTGTTGAGGAATTCATATTTCACAGTTCTGGCAGTTGACCCTACAAGATAATTTACTCCTCTGAATGATTACCTTAATTAAAATGTCAGGGTGACATTTTTGCCAGCACACAGATTATAGCAGTTTAACTAGTGCTTGGTAGTTGGGAGTAACAGAAAAGGAGGTGTGGAAGTTCAACAGTTTCAGACACTCCCCACATAACTTTCCGGCACCATTTTACATGCACGTCGACTATTAATTTCAGCTTCTGTACAAATCTACTCACAAGCTAAGAGAAAGAAAGACTCACAATTATACAGCCCAAAGTGCTTTACAACAAATGAAGTACTCTTTGAAGTGTAGTCGCTGTTGCAATGTAAGAAACAGGACAGCTAATTTGCGCACAGCAAGCTCCCACAAACAGCAATGTGATAATGACCAGTTAATCTGTTTTTAATGATGTTGGTTGAGGGATAAATATTGGCAGGGACACTGGGGAGAACTTCCCTGCTCTTCTTCAAAATAGTGCCATGGCATCTTTTACATCTACCTGAGAGGGCAGGTTTAATGCCTCATCTACCTGTTTAATGTCTCATCCAAAAGACAGCACCTCCGACAGTGCAGCACTCCCTCAGAACTACACTGGAGTGTCGGCCTAGATTTTTGTGCTCAAGTCTCTGGAGTAGGACTATGAACCCACAACCTTCTGAGGCAGAGGCGGGAGTTCTACCCACTGAGTCATAGGATCTTTTTCCATATTTCATATCCAATTAAAGAGGATACTGCACAGTTAGTGGTAATACAGGGTTTGCTTCACCTGTGAGAAGGACCCTTTAATTAATTTGGATCTCTCCTGGAGTGCAGGTCTGCAATTAACACATGATTCTCATGTCAGGATTATTCAGATGCTTTTTGCATCGCTTATATCTATTATACTTCTTTAAAGGTTACCATTTATGACTAATTGTTGAAGCAACTCATATTGCACTAACAAAAAAAGCTTTATTGAATGCGATATCCAACAGTGCCTTTAAGAACCCTGAGAGTGAAAGATTAGGTGGTTGACAGAATGCAGTATGTAACTCCAGGTAATAATCGATGAATTATTATGATATATGTTCACTTGGCATTGGCTCCATGCTTATTTGTTTTTTAGATGTCACTCAAAGGGACACCTTTTTTTCTCATCCCAATCAACAGTAGTGATACTGACTGGGGCAAAACGGTCCTGTTTCTGCTTATTGCCTCTCCTAATGATGTAGCCCAAGTGGGGAATTGCAGGGGGCAACCTCAAGTCCTACAGCTCCCGCACTCAGCGCTTTGGAGCCATGGAGTTCCTACTTTCATTATTTTATCATGCTCGATATGCGCTGGAGAATGATTGAATTTCCACGGGGAATCCGCCACTTGTCCGCCGTAACTCAGCTGTAATACCGCCGTAACTCCACCGCATCACCGCCGTTTCCATGGCTTTCCTGCTAAAGCTACAGTGGAGGAGTGGAAAAAGCCCCACGAACACTCACCCCCTAAGTATAACGTCACAACGTATGGAAAGTTAGGGACAAGGAAAGGCCATTCGGCCCGTAGAAACCTATCCCCCTGGTACCTCCATTTACCCACCATAACCCTAGCTGTGTTTTCCCTCTATTACACGGCCTGGCAGACTATTCTGAAGATTCTTCACACTTTGAGTAAACAGATCCTTCCTGATATACCAGTTCTAAATTTACTATTCACTAATTTCCATTTCAGTCCTCTGGGTCTACTTTCTTGGCTTCCTGTGAAATAATCATAGCTCCAAATGGGATTAACTGGCTCATGAAACTAACAAACAAATGCCTGTGGTAACCCAACCCTACTATGAATGCACCATAGAGTGAGGTGGATGAGTCAGGGCACGTGTATTGAACAATAGGGCTGCTGTGTACACAATGTGTCCTCCTCCAACCTCAAGTGACTGAAACTCCAGTAAACACTCACCAACCTGAAACCTGTTCAGGTGATTATTTCAATGATTTCCTGTCTCCTTATGCATTGTGCATTGTTCTGGGTGGTTAACCATTTTGGACTGCCCACCGCCAATCAGCTCTTTGATTGCGATTTCCACACCGATGGATTTTATCACGCAGACACCACGAGGAGCAAACTGTTTTTCTTCCTGTTCACTCAGAGATTGATTTGTTGAAACTGTTTAACCCGTGCCCTTGCAGCCATTTCTCCCAATTGAGATAACAGAGATATATATAAAAGGTAAGAAGGGGCAGCGTGTTTGTGAGAAGTCTTGAAATTAATATAATGCCTCTCGAGTGCCTCCTTGTTTGAAGCCGAATTTCCCCAACCTGGACACCTCTCCGCTGTCTGAAGATACGTTTACATTCATTTCAGCTGCTGGTGCATCCGGCAGCCACATCAATGTAAACCTGATGATCTTTTCTTTCCCCATGAAGTTTTCCCAGCAGCTGCTGGTCTTACTGGGAGGAGTAAAAGTGCTGCTGGAGCTGCCTCATGTGTTTTACTGATGTCATTGTGACATGACAGACATTCCCATTATCACCACATGACGCTACAACACAATGTCATGATGTCACGGCATCGCACCTGCATGTGTGAAGAGGTGCTTCCTGACATCACTCCTGATCAGCCTGACTCGAATTTGAAGGTTATGTCCCTTTGTTCCGGACTCCCCCACTAGAGGTATAAGCTCCTTTGTATCTACCCTGTTGAATTATTTAATCATTTGATCACCCCTTAATCTTTTAAACTCAAGGGAATAAAAGGCTGACGAAGGGTCCTCGACTTGAAACGTTAACTCTGTTTCTCTCTCCTCGGTGCTGCCTGACCTGCTGAGAGTTTCCAGCATTTTCTGTTGTTATTTCAGATTTCCAGCATCCGCAGTATTTTGCTATTGGAATAAAAGGCTAGTCTGTGCAACCTGTCCTCGTAATTTAACCCTTTAAACTCCTATTTTCTACAAGCTCACGGCTTGAACTTGTGCTGTGAGAACACTAGCGTGTGATTGTTTTATTACTAATGGAACCGTTAACCCAGTTAAACAAATGTTAAAATAGCAGGATAGAGGAACTTCATACCAAGACTGAGAGCACTGCAAATTTTTCCTTTTCAAGTATTTATCCAATTCCCTTTTGAAAGTTACTATTGAATCTGCTTCCAACACCCTTTCAGGCAGTGCATTCCAGATCACAATGAGGGACATGGAAACGGAGCAAAGTCTCTGATGTATCTGTCAGGTGGGGGCACAGTGAGATAAATAGCGTTGGGTGGAGTCTATCCTATCGAAGCTGGAACTTTCAGTCAGGGTGGCACTGTGTCCTATGGTTTGCAGGGCTATGGGGAAAGAGCAAGGGGGAGTGAGACTAATCGTGTAGCTCTTTCAAAGAGCCGGTACAGGCACGATGGGCAGAATGGCCTCCTCCTGTGCTGTCTGATTCTATCAATGAAAACAGATAATTCTGGAAATGCACAGCAGGTTGATCGGCTTCTGAAAGAGAAAATCTTGAGTGTGTTGCTTTGTCACAACTCAAACATGTTGCGATGCGGAGTCTGCCTGAGATATGATCCCAGTTATCCGACATGCAATGGCTGCGTGTGAGGCTATCGCTGGAGCAGAAGACTTTGCAAACTAAAGAAGCCTACCCTGTTGTTTTTGTAAGGCATACTGATATTACCGACCCTCCCGCCAGTGGAAACAGTCTCTCCTCATTTACTCTATCAAAACTCTTCATGATTTTGAACACCTCTATTAAATCTCCCCTTAACCTTCTCTGCTCTAAGCAGAACAATCCCAGCTTGTCTAGTCTTTCCACATGCATGAGGTCCCTCATCCCTGGCACCATTCCAGTAAATCTCCTCTGCACCCTCTCTAAGGCCTTGACATCCTTCCTAATGTGCGGTGCCCAGAATTGGACACAAATCTGGCTGAGTCCTAAACAGTGTTTTATAAAGGTTTAGCATCACTTCCTTACTTTTGTACTCTATTCCTGCTTAAATGTCTTTTTACTGAAGCAATGTTGGGTTGGATTTTAGCAACCTCGGCGGGTCCGTGGCGAACGATGTCGGTGGCGGGTCCCAACCCCGCTGCCAGCTCCATCCCGCTGTCCAAAACGACTTTCCCCTGATTGGGCTTGTTAAGCCCGCCCAACGCGTTCGCCAGCCAATTGAAGGAAGCGGGTCTGATGACGTCATTTGATGATGCGTCCTTCCTTAATTGATTTTGACAGTTGTGCTGTCAGTGTTCTACAGCATTGAGGTGCTGCAAACACTGACAAGCACTGCACGGCTGCACCCAGGCTATCCCATGACACCCTCCATATGCTTATGGAGGGAGTCACAGCACGCAGGGAGGTTCTCTTCCCTTCCAATGGGTGGAAGAGACCTCCCTAGGAGATCAACGCAGCCTGGTTGCACATTGCACAGGAGGACACAAGCAGGGATGTCGTCAGGAGGACCAGGCTGCAGTGGCACAAACCTTTCAATGATCTCAGTAGATCACGAAACGTTATTGCAAAGCCACACTCAGCCTCATCCTGCTGTGCCAATCATCACATCCCCATCACTCTGCCTTCCCTACCCTACTCCTGCACATCCTTACTCACACCAACTTACCTTGCACCTCCACCCATCCCTCTCTATCTACATTATCACATCCCCATCTCACTAGCCAGCCCTCACACTCACCCTCCTCCTAGTGCAATCATACCAACTAACAAAACACAAGGGTTGTGTGTTTTAGCCAATGTTCATGTGAAGTTTCTGTTAATGTGGTGTCAAACATTGAAACCTTTATTTTCAACACTTTGCGTTCTTGGACAGATTTGTGTGAACCTTTGGAAGTGGCTTAGTGAGTTGCAATGAATGGTGAGACATAACGGTACCCCCCGCAATGGTGCTGAGTGTGAAAGGAATGGCTTGGGCATTGTAGGGATGCTTTATGGTGTTGGTGTGGGTTGGTGCCAATCTGGCGCATCATGTGGCAGCTAGGGTGTACAGCGTCAAGTGAAGTAAATCTGGCTATGGTGAGGCTATCCCTGGGTCCCGGGCAGCAATGTGGCTGGGTGCTGATGCCCTGTGTCCTGTGCAGCATCAGTTGATTGCGGAGATGGTTGGTGATGTTGTTGGTGCTGCTGGTGTTGGGACTGATCGTGGTGGGATACTGAGGACCAAGGTGAGAGAGTTTCTAGGGCACCGATGCTGATGGAATAGATGGCAGGTGAACTGAAGATGACAGAAGTGATCTGTCAATGGTGAGAGAGGTTGAATGAGGTGACACTGGACAGAGAGTTTACTCCACACACTTGCAACCTGCATAAAGCTCAATCTGTCTTCCAAATGCAATAAGCAACAGCTTCTGAGCTTGGAAAGTGAACAGCTGTGAGATGGGAGCTTTTATAGCACATTTGCAGCTGTCAAGTAATGAGATGATTCCATGGTCATACAACTCCCGACCTCCTTACCTGACGTGATCCCTGAGCAGCGTGGACCCCGTGGGCGACCTCGTAAAATGTAAAGGTGAGCTCCAAATACTTCTTAATGGGCTATTAACAAGGTCATAATGATCTGAATTGCCTCCCCCGCCGCTGTGTGTCGGGTCTGTTCAGCGCTGACAGACCCAACATCTTGGAAAGTCGCGTGGCGGCGGGTTGACAGCAGGGTCCTGACCCGCTGTCAAAATGTTTTTTTCCCCACCCGACCCACCACCGAACACGCTCGCTGACCCCCCAGAAAATTCCCTCCATTGAGTCGGTAAGGTTTATTCTGCAAGTTTTGTATGACATGTGAACTGAATCAACGCAGTGAGTGTCAAACTAAAGGGAGCCCATTATTCATGCTCTGTATATGTCAACAGGTCTTACCTGTCATGTTTTGCAGACCCAGCTGTCTCAATCCAAAGGCCCCATCCTTCTTGTAGTTGAGCAGGATTGTTAGTGCATAGCGTTCTTCATACAACTTTGTCCCACGAATGATCCTTAGATTTTCCAAAGGCAGATATTCAAACTGGTTCAGAGCTGCCAGGATATATCCAGTGACTTCTCGAATGGACTGGAGATTTAAAAAACACAACACACCTTGGTCAGAAAATCAGCAATTAGCACCCGCAATCTTTGTTAACCGTAAACTTAGCTGAAGCGGTAATGGGAGAGGAGGAGAGCAATGAGCTCTGTTTGGGTGTCAGCTTCTCTCTTGTGAAAAGGACAGGCAGTCCCAGACTGGAAAATAAAAATGTACGGCTGATCCCAGCCCGCAAGCCAGTAGGGATGCTGCAAATAGGGGGCCCTGAATCTGCTAAAGGAAAATCAACCAGGATCTTCCCTGCGAAGCACACCCGATAGTTCAGCTGGTTAGGGCAGTGCGGAGCTGAGCTATACAGACCAGAAGGATCCCGGATTCAATCCCTGGTCTGTGCTGAGGTAGCTAATATCAGCTGGGTGGCAGTCGGTGGTGGCCTGTGCTAGGGAGCTGGGGTGGGGGGCGGGGGGAAACAGCCACTTCTGATCTCCACACTGTGATCACTGCTGGAACTGTGTGTGTGTGCCGACATTGAGCAAGGAAATCGTCGGCCTGGCTGTGAGGCATCTAGAAGTCAAATAGCCTGCCTAGATTGGGGAATGAAAGGTTCCTGTGGACCCAAATGCCAATAAAGAGTCAATGCCTTGGAGAGCGGAGGGGAGGGGAGGTGATGGGAGGGAAGATGAGGGGAGGGGAAGGGAGGGGAGGAGTCGGGATGGCAAGGAAGGGAGAGGAGGTGAGGGGGTGGAGGTGGGAGTGAGAGGAGGGGAGGAGAGGGGAAGGGAGGGAGGGGAGGAGAGGGGAGAAAAGTGTCAAAAGGAGGGGAAATCTACAGCACATACACACAACACATGACATACCTTAATACTTCTGTGAAATTTATTTTAATACTAGAAATTTGATATTGATTTGATTGCGGGGGACATAAAATTCTCCAGTTTTGTGTCCCAGATATAAGGACAAAATCAGCCACAAAGTGCAGCACAGTCCCTTTGGACCCTGTGCAGCAGACTGAAATGCTGCAGTGCTAGTTTCAGCCACTAGGGGAGAGTTTCCACATCTGGCTGATGTCCTCTCCCAGTCACCACAATGAAGAGACAGATCCAGACATTGCCGACTCTTACCCAATGACTGTCTACCTTAATGTTTGCCACTGTCAAGTGATAGATCCTAGACCTGTAAAACCGGAAATACTTTTAAGTCCTGCAGTCAGTCACGTGCCCTATTTCAATGAGATTTGGCATAAAGCTGGAGAAATATGAATTCAGTACTCTGGAGAGCGTTGATAAAGGTGGATTTGGAATGTTTTAATAAACTGACCCCACTTAATCTCCAGCCTCAGTGACCTGCTGCTACTGAGATGTGTGGTTACTGCTGATTCCCAAACTAGCAGGAGAGGAAAGCACGAGTTTATATTCTCCATTGATTTCTCAATGTGCTTTTCTTGTTCAAAAGGAAAACAAAACAATTATCACGATAACATCATTCTGTAGAAATTTATCCTTGGGCTAGATGAGATCTTTGCTTATGTTCTACAGCTTTAAAACATGCCCAGACCTGTTGGGTTGCGATTGTTGTAAATGAAGAATAGGATCAATGCCAATTATAATTCAATTATAAAATATAAAAGCTCACAGAAGGGTTTACATAAAGAAAGAACTTGCATTTATATAGTGCCTTTCATGATCTCATGATGTCCCAAAGTGCTTTACTTTTGAAGTACTTGTCACTGTTGTAATGCAAGAAATGTGGCAGCCAATTTGTGTGCAGCAAGGTCCCACAAACAGCAACGTGATAACTGACCAACAGCTCAGATTTTGCACTCATGTCTCTGGAGTGGGACTTGAACCCACAACCTTCTGCCCCAGAGGCAAGAGTGCTGCCACTGAGCATAAGTACCTATGTCAACTGTTAAAGAGATAAAGAAGCGTACAGTGCAGCAGGAAAATGCTGTCATCTTTTTCTTGCTGTGTGTCTGTTGTGGTTATGGAGGATTGGATTTATTTCATAAAACCAAATCTCCTTTGTTCCCCCTGTAACTCAATTGAACAAATATCACAGAACTGAGAATAATCAGGCCGATTTACACAGAGGGTTGTTATACCAAATGCTCCAATTAGTCTGTCTATCCTCAACTCTCACAGGCAGTGTATGCTCTCACTTGTCAATTGTACCTGTAAGGACGTCTAATGATATCTTTGATGGTGGGAAATGAGGAAAGGATTGGAAACAGACTCTTCAGCCTTGAAAGGAGACAAATTAGAGGGTTTTTATAAATCTATCAAAGATACTGAGTGAAGTAGAAAGGGTAAATGCAGAACTTCAGTTGGTTAAATAACACCGTTGTAGGACAAAGGGACTTAGGTACCAACTGGTAAAAGGCAAGTGCAGGAATGATGCCAGGAAGCTCTTTAACACAGAGAGTTATTAATACCAGGAATATCTTCAGAGTGGGATAGTGGAGACAGAAGATCCTGAGTCAGTCTGATGCTGTTCAGGAGGGACATAGATGTAATTTAATTTTAATTCTCGGGCCGGCCCAATGGACTGAAATGGTCCTTTCCAGTCCTGTACATTCCTACAAGAGGCAGCAGTTAGACTATCTGGGGTATACTTCCCAACCACTATATTGCACAAAGGGTTAGTATCCACATTAAAAAAGCATTCAGAGGGATTGAACATGAGCAATGTGAAGCATTCAGAAAATATTCTGCCTACCTTTCCAACCCCAAACCCATCATCTTCCAGTCTTTGCTGAATTGGACGTTTATCCAAGTGCATGTTAGAGGCTTGGTTGGTGTAAGGCATTAGTCAGTGTTGGCGACTAACAGCAGTGGGGTTGAAATTCTTCGGGGGTTCTGTCGGTCTTCTGGCGTAACTCCAGCGGAATCACCAGTAATACGGCAAAGTTGTGCCAGATCTCCGCCGTTTCCAGGAGATTCCTGGCTGCCTAGTAAGGGGTGTGACCTCAGTCTGCCCCTTCCAAAGTAAACAACGCTAAGAAGGCGGGGTCTCCCTAAACTGGGGTTTCCCGCTCCTGGACCTGGAAGGGGCCCGAGCGTTGCTGTGGTGACCAATACACCCAGTGAGTGAAGGTGGGACCGGACTACGCAAGGCCATATATTTGGGCAGCTTGGGTGGGCTCCAGGCCGGGCAAGAGGCCTGGATCCCTGGAGGTTTACATTTTTTCTTAATTGATTTATTGGCCTTGCCAGGGTCACGACCTGAGGAATTTTGGGCCCAGTGTCTGTGGGGTTTGTGATGATGTCTGTCTAAGGATACCCTCATTATAACTAGGTATTCTCAGTAAAGTGTGAATGTGTACTATTGGGTCAATCCAAAACGTGTGTTTTGTGAAGATGTCACCAAGACTGGTTTTCACGAGCATGTATTGAATCAAAACAACACAATAAAAACTCTACTGAGTACAAACACACATAAATTACATGCCCAAAGTCCTCTCAATTGTACAGAAGAGTGGATAACAGTGCGGGAGACTCAGAAATCTGCATTAATAGCAGAGTGATTGTGGAACGATTCCTCACTGCCATCTCAAAGTCTAGACGCAAATTATTTCCAATTGAAAATCTGTTGGAATTGAACATTTCTGTGACTGTTGTATTGCTAAAATCTCCAAATAATCTTCTACACCCTGTACAGTGCTGCAAAATACCACCATGAGTCTCTTTGGAATAACAAGCTTGCATTATTTGCAGCCTGCATTTCCTGTCTCGCCTTTGGAATGCGTTGGTGCGGGTGAACAATGCCACCCTCAGACCTGAAAAAATATTCACTCGTGAATTTGTTTATTTACTTCAGTCTAAAGCCTGCGATGACAAACTGTCTGAATAGGAACCATCCCAGCTCAGACATTCCTCAGTGTCCCTCACAGTAAATGATCGCTCTGCTTCTGTGTGCCAGTGACAGAGATGGAGAGGGGGGCTTCCAGTCTTCCATAACAAAAGGATAAATAGTAATCTCCGCACTTCACGCACCTGGAAATGAAGCTGTCACTTGCAGTGCTAATATTAGCAACCGGCATTATTAAACTGAGGTGACATTTTAAAGCTCATCTGTTGTTCATTTCGAGATCTGAAAATCGCAGGGTCTTAGCTCTTGGGGCAATTTTTGCGCATCAACTATTATTGAAATGTGCCAACTGGTTTATGTCAATAAATGTAGTAAATAACCGGGGCACAGGTTTAATGAAAACCCCACAGTCACAAATAAATGGAATATGCAGCAGTCTAAGCATGCTTTCCAATAGATTAATCCAAGATGGAAGTATCCCCTCGAGCCAGCTATCAGATGGGAAGATGTTAGCTGCTACAGGTGGGCCAGGCAGATTCCAGGGGGCCTGCTATTGTTACTGCTCTGGCATATTGAGAACGTCGAGGGAGGTTTAATTATCAACTGTGGTAACAGGAAAACACGATTCAATCCTATACTTAATGTCAACCTTGGCTCAGTTGGTAGCAACAACAACTACTTCTATTTATATAACGTCTTTAACATAGTAAAACGTCCCAAGGCGCTTCACAGGAGTATTATAAGACAAAAGATTTGACACCGAGTCACATAAGGAGAAATTAGAGCGGATGACCAAAAGCTTGGTCAAAGAGGTAGGTTTTAAGAAGCGTCTTAAAGGAGGAAAGAGAGGTAGAGAGGCGGAGAGGTTTAGGCAGGGAATTCCAGAGCTTAGGGCCAAGGCAACAGAAGGCATGGCCACCAATGGTTGAGCGATTGTAAAGTACACATGCTTTTTTTTCCATCTATATATGCTCTGGCGATTCTGTATCCAATTTACTTCACCTGAGGAAGGAGCGATAGCTCCGAAAGCTTGTGATTTCAAATAAAACTGTTGGACTATAACCTGGTGTTGTGCGACCTCTCAATTTTGAGCGATTATAATCAGGGATGCTCAAGAGGGCAGAATTAGAGGAGCGCAGATATCTCGGGGGGCTGTGGGGCTGAAGGAGATTACAGAGATAGGGAGGGGCGAGGCCATGGAGGAATTTGAAAACAAGGATGTGAATTTTGAAATCGAGGCGCTGCTTAACCGGGAGCCAATGTAGGTCAGCGAGCACAGGGGTGATGGGTGATCGGGACTCGGTGCGAGTTAGGACACAGGCAGCTGAGTTTTGGATGAGCTCAAGTTTATGTAGGGTGGAATGAGGGAGGCCAGCCAGAAGTGCGTTGGCGTAGTCAAATCTAGAGGTAACAAAGGCATGGATGAGCTGAGGCAAGTGCGGAGACGGGCGATGTTACGGAGGTGGAAATAGGCAGTCTTAGTTATGCCGTGGATATATGGTCGGAAACTCATTTCAGGGTCAAATATGACACCAAGGTTGCGAACAGTGTGGTTCAGCCTCAGACAGATGTTAGGGAGAGGGATGGAGTCAGTGGCTAGAGAATGGAGTTTGTGGCGGGGACCGAAAACAATGGCTTCTGTCTTCCCAATATTTAATTGGAGAAGATTTCTGCTCATCCAGAACTGGATGTCGGACAAGCAGTTTGACAATTTAGAGACTGTGGAGGGGTCGAGAGAAGTGGTGGTGTGGTAGAGCTGGGTGTCATCAGCATACATGTGGAAACTGACGCTGTGTTTTCAGATGATGTCGCCAAGGGGCAGCATGTAGATGAGAAATAGGAGGGGGCCACGGATAGATCCTTGGGGGACACCAGAGGTAGCGATGCGGGAGCAGGAAGAGAAACCATTGCAGGTGATTCTCGGGCTACGATTAGATCGATAAGAATGGAACCAGGCGAGTGCAGTCCCACCCAGCTGGACGACGGTGGAGAGGCGTTGGAGAAGGATGGAGTGGTCAACCGTGTCAAAGGCTGCAGACAAGTCAAGAAGAACGATGAGGGATAGTTTACCTTTCTCACAGTCACAAAGGATGTCACTTGTGACTTTGATGAGAGCCATTTCAGTATTATGGCAAGGGCTTAAACCGGATTGGAGGGATTCAAACTTGGAGTTGCGGGAAAGATGGGCACGGATTTGGGAGACGACAACACGTTCAAGGACTTTGGAGAGGAAAGGGAGGTTGGAGATGGGGTGGTAGTTTGCAAGGACGGAGAGGTCAAGCACTCTCGCCTCTGAGTCAGAAGGTCCGTGGGTTTGAGTGCCACTCCAGAGACCTGAGCGCACACTCCAGTGGAGTACTGAGGGAGCGCTGCATTGTCAGAGGTGCCCTCTTTCGGATGAGACATTAAATTGAGGCCTCGTCTGCCCTCTCAGGTAGATATAAAAGATCCCATGGCACTATTTCGAAGAGCAGGGGAGTTCTCCCCAGTGTCCTGGCCAATATTTATCCCTCAACCAACATCACTAAAACAGACTATCTGGTCATTATCACATTGCTGTTTGTGGGACCTTGCTGTGCACAAATTGGCTGCCGCGTTTCCTACATTACAACAGTGACTACACTTCAAAAGTGCTTCATTGGCTGTAAAGCACTTTGGGACATCCTGAGGTCGTGAAAGGCGTTATATTCATGTGTTTCAGGTCTGTTAGGAGATTTCAGTGCTCAGTCATCAGTGCCAGTGACAGGATCCATCGCAGATTTACATGGACTTCAGGTGCTGAACCTCTTGTAATTCACACGTTAAAGGAGCATATTTAAGTCAGTTGGAGCTAAACCACTGGTAAAGATCTAAAGGTGCTCCATTCAAGCCAAACCTTTACAAAACTCAACTTGAGACCCAGCTGCTGAATTCACTGCCGATGTCACTGACGTATCAGTCAGCCACACCTGCCCTGGTCTCCATGGAAACGTGGACTTCTGCGGCAATTTGTATCTAAATGAAATAATGTGTCAGGTCCACTTCGGGCAGATTAGCAAATCCTCTCTGCCTTTCACTCGGCGTCTGCGATGCTGCAGGTATAACCTTGGCACGTATTAGCTCAAACCCATAGGAGAAAAAATGCGGAATTTGGTTTTTGAAATCCATACTTCATTAGAAAAATTACAGTGGATTCAGGATCACGATTACAATAAAGGAGTACAACATTTGGTAAAGCATCGTATCTCCAGGGTGAAGACGCGTTTCATTCCTGTCAGTCCACCTGCACCACTCTAAGTGTCAGAGCGCGTCTACTTTTCCCCTTTAAGGAAAACCTTGATGACAGCATAAAGTGCTGATGGGAGTACTCAGAATGACATAGAATGGCCTGGAATTTGTAGTCAGCGGCGAAGCGACGGTGATCGCCACTGACCTCGAAGAAAGCTGTCCACAAAGATCTTGCGATCTCTGTGGCGAAAACTTTAGCTTTCTCAAGGTTAATTTAATTGTAGCGCTGTCAAAAGGCAATCTCCAGCGCAGAGCAGCAGTGATGTCACCAAGCTGTCTAAGCAGCCAATCACATTGAAGAATTCTCACAGACAGCAAACCGAGAAATAAAAAGCACCGATTCAATTCACTTATTAAAATTTTTTACAGAGAGTGAAATAAAGATTGGGACATACACACAGGGTTAAAGTTGAAGCAGAAATATTAAAAACAAACTTTAAAAAAATATATTTTTTATTATTTTAAAAATCGAGTAATTTTCTGTCATAATGGAGAAACTTGACATTCCACAAATATAAAATTTGTTTTTCAGGTTCAGAATGGTTGTTGAGCAGTCAATACACCATTAAAACCCCAGTTACACCTATTCCAACAAGGTTTAACTTTTAATGGGGTGTTTAACAGTGTAATCAGGTCAGAAAAGGGGAAGTTTCCGTCAGTTCAAGTGATTTCACTGATTGCCACCTCGGGGGAGCTCCACAGCGCAGCCTGTGGCGGAGCAGGGAATGACTGACCGCAGCTTCAGGATTTCTGTGTTTATCTGCGTATGGGCTAAATCCTGAAGTTACAGTCAGTTTCAGAGGGGTAATGAGGGCAAACGCTGACAGTTCACCATCATTACCACCACAAAATCCGAGCCATAGAATTTACAGCACAGAAGCAGGCTATTCGGCCCAACTGGTCTATGCCAATGTTTATGCTCCACGTGAGACTCCTCCACCCCTCTAACCCTATCAGCATACCTTACTTATCGTTTTTCTCTCTCATGTACTTATCCAGCTTTGTCTGAAATGCATCTATGCTATTCACCTCAATAAGTCGTGTGGTAGCAAGTTCCACATTCTCACCACCCTCTGGGTAAAGAAGTTTCTCCTGAATTCCTTATTGGATTTATTAGTATGTCCTCGGAGGCAGCTCCTACTTATTATTAGGGGGCCTTCATTCTGCCTCCAGAGTAAATCCAGAAAGGAACTTTGAGCCAAATCCCATCACAGAAGATTGTTGTTCAATGTGCGATCAATGAAATGCCCCAAATCTCAGAGTACAAATCAGTCAGGGCTTTGCTAGTGTTCCAAGTTTATAATATACATCAGTGAGAACTTTAAATTATAATGAGGCCATTCCACATCCTGGCCAGTTCACCTACACTTCACTCTTGCTAGCTGAGCAAGCCAGTTCCAAGCCTAGATAACTAATATGGAAGGATGACCAGGTCAGCGAGCTGGTTGATAAGTGAAGACTTAGTTAAGAGAATGGCACAGAGAAAATATGGAAGGTGATTCTGGAAGAGTCTTGCTGGTGTTTATAACCTTTTTTGGAAACTGATGGATAAAGCCTATGATCACAGATGGCTTTACAGTGCCTGAGAGAGCATTGGTCACCCACCCAGTACTCCGACCGATGAAGTGAATTTACTTCTGCTGATTGCACAATGTGGAGTGCGTGAATGGATATCTAGGGGGAGAATTTCCCCACCCTTTTTGGTGTAATTTAAGTGCATACTCGGTGCAAGTAAGCTTTCGCGGTAGATAAAGGGGCGAAAGCCACTAACTCTGGTTTTCCACCCCCAGAATCAATCCACTGAATTCCTGGTGTCTTCTGTTCTGTGTAACACAGTCAACCTTTGACCCCAGAGCCTTATTTCCTTCTCACCCATTTTCCAATAAAGGGTAAATTCCCTCAATGCACCACCCATGCTACAACATGACAACACATCAACAATCTTTGCCCCAGTGCTTCCCCTTGGCAGTTACAAATGCCCTTTCTTTTACCTAATCTGGTGCTTCTCCTCGGTGAAACCTGAGGGCCAGTATCCCAGCTGCTCATGGTCTGCAAAAGGCTCAGGAGACTGAGGTGGCCCTCCTCGCGTGGCAGCTTGTCCCTGACAATGGAGTCGCTGCTGGCTACTGGGTAGCCTGCTGTCACCTCCCACATTCCACTGGCGTGGTGCTCTGAGGGGGAAGGCCAGAGGCCTGGCACTGGATGCTGTCCTGCGAGTCGGCAGTATCAGGCAGGCGGATTTCGGCCGTCTCCGTTCTACTGGGCCCTTGGCCACACTGATCAGCGGAATGGCTGGTCTAATTTCAGATCCTGAAAGCCCTGAGAGACAGCAGCATGCAGCCTGGTTACCACGGTCTGGAGGCCGCTCTCTATTCCCTCCTCTGTCGCTACCAGAGCTGCATGCTGTGTTTCCACGGAAGTGGAGGCACCGACTGGCCCTTGGCTGCTTCTCAGGTGGGGATCTGCCATAGATCCCAATGAAGCTCGCACTTGCTCCATTGGTTCTAGCAATGAAGACCTCACCCATTCCCCACTCCTCCGGAACCCTTGTCCTCTGTGACTCGCCTGGTACCACATCCTCACTAACATTCTCCCCAAGTGAAAGTATCTGAGCTGGTGTGTGGAGGTAAAGGAGTAAGTAACACACCGGGTGAGTTTGAGAGGGTTGGGACAGAGGCACACGCGGCAGGAGATCTTTGCATGAACGCATGGATGGGCTTGAGTTGACTTCTTCTCCCTCTACATCATCATCTTTCTCATCATCACCATAGTTATGACTCATCGTCTTCCTCCTCCAGTGCTGTGGTGGATCTGCAGCAAAGGAGGGTGGAAGCTAAGAACCAGTGAGCATTACATCTTTGGGATTAAGGAGATTAGAGAAGGAAGGAGACGCTGGTAGCTTGGTGGTGCTTCACAGTTGCCAGGAAGACAGTGGGGATGAGCAGTCACCAACCTGGAACTGGCAATATGCCCCCGACCTCGTCACCACCCACAGCAAAAGCAGAGTCCCTCCTAATGAGTTCAATGTCCTTCTGCACATAGGGCATAAGGAGGTTAAGGTTGAGGATGCCCCCTCCAGAGGCCTGCCTCTTGTGGGCACTGTGTGCCATATTCTCACAAGATTAAGTCAACTAGGGGATGTGTAGAGGTTGAGGGGTGTATGCCAAGCGGCTTGGGAGAGTTGAAGCGAGAGAGGTGGTGGTATCAACCTGGTAAGGTGGAGGAAGCTTTAACGTTGTGCATGCAAGTAATTGCTGTATGGGGAGATGGGTCGGCATAGTGCAAGATCTTGGGTTAAAGCCCCCCTTAATCAGAGTGGAATGCGAAGGGTTAGTTGCAAAGCTGTTAATTTTAGAGGGTATACAGTGTCCTGGTGCTCAGGGTGACCAAGGAAGAAAAGGGAGAGTGGTTGTTGTGCTACCTTGTCTGCCCTGGTGAGGTCAATGAATTTCTTGCAGCACTGGTCGGCAGTTCTGGGAGAGAGAGAGTTGGCATTCAATGCCAGTGCCCCCTCCTTCCACATGGTGCGAGTGGCATTTCTAGCAGGTTTCCTGCCACAGAGATCCATGATGTCTCCCTGATGTCAGTTTGTCAAGGAGAGCTTACAGGTCAGACTCTGTCAAATTGTAGCATCTTGTCTGCCTGTGCACCGTGCCCTGGTCCCTTGTTTGGCTGCATCTGTCAGCCGCTCCTATAGTAGATATGCTAAAGTGGCACAAAAACATTCATGAGAAAATACGAAGCTAGTTGACAAGTGAGTGAGCCCAAGCACTGTCCTGTACTTATCTGTTGCTGCTATCTACGGCCAGAACTGGCTTTTTAAAAGCTGCTTTCTAAGTGCCATGGACCCCTGCAGATCACACCCATTTTACGCCAATCACTACTCCAATCGATATGCAAATGAGCTGACCCAGGAAACTCTGGAGTAAATACCTCTCCAGACCACAGGCCGGGGCAACTCTTCTCCCATTGGTGTAAATGTGGTGCAACTCACCCTGTGGAGGGTCTCCCCCTAAAGCTTATTCATTCACCGAGATCCAGAGAAAATCACCGGTTATCACCAGAACCTTTCTTATCGTTAACACGTTTGTTTATGTCTGCTGGCTTCCTTTTATAATCTTGACTCACACCAAGTCCCGTTCACCCATCACCCCTGTGCTCGCTGACCTACATTGGCTCCCGGTTAAGCAACGCCTCAATTTTTAAAATTCTCAACCTTGTTTTTAAATCCCACCATGGCCGCGCCCCTCCCTATCTCTGTAATCGACTCCAACCCCACAACCCTCCGAGGTATCTGCGCTCCTCCAATTCTGATCTCTTGCGCATCCCCGATTTTAATCGCTCCACCATTGGCAGCCGTTCTGTTGCCGAGGCCCTAAGCTCTGGAATTCCCTCCCTAAACCTCTCCGCCTCTCTCTCCTCCTTTAAGACGCTCCTTAAAACCTACCTCTTTGATCAAGCTTTTGGTCATCTGCCCTAATATCTCCTTATGTGGCTCAGTGTCAAATTTTGTTTGATAATGTTCCTGTGGGACGTTTTACTACTTTAAAGGTGCTATATAAATACAAGTTGTTGTTGTTGCTGAGAGGTGTGCAAGTTAATCGCTAAGAAATCCTGTCACAGAAGTTATCGCATAGATGACCTACCCCTGATAAACTGGGCCTCAATTGATCTGTTGCTGTCGAGATATCAATCTGGACAGAGTACATTCATGGGATGTTCAGGAGTTGTGACAGCAGAAACTTTAACCTGTCTCTTCTTCAGGTGCTGACTGAGATTCTGTGCAATTCTCACATTAACTGTTTCAATTTCAGAATTCCAGCCCTCTTGTGTTTCTCGTGCTCTAACTTCACGCTGTACCATTCCTAGCATTCCCAGCCCTACAACCCTCCGCGATCTCTGCGCTCCTCCAATTCTGGCCTCTTGAGCATCTCTGATTTCCATCGCCCCACCATTGGCGGCCATGCCTTCGGCTGCCTGGGCCCTAAGCTCTGGAATTCCCTCCCTAAACCTCTCCATCTCTCCGCCTCTCTCTCCTCCTTTAAGACGCTGCTTAAAACCTACCTCTTTGACCAAGCTTTTTGGTCACCTGCCCTAATAGCTCCTTGTGTGGTTTGGTGTCAATTTTTGTTTGATAATCGCTCCGGTGAAGCACCTTGGGCGCTTTACTATGTAAAAAGCACTATAGAAATGCAAGTTATTGTTGCAGCATTCAGACAGCACACTGATCAAGTAAGTGACGCTGCTGATTCTGTGGAGAAACCAGAGTAAATAGCTTTTTAAAAAAAAAACAGCCATTTTCTATTTTTTGTTTTGCATACAGCTATCTTCAGCCAGCTGGCCATAATAAAATTCTCATTATTCATTGCCCCTACTCCCTTCAGGAAGTTGGTACCCAGAATTTAAACTAGGCTGAAGGACTATTCTGTTTTGCTCGAGTGCCAGACCATTTGTCCTATCTGCCCCAGCAACTTTGGCTTGTGGAAGGGGTCAACCTGAAAGTGACACGAAGTCAAATGGTCTTTGACAAGGAAGAAAAAAAATAATGACCTATAGTCACTTCACAGAAAAAGAAAATCTAAGGAGAATTTGAAGAAGTGGTCAAAAAGCTACCTCACGCCAACATCACAAGAATATATTCAACTTCAGTAAAAGGGTCGGGAAGTTGGGACAGGAAATACAACACTGTAGCTCCTTTCATTTCCTCCCTGTGCCCCCACCCCCCCCCCCCCCAACCCTGTTCTTTCCCTGAAGCTTGATATTAAGCGCAGTCAGATCAAATAAAAACAAGTCACGCTTTGTTAGAAACCCATTCAGTCATTACACACCCCTAGTGTTAAGAGCCCAGAGCAAATAATTTGGGGTTTCTGTGAAATGAAATTCTTGCCGGAAATAACAGTTGGTTTGAATTAGAATTCTCTTATTACTTGTTGACTTACAGTGGGAAGAAGAAATTCAAAGAAGCTTTCTGTGTTTTAAGATTTTGCCAAAGGCAGCCTCCACTGCAAGGCCCCAACATGGCTACCGGACGACTGCAGTATAATTTACACCAGCCAGTAAATTCTCCCGTAATTCAATGTAAAGAATTGCCTAATAAGTCGAATAGTCCAATATCATAAATCTAATATATCCTGGGGCCTCATGTCATGCATTCAATAATACCCTTTGTTTTACCTCTCATGTCGCCATGCTCATCTTCTAAATGTAATTAAAATATAAACTTATGAATTTTAATCATAACTGTTTCACTCTCATGGTTTACAATATCATAGCATCTCCTCAGCTGGATTACTGCCTGCTAATTCACCATTATTATCTCACCTGATGCTGTATTAGTGCACTAATCTGATAAGACAAAATAATTACATATTTCAACATAGCACAATGGGAAAGAGCCTTTGGATTAATGGCAGCATTCCCGCCTCCGATTCAGAAAGTGCAGGGTTTGAAGTTCGCATCAGACAGTCCAGGCGAGTGCAGGCCGGAACCCTGGATCTGAATTCTGGGTTGACATCAGGTGGGATACTTGCGGTAGGTGGGTGTGGGTGTCCCCCGTCCTCATCGTATGGGTTGTGGGAGCCTGTAAAACCCTCCCGCTGTATAGGACTAACCCCCCGCCCGCCCCCCAATCGACTGGTATATAGAGAGCTACAGCAATTGAAGGAGCGTTTACGTTGCAACCAGTCAGACTGTTAATCAGCCTGCGAATCCTTTCACTGCTTCACACCATTCTCACCAAAGGGAAGGGTGAGGAGTGACAAAAACATCTCACGATGAAGCAAACTTTTAGCTTTAATTGAGGGAGTACATGAAAAATTTAGCAAAGGGTGGAGAATTTATTGAAATGCCACTCAGAACATGAAAGAACACACAGCGGTGCCTGAGCATTCTCTTGTGTTGCGGCTTAAATATGCAGAACTCAAAGGCAAGGGATTTAATTTTCAATATTAAGATAATTTGTCATTAGACAAAGCATAGACATGACAGATCAAGATGGCTTCAAGGAAAGCAGATTTATGGAGCTTGTAATTTTCTTATACAAAGCAGATGCTGAATGTAAGGATGCTGACTCATACTTATGCTCCCGTAGAAGACAGCAAACAGAATGCTAAATCGATGAAATGTTGTACCGAAGAGAAATCGCCATCATCATTACAATGAATTGCCTGAAGTTTTATGACAGTAAGGAGGGTAGAGTTCAGGGATGTTACTTCATAATACTGACATAAGTAGAGATTAGAGAGTAGGCTGTATTGAATGAACAATGATGATCAGTATGAGGCAGACCGGGCATGTTTTACTGTGTGTGACACTAGTCTCTGCTACAATGAACCTAGTATAAGGTCGAAGAGTTGGTGTTTGAAAAGATCTTTGATAAGGAATAAATGCAACAAAGGGCATGCCGTGCATGGGGCGGATGATAGTGAGATCGAGCGTCAGTGGCTTCTCAAACTGGGGGTGAAATTCTACAGCAACAACAACTTGCATTTATACAGCATCTCTAACGTAATAAAATGTCCTAAGCTGCTTCACAGGAGTGTTATCAGACAAAAATTTTAGCACAATATATGTGCATGGTTTTTCCTCTCCTGCTGTACTACGCTCCAAGTGTGTCATCCTACATGCTCTCTCCCCTTTGCATCTCACCGTGTTGAGATCAAGACTCACTTAATATAAATCATTTTTGCCCAGAGCTCAATACTGTGGTACTCCTTTCTCCCTAAGTCTATCTTTCCTCTTACAATCCACAAGCTCTGAACACCTAAGCTGGGCATCACACCACCATATCTCATCATTTTCCCCTCTTTGAACCTTGATGGTGTCTGGCACATTGGTCCTCAATTTAAAACAAAATATCTACTAGCGTAAAAAGTGTTTTGTTGCAACCATTTTCTCTATTTCCTTGGCTGAAGCTTCATCATACTTGACCAAGAAAATGTGGCCTGATAATTCATGTAGACCATTTTTGGGCTCAGGGAACAATCCTGACACCTGAATGGTGAGGCCCAAGGTGCCCCCAATATAGGGCCTCAGACCTCAATTACATCAAGCCGGCAAGCTACCAAGATCAGGCTGCTGCTGGTATCGCATCGATCCACAGCTATGTGAGCAAGGGGAGCGACCGTGAAGTGGGGGCAAATAGGAAAGGGGACAGCCAATTGAAATGGGGACATTCAGAACAGGAGGTAGCAGCGGCGATCAATGACGAAGGGGGGTGGGGGGAGTGGTGGTGATGGGGGGGGGTGATTGGGGAGAGTGGTGATCGGGGGGGGAGGTGATCGGGGGGAGTGGTGGTGATCGGGGGGGGAGTGGTGGTGATCGGGGGGGAGTGGTGGTGATCGGGGGGGAGTGGTGGTGATCGGGGGGGGAGTGGTGGTGATCGGGGGGGGAGTGGTGGTGATCGGGGGGGAGTGGTGGTGATCGGGGGGGAGTGGTGGTGATCGGGGGGGGGGAGGTGATCGGGGGGGAGTGGTGGTGATCGGGGGGTAGTGGTGGTGATCGGGGGGAGTGGTGGTGATCGGGGGGGAGTGGTGGTGATCGGGGGGGAGTGGTGGTGATCGGGGGGGGGAGGTGATCGGGGGGAGTGGAGGTGATCGGGGGGGGGGAGTGGTGGTGATCGGGGGGGAGTGGTGGTGATCGGGGGGGGGAGTGGTGGTGATCGGGGGGGAGTGGTGGTGATCGGGGGGGGGGGGAGTGGTGGTGATCGGGGGGGAAGTGGTGGTGATCGGGGGGGGAAGTGGTGGTGATCGGGGGGGGGAAGTGGTGGTGATCGGGGGGGGGAGTGGTGGTGATCGGGGGGGGAAGTGGTGGTGATCGGGGGGGGGGAAGTGGTGGTGATCGGGGGGGGGGAAGTGGTGGTGATCGGGGGGGGAGTGGTGGTGATCGGGGGGAGTGGTGGTGATCGGGGGGGAGTGGTGGTGATCGGGGGGAGTGGTGGTGATCGGGGGGGGGAGTGGTGGTGATCGGGGGGGAGTGGTGGTGATCGGGGGGAGTGGTGGTGATCGGGGGGGGGAAGTGGTGGTGATCGGGGGGGGGAGTGGTGGTGATCGGGGGGGGAGTGGTGGTGATCGGGGGGGAAGTGGTGGTGATCGGGGGGGGAAGTGGTGGTGATCGGGGGGAGTGATCGGGAAGAGTGGTGATCGGGGGAGTGGTGATCGGGGGGGGAGTGGTGGTGATCGGGGGGGAGTGGTGGTGATCGGGGGGGGGAGTGGTGGTGATCGGGGGGGAGTGGTGGTGATCGGGGGGGGAGTGGTGGTGATCGGGGGGGGGGGAGTGGTGGTGATCGGGGGGGGGAGTGGTGGTGATCGGGGGGGAGTGGTGGTGATCGGGGGGGAGTGGTGGTGATCGGGGGGGAGTGGTGGTGATCGGGGGGGAGTGGTGGTGATCGGGGGGGAGTGGTGGTGGGGGGGGGGGAGTGGTGGTGATCGGGGGGGAGTGGTGGTGATCGGGGGGGAGTGGTGGTGATCGGGGGGGAGTGGTGGTGATCGGGGGGGGGGAGTGGTGGTGATCGGGGGGGAGTGGTGGTGTGATCGGGGGGGGGAGTGGTGGTGATCGGGGGGAGTGGTGGTGATCGGGGGGGAGTGGTGGTGATCGGGGGGGAGTGGTGGTGATCGGGGGGGGAGTGGTGGTGATCGGGGGGGAGTGGTGGTGATCGGGGGGGAGTGGTGGTGATCGGGGTGGGCGGGAGTGGTGATGATCGGGGGGGGGGGGGGTAACATCGCCCGTCTCCGCCCTTGCCTAAGCTCATCCACACCATGCCTTTGTTACCTCTAGACTTGATTATCCCAACATACTCCTGGCTGGCCTCCCACATTCTACCCTACGCAAACTTGAGTTGATCCAAAACCCAGCTGCCCGTGTCCTAACTCGCACCAAGTCCCGTTAACCCATCACCCCTGTGCTCATTGACCTATATTGGCTCCCGATTAAGCAGCGCTTCAATTTCAAAATTCTCAGCCTTCTTTTCAAATCCCTCCATGGCCTCGCCCCTTCCTATCTCTGTAATCTCCTTCAGCCCCACAACCCCCCCCGAGATATCTGTGCTCCTCTAATTCTGCCCTCTTGAGCATCTCTGATTATAATCGCTCAACCTTTGGTGGCCGTGCCTTCTGTTGCCTCGGCCCCAAGCTCTGGAATTCCCTCCCTAAACCTCTCCGCTTCACTACCTCTCTTTCCTCCTTGAAGATGCTCCTTAAAACCAACTCTTTGACCAAGCTTTTGGTCACCTGCCCTAATTTCTCCTTATGTGGCTCAGTGTCAAATTTTGTTTGATAATGTTCCTATGTCGCGCCTTGGGACGTTTTACTACGTTAAAGGCACTATATAAATACAAGTTGTTGTTGTCATTGTTGTTGGTGACAAGCATTTAAGATGTGGGATGGACAGCTATTTTGCACAGATCCCAGATTGCCTACAATAATAACAACAACAACTTGCATTTATATAGCGCCTTTAATGTAGTAAAACTTCATGGGAACGTTATCAAACAAAATTTGACATGTAAGGAGATATTAGGACAGATGAGCAAAAGCTTGGTCAAAGATCTAGGTTTTAAGGAGCGATTAAAGGAAGAGTGAGGTAGAGAGGCAGAGAGGTTTCGGGAGGAAATTCCAGAGCTTAGAGCCTTGGCAGCTGAAGGCACGGCCGCCAATGGTGGGGCGAAGGAAATCGGGGATGCTTTAGAGGCCAGAACTAGAGGAACGCAGAAAGCTCGGGGCGGGGGGTGGGGGGGGGGGGGGTGGTCGTAGGGCTGTAGAAATTTGCACATAGATTTTGGATCTGTAAATTATACTTTAAAGCTGGTTTCCAATGTAAAACAGCGGACATTACGAGTAATTTCCGTATCGGTGCTCTCGGCAGAGAGCTACAATCTCCACAAGCATATTTCATCATTCCTGGCGTGCACTGCCAACATAGAGTTCCAACCGCTTAAATGAACGGCTGAAAATGGTGCCCTGCACATGGCCAAGATTTCGATGTGCACTCGCGGCAGGTGAGGCTCATTGCTGGAGCATGTCGTTAGAAAATTACCCCTTACATGTGGAAATCACTTCAAGGTTTGTTCTCATTAAAAGATTCACATATAATGTTCCCTGACCTATAACAGATCCATTTTTCAATGTTAAAACGGTGCGTGTTGTATGTGAAGAATTACAGTAGCTGAAGCCAGGGCCACAGGATGCCCATCCATCTCTGTTCCAAGAGCTGGGTACTCTCTTTAGTTACCGTCAGCCTGGTAATCACATCTGATGAATCATCTGATGGAACAAACAACTAGCGATATTGCAGAGAATTACATCGAGTCTACAGCACAGAAACAGGCCATTCGGCCCAACTGGTCTATGCCAGTGTTTATACTCCACACGAGCCCGTTACCACCCCTCTTCATCTCACCCTATCAGCATATCCTTCTATTCTTTTCTCCCTCATGTACTTATCTAGCTTCCCCTTAAATGCATCTGTGCTATTCGCCTCAACTACTCCATGTCGTAGCGAGTTCCACATTCTAATCACTCTCTGAGTAAAGACGTTTCTCCTCAATTCCCTATTGGATTTATTAGTGACTATCTTATATTTATGACCCCTAGTTTTGGTCTTCCCCACAAGTGGAAACATTTTCTCTACATCTACTC